>CM027871.1:998558-1348862 GCA_016097615.1 Eucalyptus dawsonii
ATTTTGACAATGAAACGGCGATTCATCGTATAAGCATTTCCTACTCTCATCCCAGGATGAAGGTCGTCGGAAAGAGGAAAAGCATACGTCTTTATCCGCTACGATCCTACGAAGTATTCGCTCGTCCTCTAACCATGAGGATAGCTTTAATAATTCATCCTCATTTGGAGATTTTGACCAAGAAGAAAGCAATGGGGTAATCTCGGTAGAGTCAACTCTCTTGAAAGTGGAAAAATTCACCACTACGAATATGCGTGGAAAAACCCATGGCTAACCCGGATACATCAAGCCCGTCTTGTGCTCATAGGAACATGACCCACAGAGATATGGATACCTAACCTCATAAATATAACGGCATGACTTGCCCCATGGCCCACTTGCGGTACCTCCCATGTTAGAAATGAAGTCGATACTTAAGGCGATATCATTCACAACTCGGGCCTTCCAAGAAGAGTCTTACGGGATCTGCATTACAATGGTTCATCACAGTGGATATCTACCTTATGAGAGATTGGAATAAGCTGTCTTACGCATTCACCTTGCGATATCAAAGCAGATTAGGTGAAACGCCTTGTCGAACTTGGTTCACTTCAAAAGAAGACCAATGGAGGATTTTTGAGTATATGCGAGTGGGAAACTTTATGATACAAACACCCTCAACTAGGTGAAGAAGATGATAAAATTTGTTTATGGGAAACACCTGCAAAGTATATTTGGTTGCATGGGTTGCATTTCCGTAGCTTTAATGAAGTGGTCCTCTCATGCGAATACTTCGAGTCTCTTTGGGCGAGAACTCAAGAGAATCATTCCCATCCCCTTTGACTTAGTGTGACATAGGGCATTTGAAGCAAGCGCATGTCGAAATGAACTCACCAAATTCAAAGACACCACACTTGAAAACGGGGCAAATAGAAAAAATCATCCTACACCAAAAGAGGGTAAGTCTTATCCTCTGAATATAGTTGGAAATGATGTCTTCTCTCTTCTTACGGGATACAAAAGATGAGATGTAATAAGTCTGGGCATAGAGTTGAGATCGAAGCATCCCATGACATGCCTCACTCCTACTCTAAGCTTCATCCACGAGCCAAAGAGCTATCTTGTCGCGCGAGCGCGCAAAGCTGACGGCTAGATGTTACGGTATCAACTTCAACATAAGGGAAGGAGTTCCTCCTCTTCCTTTTAAGTGATTACATCAGCGGGAGAAAATCTAGACGATCAAGGCGATCTATATTTACCACGGACAATGACTTTGGAATTTAGAAGCTTCCTCTGACATATGCTCTCCCAATAAGTAATTGCCATAAGAGAATTGGAGATTTTGATTGTCCATCTCGAGATTCCATAGAAGCTTGAGGAACATGACTTTTGCCCGATGGCCATATAGTCAAAAACGAGAAGAAAAATTCGAGAAGGAAGGGCGTTGAAGATAAATCGACAAACCATCAATCATACATACATGGCCATGAGTGAGGAAGGCCAATCAAAAGAAATGTCAAATTGTGCCAAAGACGAAAAGGCTGTCATACGACATTCAAATATCCCAGAATTCGGCAAATACAAACTTTAGAGAGAAGAAGAGTAATTTGGTATCGTTTAAATACTCTCAGTAATACAGGCTCACTTTGACATATTTTCTTCTATTGGCAGGAAGCATAGGATTCAAGAAGCAAGCTTAATGATTAATTTGGACAAATCAAATGACTGTATCGATTTACCTAACTTGGTATGAAAGGACGTGTCGTCCGGGGAGCCGGTTCGGTTAAATAAAAAAAGTGCCCTATGGACACCGTCGCGCCTCTAGCCAAAGGTAGTATCAGGAAAACAAAAAACAGTCCGAAGTCGGGGGATTCGAATCCCAGCAACGCGGTCTTTCAACTTAGTAAAAAAATAATAAAAAATTTTGCTTCTCTTGCACTTACAAATTACGAAGCGAGGTGACCCTACGAAGCAAAAGACGTAGGACTTCGTGTCCCTTGCGCACGGAGTCCATCCAATCCAGTGAAGGGTAATGTTGTATCGCTTCAAGTTATTCGACTCTTGAAAGAGCTTGACTAACATGATCCCTTTTATCTTTAAGGATCACTTGACTAGTAAAAATGCAGATAACAAATCAAAGAAAGACATGTCAAGCTCTGATAAGCCCTCCTAGCGAAATGGTATCGAATAATCACCAAAGCAAATGACAGAAAATCTTCATACCTCAGCTCATATTTTAATTTTGGCGAGACTAATTGATCTACTTGTACATCTTCCTATTATTGCAAAGGAAGCAGATGCCCGTCCCAGTTCCCAATCATTGGGCGATCATTCATGTGTCATATCCTAATCAATAGGGACAACTAGTGACACCCATTTGCGAATAACCGTTTGATGTTCAAAATCTAACATATTTGGAAACACCATTATATTAACCCCTAAAGTTGTCAATAGGGTCTTTTTTTGAAATCAAAACCATTCATTTGTTTTGAAGTACAAAACTCCATCACATTTAAAATCTTGCATGGATTTTGCATGATGATTTTGTGTTTGTCTAAGTCACGATTCCGCGGGGATTATTAGAATAGACAGCCAAGTGAAGAATACAAGATTGATTGGCGTCTTGCTAAATAGTAGGCATTCGGAATGATGACGAAGCTATATCCTACACACGGTTCCCCATCCTATGCACTTGTGAGATGAGTGCGAAAGATTCCATGGGTACAACGGGTAAAAGGGAGTTCTCTGTGCGAATGGTACCGATAACCAAAAATGGTGAGGCATTCCATCGCTCACCCATTGGGCCCCACACAACGATGAAATTTCTGTCCTATCCTGTCAAGAACCACCCCACCTTTGGGGGCGGATCGAATGGCTCACAAAGTGAGAAGAGATAGAAATTTTCTTGCTCGCACTTGCATCAATCTTTGGGTGTCTTTATTGCATATGAACACTCGCATTAATTTAAGTGCCCTAGGTCATGAAGAACAATTCTTTTCTTTACGCACTTGTATCTATTGTATAACTCAATTGAGTCGCAAATTCACCTTCCACGTGGAGGCAAAGCATAAACTCGCATTTGAGTAGCATAATCGAAGTGCGGCAAAGATGAAGACTCAATAGTCCCAACAAAGGCGTTTGCTTGAACTTGTCAAGATCGGCTCTCAAAGCAACAGAATGAAAAAAGCATGGGCATAAAAAAGCGATGCGCAGTAAAAGCGAGGTCGATGCCCATAAATGAAGAAGCTGGAATAAAAAACAGGAGCATGAAAAAGCGGTGTGCCTGGTAAAAGCAAGGCCAATGCCCTCCCGGTCAAAAATACAGCCAAGAAAAAGTTGTTGTTGTGGTTCAATTGATAGAGCCTCCCATGCGACGGTGAGAAGAAAGGCCGGTGACGAATGTCAAGAGCAATCATAGCTCTCAGCCTTTTTACACATGGAGTCAAGCCAACATTGCATCCCATTGTAAAAAGTCTCTTCGAGACTAGGGGCACTTCAGTGCGTAGGATTTCATATGTGCATAAGCATCGCTCGAAGAGAAATGCGAGCAAGACTATTCTATCTCTTTTCGCGGGACTCTTGACTTGCAAACCTTTGGAGATGATCGTGCGGCACTTTGTTCCATGAGCCTTGACCTCGCGGTCCCATTTGATGAGCTATTGACCAAGTCTTCATCACAATTTCAATAAAGACCTCTCACATTGGTAAAGTCGTACCACTTGCGAGAATACTCGGACCCCTGGCGACATGATGACGAGTAAGATGGTGTGGTCCTTATAAAATCTTGCATCAATGGTCGGGATAGCCTTCTCCAGAGAGTGAGTGAAAAGTCCTTTCGGACTGAAAGTCCCTCATTTGGCATGCTCAAAGCATCGCATTCCGAATAAATGTTGTCTTTCAAAAATCTTCCCAGTGGAAATCGAGATGATGCAAAATTGACAAGATTGTCATGCATAAATCACATTTGAATTTATGAATTTACGGTATATACAATCATGTGTGCATATTGTGCAAATAACGGTATACTCTCAGAGAATAGAATATTGCCGAGTAAGCATATCCATGTCCCCATTTGTCTTAAAGTACCTACCACTATCCGGTACTCTCTCCTTGACACTCGACCTGTTAAGTCGTCCCTTGAAGTTTGGATGCTTGCAACTGTCTAAGTATCCCCTTGTTTTAGTATCCACCACTTCTTGGGTGCTCCCTCTGTGACACTCGACCCTTATTCGGTCGTCCCTTGAGTTTGGATGCTTGCAGCGTCTAAGTATCCCCTTGTTTTTGAGTATCCACCACTTCTTGGTGCTCCCTCTTGTGACACTCGGCCTGTTCGGAGTCGTCCCTTGAGTTTGGATGCTTGCAGACTTGTCTAAGTATCCCCTTGTTTTTGAGTATCCACCACTTGCTGGTACTCCCTCTCTACGGTGACACTCGACCTATTCGAGTCGTCCTTGAGTTTGGATGTTTGCAGCTTTTAGCATCCCATTGTCTTTGAGTACCCACCACTTGCCGGGTACTCCCTCTTTAACGACACTCGACCTATTCAAGTTGTCCCCGAGTATTGATACTTGTGGCCCGGCCAGTATCCCTTTATTGTTGGAATACCTACAACAATGTCTAGGTATCCCCATTGTCTTTAGTGATGCGGCTACCGTTCGGATACTCCTTTTTCTTGACACTCACTTGTTTGAGTTGTCTTCATAGCTAGGATGCCTACAATTGACCAAGTATCCCATTACCTTTGAGTGCCTTTCATTGTCTAGGTACTCCATTTCCGTGACACTCGACATGTCCAAGTTGTCCTCAAAATTGTATCATTGAATACTAGTAGCCATTCAAGTATTCCATCCAAGTTGTACTTTTGTGGTTATCCAGGTATGTTTTCTTACACTTGGACCACCAAAGTGGTCCCGGATCGTGTCATTAAATACTTATGTTCATCCAAGTATTCCGGTACTTTGTACACACTGCGCCCATACCCGGTGTTCCATTTGAGTGCACAGGCCATCTGGGTAAGCCTTGTGCTACATTCAAGTTTATGTTGCCGGAGGTGAGAGACCTTCACGAATATGCGGGGCACGCCCTGCGATATTCCCACTACCCGAGGAGGTGAGAGACCTTCATGAATATCCAGTACGTCCTCGATATTCTCATTACTGAGAAGGTGGGGAGACCTTCACGTATATATGAGCACATCCTCGATATTCCCAATTACCGGGAGGTGAGAGACCTTCCACGAATATGCGAATCCATCCTCAATATTCCCCTTTACCGGGAGGTGAGAGACCTTCATGAATATCCAGTACGTCCTCGATATTCTCATAACCGGAAAGGTGGGAGACCTTCACGAATATCGGAGGCGCCTCGATATTCTCGTTACCCGAGAAGGTGGGAGACCTTCGAATATATGAGGCACATCCTCGATATTCCAGCTACCGGGAGGTGAAGACCTTCACGAATTTGCGAGATCCATCCTCGATATTCCCAATTACCGAGGAGGTGAGAGACCTTCGCGAGCTATCCGAGTATGTCCTCGATATTCCCAATTGCGGGAGTGGGACACCTTCAGAAATATCCAAGATGCGCCGTGCTGTGATCATCCAAAGTATCCCCAAAGAGTTTTGTACTGTGATCGTCCGGGTACCCCCTTCGATACTTGTGATCATCCGGGTATCCCCGAGGGTTTGTACACAGCTGATCATCCAAGTACTATCTCCCAACAAGCGGATCTTGCCGAAAGGTCGGTGCATCTCCCGTCGAAACGGCAGAAGAAAGGTTCGGGTCCTAGACAAACAACTTATTGCTCTAACGAGTGACCGAAGAAAGGTTGGTCTAGACAAACCAACTTATTGCTCTAACGAGCGACCGAAGAAAGTTCGGTCACGGAAAGCAATTCCCCGTCAAAGACGACCGAAGAAAGGTTGGTCTAGACAAACCAACTTATTGCTCTATATGACGTAGGGAAAGGTTCGGGTCACGGAAGGCAATTCCCGTCAAGCTGACAGAAGAAAGGTTCGGGTCTGGAAACAATAAACTTATTGCTCTAACCGAGCGACCGAGAAGAAAGGTTCGGGTCTGGAAAAGCAATTCCCCGTCAAAGCTGACAGAAGAAAGGTTCGGGGTCTGGAAAAGCAATTCCCCGTCAAGACGTAGAAGAAAGGTTGGGTCTAGACAAACCGACTTATTGCTCTAACGAGGCGGCCGAAGGTTCGGGTCTAGACAAACCAACTTATTGCTCCAACGAGGCGGCCGAAGAAAGGTTCGGGTCTGGAGAAGCCCGTCTCTCGTACAACGAGGTAAAGTGATGCCTTGATACTTGCCAAAACTTCAGGTTCACACCCTATCTCACTCACTCTCGATGAAAATAACTACATGTATCTTCCTTATCTATCTTCGTATATGTAAGTTATATTGCTCTTTTTTCCGCATAGAATAATAGGTCCTAAATAAAATATAATCTACTACGCATGCATAGGTAAAATTAAGGCATCGGTCATCTTTGAATGCAACCTCTGCGGTTCCACCTTGAAAGAGGGCGGTACATTTGAAACCTCAATTTTAATTAGATTAATTTTCTTTATTAAGTTTTTTTTTATTTTGTCATTTCGGATAATAAATAAACAAATAACAAATAAAAACAAGAAAACAAGAATAAAAGCAAAAAGAAACAAGAATAAAAGCAAAAAGAAAACAAGATAAAAACAAATAAAAACAAGAAAAGCAAAAAGCAAAAAGCAGCCAGCCCATTTTCTTTCTCTCTCCCTTCGCACGACTTGGCCCCCACCCTCTTCTTCTTCCTCCTGTCTTCTTCTTCTTCTTCATTAACTGCATCTCACGCGGTGGCCGCGACGCTCAAGGGTAGCCTACGGCAAAGAGGCACGGAGGTAGGCCGCCGAAGGAGAGGACAAACGCGCATGCGCCTTTAATGCGCGCCTTTAATGCCGAGATGAGACGCCGGTTGGGCCGCGGGAGTCCGGTTGGCAAGCCAAAGACCGGCGGCGGCCGAACTCCTCCGTCCGACCGGACCTCCTCGCCTATAAATAGCGGAGCACAACCATCGACACCACCACGGCGAACTCGGAAATCTTCCCTTGAGAGACTTTGGGGGGGAGGATCAAAAGAGCGGCGCCGCGAGATCGGGTCGCGGGCTCGAACGATCTCCCTCCGAGAGACTTCGGGGGAGGCCGCAGGGCAAGCGAGCCCGAAGGGGGAGAGATCCGAGCGTGTGAGAGGGGAATCGAAGATCGAGTAGCGAGGACCCGATCGGCGGCTCCACCTTTGCCTTCGCCTCAACGCCGTCCGGATCGAGGAGTAGGCCGAAGAGAAGAGGAGATCGGAGGAGGTCTCGTGCCCCGACGCCGTTCTTTGCCCGGATCTTACCGTGTCACCGTCCCCACACCTCCGCTGTCATCCCTCCCTCGAGATCCGGGAAAGACCAGATCCGGGAGGAGGATCCACGAGATCCGGCCACGCCATCATCCACCGTTTTTGCCGCCACGTCCCGCCGTCGCTACGGCCGGGTACACACCCGCCTTTCCATCCGTCTCGCCGGGCTCGGCCACCGCGAGATCCATTCCTCGCTCGCGCTCTGTCCATCATTCGCCGCCGTGCCGCCACCGCCGTCCTCGGTATCGCCGCTAAATCGCGCCGTCTTCACCGGACGACGTAGGAATAGGGCAAAGCAAGCTGTGACTGTAAACCGGGTCGAAGGTGGGTCGGTGATCGGGTAGGGTTTTAGCCGAAAGCGGGTCGGGCGTGGGTCTCGTTAGGGTAGGGTTTGCCCCCTTCCCCCCAGTCGGGTCGGACCCGGATTGGGCGTCCGGGTAGGGTTTCCCCGTTTTGGGCTGCGTGTGTGGGCCGGCTAATCCTTGGGTTGGTTTTTCTTAATGAAGATGGGCCAAATCGGTGGGCTCTGCCTTGTGTTAAAAAAATAATAATAATAAAGAAAAGGACCAAAAAATCCGAGTCGGGCCATATGTGGGCCCGTCCTCATCGGATCGCGACGACCGGTTTTTTCTTTTTTAAGTTTTAATTTATTTTTAAAAAATTAATTAAAAATGTTTTAATTTCCAGAAAATCGAAAAATATTTAAAATAAAAATGTTAAAAAATGTTTTATTTTCCAAAAAATCGAAAAAATCAAAAAATAATTTATTTTCCAAAAAAATTAAAAATATTTAAAAAATATTTTATTTTCCGAAAAATTAAAAAAATCAAAAAAAGTATTTCATATTTTCCAAAAAAATGCCAAAATCCAAAAAAAAAAGCCAAAAATTCATGAAAAAGCCAAAAAAAAATTCAGAAAAAAGCCAAAAAGACTTGTATTTTTCCAAAAATACCAAAAAGGTCCAAGAAAATCCCTTTCAAGTCAAAAAAAAAAAAAAAAATGGAAAAAGACCCAAAAAATGTTTTCCTCCAAAAAATGCATGGAAAACCCCTCTCCACATCCAAAATGTGTGGAAAATCCTCGAGCATCAAAAAGCCTTAGGGTTTAAACAAGATTAGGTACCGAAAGGGCATTAATGATTAACTAGTGTAATCAAGTCCCGATCCTAATTTCTCTGGTTGCGAGGAGCAAGTATTTCTCGATACTTCGCTTGGGTTTCTAATCAACCCACCCAAATTGATTAGTGGCGACTCCATTTTAAAAATTGATTCTACAAAGTTAAAAACTTGAACCATTAAGTCGTGAATTGGTGGACTTGGGAGAGTCCGGGCATAATTAATTTCAGCGAGCCATTAGCCTCCTTATGTGCTCGTGCCCGTTCTACGGGCGCCGAAAGAAAAAAGAGGTCGCGACAAGGATCTTGTAGAAATGTTGCAAAGTGTTGTGGAGATCGGAGGCTGAGCACATTAGGGGCATTGCCATCAATTTGTTTGTGATACATTTATTGGGGAACATTAGGTTCTCATTATAAAGCTATACAAATCAAATTGACTTTGACGGCTCTTAGGGGTGAAACAGAGATTTGCAATGGTAACGGTGGTTGCGCCTACTAAAGCTCAAGGCAGATTTTGCTTCTAAATCGCCGTTAGCCCAGTTGTTCGCTTCATGGAAATCCATCAATAAAGATATCCATGCCTTTTCTACAGTCGTTGGCCGATAGTGCCAAGGGCTACTTCAACAAAATTTAACATGCAATCAAAAGTCTTCGAGTTTTCCCGAAAAGTTTGATGCTTTAGTTTCTCGAATTAAATTCGGTCTAATGAGCTCGGACTTAGGTCGCCATCCAACCAGGCATCAACCCAACAACTCTTCCAAGCTTTGTTTCAGTCACTTTGTATTCGATTTGAGCAGAGAAGGAAAAACAGTTCTGGTCTAGGATAAAGAAAGAGGAAAAACTCAAATGATTTTATGTCCCCTCGGATCCTTCTATCCAACGGGAGACCAAACCATTGTCGATTAGGGCGTGCCACCATCGCCGCCCGTGGCGGTGGTAGGTGGCAACCACTCGGTAGAGAGGGCTGAAATGTGGCAACATATCACGCCTTTAAGAGGTTTTCAGATTTCCCCGTGTTTTCCGCTTAAAGGACACAAAGGCGCTAAACCAAATCATGAACCCACTTAGGCAAAGCAACCTCTATAATCATACGAGACTAATCATGGGTGTGGTTCTAGGGGGATTTACATAAAAAGCTCAAATCTACTCAAAAGTCCTCATCTCCTAGCCAATTATTCCGGTATCTTACACCATTTTAGACCACGGAACGAGAAACAAGGCGAACCCCAATGCGGGAATCGGTTGAGAGTTCTCAAAGAAAGAGAATCGGCCTATGCCAAAACTCGGGGTAGCAAAAATCCAAGTCTTCATCTTCGTCCTTGATGCTTCTCGTATCTCCTGCTCTTGTCAAGGGTTTGTACCTCACGGGATCCGAGCTACTAGAGGTTTGGATTTCCCTTCTCCCACGTTTTCTGCAACACTTCCCGGTGCCAACGAAGGGGAGCGGCGGGGTAGGGTAAATAGGCATGTGATGCATAGGAACCAAAACAGGGAACCCGGTGTGGCGTGGGTTCTCGCAACACAACAGATTAAAATTGGTATCGGGCGACATGCAAAAAGACAGCAGCAGAAACTTATATGCCAATTTCTATCATAAATTTTCTTCAATTTTCCTTCCATGAAGGAGGAGAGGAAATTTCTAGGAATTGATAAACAGCGGAGTGACTCAACCAAGTACACAGAATGTTTATAACTAACCAAGACTATGCTACTCGACAAATGAAAGAACCAAAAGCTTGAAACGTTCACCAATGACTTCAAAGATTTGATGACCTCCAGCCTGAAAATCTTGCTAATTCAAAACAAACATGTTGGTGCATAAGATGAAGAAGAGGCTCCTAAAATTCGAACACATCAATCATCTATCATCTACTTACACCGATATCACAATAACCATCGGCGAAGAACACTATACAAGCAGAATGCCCTTTATGCTAGTAACCTTTAGTTTACTCTTTAAAATAGTTCATTCACTTTGCAACATGGGGTAATAATTATGCACAGTAACATATCATTGGTATTTCCTACATCGGATTGAAGTTAATTTTCTAATCAGAACATATTTGAACATATCAAGCAGGAAAATGGTGGTAATCAAGATTGAAAAGCTCAATGACTGATTTCAAGGTTCAAGACGCATACCCGAGAGCACAAAGAGACTCGCTTGGCCACACTAGCACCACACGCATTGTTCTCCAAACTAAAACGCAGACTTGGTTTTCAGCCATAACACACCGAAGTAACCTCCCAAGTCTCCTACATTTCCCCTCAAGGTATTTGCTCTTCACCTCCGGATCTCGACATACGCTTTCTTACTCTCTCTCAACCTAACAGCAGCATCCATTTCCTCGACTCCCGGAAATATATCAAACGACCTTCCGTTGGGACGGCTTCGATAATATCATACATGCTGACCAATTAACAGATTAGCAATTTCTTTCCCTACATATTTATCCCGATATGGTACCTAGCAACCGGTGGAGAGAGATGAAATAAGAATGGACTGCTAAGTTTAGTATAAAGGTGTACATAGGAAAGATAATGTTCAAAGAAAAGCAAAGATGTATAGAAGACTACACATTTTCACCTTTTTTCCCTGGCTCTCTTAAAAGTAATGTTATAGGCATAAGACTAGGCTCTGAAGTCTCCGATTTGTGCTAATGTAGAGTCGGCAGCTGCCTTTCTAAAAACTTAAGCCCTTTTACTAAAATAATATACCTCCTTTCTCAGTTTTGTTAA
The DNA here is from genome assembly GCA_016097615.1 of Eucalyptus dawsonii. Classification (NCBI taxonomy): domain Eukaryota; kingdom Viridiplantae; phylum Streptophyta; class Magnoliopsida; order Myrtales; family Myrtaceae; genus Eucalyptus; species Eucalyptus dawsonii. Next base: position 1,009,777 of record CM027871.1, read on the forward strand.
GAGAAAGGAACAAAAAGGGTCAAAGACCATGACCTAATTTCATCTTTTTTTCTTAAGGAATGCCTCAGAGAATGACTAGCCTTACTTGAGGTGCTTTTGAAGTCGCCACATTGGGTGCACGCCCGGAGCAACTCCAGTGCTTTTGAGAACACTAATGACACCTAATAGGCCGGTTGATCTCACTTCCAACTCATAAACAAGACCAAGCACTTAGTGAGAAACTAGCATTGGCAGAAGATGCTTGAAGGCCTAGATTATTTTCTCTTTGCAAATTGAACCCAATGCATCGATCCCAACCCCCAAATAACTCAAGGTTGCAATATTAATGACTTAAGTGGCAATGGTTGAATCAAAACTAAGTCAACGTGTCATTACATTTAAGTGGTTATTTATTATTTTCCTTAACATCAATATACACACTTCATATTTATACATGGAACTCACATTACAAGAAAGGTGTGAAGAAACCAAGATACCTCTTTGAATCATAGATAACAAGGAACACGGGCAAGTTCTCTATTATGTGCAAGAACTTCTTCAATTTCAAATCTAGCGCAACAAAGTAGTGAAAAACAGGTAAAACAACATGGCAAAAATGAGGAACTATTACATAATTCTTCATTTACAGGAAGATATCAACTAGCACAACTTGAATAAGCAAGTTCCAAGCATAAGATATATGTAACAAAACAAATATGACAGTTATAAAAAGACCATTAAAAGGAGCAGCTGAGGACCCACATTATAAAATTCCATTAGTTCATCAGCTCAGTTCTTCACCTAATATCGAGAACGAAAACTAAGTGCGATCGGTAACACATCAATCACGGTTAGTAGAGAAAACAAAACAAATATATAAATGAAAGCAATCTCATGAACTCAAAAGTGGCATTGACATGTTAAGCATACTTAATTTGGAATAATTCACTTTGCAAAATAGTAATTAGAAATAACACGCTAATGCGTTGGAAACTATAAAATTTCCTTTTTAGTTACTTAGTAAGTCTCCTTAAACCTTTGTTAACAAAGGAGCACTTGTTAAGCATACTTATTTAATATGATTCACTTTCCAAAGAAAAAATTACAAATACCACAAGAACAATCTATGCATATAATTGAAAACCATAAAAATTTCTTAATCAACTACTTAAGAATTGCCCCTAGAGAACGATTAACAAAATCCTTACAAATACATAGATCTTCACTACGGATTCGGACTCATGGCACATGCATGAATAGAAAAATACAATCTTTATCATGAAACTACACGCTTCAAGGGGGCGAAACTTATCTTTGGAAGGCGGTAAAGCACGAGACCAAAGGAAAAAGGAACATGAGTCGGTGATACGATGCACTTCTCGTAACATTAACGAAATGATCGAACCACACAGCATCTCGATAGCCATTACGAGCAACATGATCCGCGAAAGACTTTAACCCATCAATCGGACACTAGCATCTTAAACCCCGAACCAAAACTCACCCACGACCCGCGAAACAGCTCCAAACCCATCCGAAACACACAACATCTAACCGAATGCCGAATCACACATTCGCCGGAACTTCGATTTTGTAGATGACTTCCTCGTCCTCATCGGTCTCCTCTTCAAAGTGCTTCTCCTTTTACGATGATCGCCTTCTCCGTCGTCGCCCAGCACAAACAAAGCCTTACCCCCTCGCCCTTTAAAAAAAATCCCCCCAAAATAAAAAATAAAAACCCGAGCAAAACCGGTTGTCCGGTTGCTGCGGTGGCTCACCCGTCGGAAAAGAGTCGCACGCCGGAGAGCGAGAGAGAGAGGAAGTCGCACATGGTCGATCGGAAAAGAGGGAGGACGAGAGAGAGGGGAGGTTGCACTTGATCGGTTGCTCGCGCAGTCGTCTCTGCAAGTATCCCTCCTGTTCGTCGATTGCTCGCGGTGGTTCGCCGGTCGGGAAAAAGCGAGAGAGCGAGAAGAGGGAGTTCGTCGGGGAGAAGCGCAAGAAGAACCGCACGACAGAAAACCCTCTCCTCCGAAGCTAAGTACGGAAAATTTTCAAAATGGGCGCCTGAAAATTGTGGGTCCCACGAGGACACGTGTGGTGCTCTCGCCGCCTTCTTGTTTGCCAGGTTGGAACGTGAGACGTGCCTAATATTTTCTCCCTTCTCCCCTTAGACGATGAGTCCCATGGGCCTACAACATATTTGCTTTTCCTTGACTCTTTGCCATGTCTTAAATCCTATCTTCACTATCTCATCTTTATTTGTTCCTTCTTCTTTTTTCTTCCTCATCTGGTTAGTCTAATAATTACCAACATGGAAAAAAATGATGACTCGCTGATTTATTAGGAGGTTGGCAGATTCCTTATTGAGTTGGTATTTTACTAAAAACATTTGTAAAATTTCAACAGAAGTCAGTCAGTCTCTATATTAGTGGAATATTGGTGACCTTATTATATTATTGATATAGTGGTAAAGACACTTGTAAAATAATAGAAGAGCTGATAATTTACCAATTTATTTATACATTAGTAAAATCCTAATAATGATGATTACTCATTTACGGGTGATCGACAAATAAATTAATCGCCATATCTTTTTACAAAGAAGATGGGAATCCTCCAATCATCTCATCATTTCTTCACATTTGAAACTTTAAATAAAATGAAAAAGAATCCACAAACAGTAAAAGAAAAATACCAAAGAATAATCTTTCACTAAAGAAGTCTCCAACGTTTCTCTCTCTCTCTCTCTCTCTCTCTCTCTCTTTTTGTGAGATTGGACTTGGGTCAATATGAATACGAGTTCATAAATTAAGTCATTTTCAATGGATCGATATTTCATAAACACATACCCGATTCTGTTCAATTGGATTGTCCCATTTTTTTTTTTTTTTGGCTCATTTTCTCATTGATCTAAAAACAACCTTGGCCCTTGGTTACTAAAAATGACGCAACAAAATAGATAGCGTCTTGTACTTTGTTTGCGATGGCATGATGTTCTTCTTCAAATATTAGGGTAAATATATTCGACACTTGAATTTAGTCGAAAAAATTAAGCACACGTTTTTCTAGAAAAAATGATCATGAAAACAATGAATGGAAGTAAAAAAGAACAAAGGAAAAGATAAAAAGATAAAAATAAATAACAAATAGACACAAGAGCAACTCATTGATTTGATCAGCGGCCCGGACCAACCAGCCCCATTACTCCCACCTTTCAACCTTTTCCCCTAACTTTGGCTTTGTCCTTCTATGCCTCAGCCGAGATTGGAGCATATAGAAATTCCAAGTCACGTTCGTTGTCTTCGGCTAGCAATATCTCTACCCGAGAAGACCGGGGGCGTTAGATGCGGATCATTGCCGGCTATTTGCTTGTTTCCATGAATTCAAGCTCCGGTGATGTCTTTCAAAGTTGCTTCCTTCTTATTTGGTCGGTTTGCTATCCATGCGAAACTGCTTTTAGATGATATTTGTTAAATATGACTCGAGTTTGAGCGTTTGCTAAACGCGAAATTTGGTGGACTTCCGCGAAGGGAGTTGCTGGACTAAAAAAAAAAAAGGAAATATAAAAATTAAAATAAAAAGGAAAAGTTGTTTGCTGCGGAATCCTTTGAAATAGACGTGAAGCTTCTCCATGCGAAGAAAGGTTCACGTATGCTGCCGTGAAAGCAAGGACGGTGGGGCCCAAGGTCAAAAGTTTGACCCTGGGCACACACATATAAAAGCAAATATTATGCGGGTCTTCTTCTTTAGGGTTTTTGCTGCCGCCGAAGCCGATCGTTGGCCCGCATATTGAAGTGCCGTAATTCTAGCGAGTGCTTGGCGGGTTTTTTTCGTTCGTGAATTACATCCAAGAAGTTTAGTGTTTATAGTCGATTAAATCTTGAGGTAAGATTTGCGTGTAATTCCTTCGTGAGATTAAGAGATTATTTTCGAGGAATTTTCGGGGTTAAACCTGCTTGGGTGTGTTATTGGATGTAATTGGGGCTTAGGAAACACCGAGAGAGTGTTTGAGTGACTTGAGTGTGTAATCTCCTTGTATCGCTTGATCTATAGTGAAATTCGCTTGCTGCTCTCCCCGTGGACGTAGGTCTTTACGACTGAACCCACGTAAATCAGAGTGTCCAATTTATTTTCTTCTTTTGTCTATATTTTGTTCGATCGCTTGCCCCATCGCAGCAAGTGGTATCAAAGCTAGGTTTGGCTGAGTTGAAGCGAATCGATGGCGATAGAAGAATTAAAAGTGAAAATCAACGAATTTGATGGGAAGGATTTTAGTTTTAAAGATGCAAATTGAAGATTATCTTTGCTGGGATGAATTTGCAGCTTGCCTTTATTTGGGGAGAAACCGAGAACGATGAAGCAAGGCTGATTGGGATTTCTGGATAGACAGCTATGGGTGTTATTCGGGCGACGTTAACAAATGGCATCGCGTTTAACATCTGAAGGAGAAGACCACTATTGATTTGATGCAAACCTTGTCGGATATACGAGAAGCCCTGCGATCCAACAAAGATACATTTGATGCGCGTACGTTTTAACTTGAAGATGAAAGAAGGTGCATCGGTTAACGAGATCATATCAATGAATTCGATGTGATTGTTAGTCAATTGAGTTCGGTTGAGATTGATTTTGAAGATGGAGTACGTGCTTTGATTCTATTATCCTCATCGCTTTGATAGTTGGAATACTACCGTTACTGCTGTTTGCAATTCCTGCAGGTCCAACAAGTTTGACGTTTGATGGGGGTTCGAGATTTGATTCTAAGCGAGGACATTCGTAGAAGAGAATCTGGTGATCTGTATCTCCCGCTCCGGTAGGTGAAAATAGAGGAAGATGCGTAACACGTGTGGGTAATAGTAGTACCAATATGAACGAACGTGAGTCGATCCTAGGGCTACTAATGTTGTGCGATTGGAGGTAACAGAAGAGGGAGCATCTCAAAAGTGCCTTAAAGCGAAGAATGAAAAGGGTAAGGAAATTATGGTTGATTACGCAGATAATGTTTCAGCTGCATGAGATAATGCTAATTATGTCTTGTCTGTCACTAATGATTCATCGCTTGATGGATGGGTTATGGATTAGTTGTTCTTTTCATGTTACACCAAATAGAAATTGGTTTATCACTTATCGGTGCGGGTAGTGATAAAGTTCGGTTAGGGAACAATGCTGAGTGCGATGTTGTGGGTGTTGGTGATGTTAAAATCAGAATGCGTGATGGTATCGTGAGGACATTGGAGTGAGGCATGTTCCGGAATTGAAAAAGAACTTAATTTCCTTGGGTGCCCTAAATTCAGCGGCTGCGGGTATTCTTCAAAAGGTGGAGTTCTTAAGGTTGTTAGAGGTGCCCTGGTGATAATGAAAGGAATCCAAGTGCGATGGCCTGTATAAACTTCAAGGTGGAGACGATGATAAATTTCGGCTGCAAAGACGTGGGATGCATCGTTACGAGAGTCTATTGACTGCTCAAGGAAGACCGGGTGTTTGTGCCAAGGCACAAGTTTGATCTTGATGTCGGGATCTCGCAATCAAGAGCTTTGATCGAGACGGAGGCGGTAAAAGTCGATCAAGCATGTGCGGGCCCGACAATAGCATGGAGTTACGCTCGGAGGGTGACAAATAAATTCTGCATGAAAAGAGGGCATAATGAAACACCGCACTAGTGCCAGTAAATCACAACAATTTGCAGAATTGATGAGTAGAATATTACTAGAGATGGCCCAAAAATTATCTCTAGTCTTGGTATGGCTAGGAGATTCCTAGGCGTGTGCTAAGTACGAGTAAGCGCTACTGTGAATAGATCCCCATCATTTGCTATTGAATGGCGGACTCCTAAAGAAGTGTGGTCGGAGTAACATTGCTGATTATTCTATTTTAGAATGTTTGGTTGCAGAGTGTTATTTTTGAGTGAGTGATGAAGCCAAGCTCGATTGGAGGGCAAGATGCATATTCCATGGCTATGCAAAGGTGAGTGGGGCGTCGGTTGTGGTGTCCGGATATAAATTCACTGTTAACAGTTACCCTTGATGAGTCTCAAGTACTTCTGGCTAGGAGTGATTATAGCAATGTACGGATCTAAACGGTGTTCGCTTGAGGTGGAGTTGCAGCCAGCTCTGACGAGGGTAGCGAGTACATATACTAGCAAAGTAATCGACACGAGATAGTGCTCATGGCGAGTGGAGCTTATAGAGCCAACGGTTGTTGTAGCGCTGATATTGACAAAGTATGTATTCAATCTCCTGATAGATATGGATGCAATAATGGTTTTGCTTTATCTGCGGTTGAGGAGGTTGTGTCGAGAAAATTCTTGTGGAGCAGTTAAAAGTGCATGTGGAGTTAGTATTCGATGAGGTCCTCGGTTATGGCGAAGTTCAAGCAAAGCTTGGACTTGAATAATATGCGTGGCGGTTGAGCCCATCGGGGCTATGGGAAAGTAACAGCATAATTTGAATTTTCTGAAGCGATTGTTATTTGGCTCCAAACGTCGAGCCAAGGTGGAGATTGTTAAATATGACTCGAGTTTGAGCGTTTGCTAAAATGCGAAATTTGGTGGACTCGCGAAGGTTGCTGGACTAAAAAAAAGGAAATATAAAAATTAAAATAAATGAGGAAAGTTGTTTGCTGCGAATCCTTTATGAAATAGAAAAGGAAAGTGGCGTGGCTTCTCCATGCGAAGAAAGGAGTTCCGTATGCTGCACGTGAAAGCTTAAAGGACGAGGTGGGGCCCAAGGTCAAAAGTTTCACCTTGGGCACACATCTAAAAAGCAAATATTATGCGGGTCTTCTTCTTTAGGGTTTTGCTGCCGCATGAAGCGATCGTTGACGAAGCCGCATATTGAAGTGCCCGTAATTCTAGCGAGTGCTTGGCGGGTTTTTCGTTCGTGAATTACATCCAAGAAGTTTAGTGTTTATAGTCGATTAAATCTTGAGGTAAGATTTGTGTAATTCCTTCGTGAGATTAAGAGATTATTTTCGAGGAATTTCGGGGGTTAAACAGGTGCGTTGTGGATGTAATGGGAAAAACAGGAAACACCGAGAGAGTGTTTGAGTGACTTAGTGTGTAATCTCCTTGTATTGCTTGATCTATATAGTGAAATTCGCTGCTGCTCTCCCGTGGAGCGTAGGTCTTTACGGCGAACCACGTAAATCCGGTGTCAATTTATTTTCTTCTTTTGTCTATATTTTTGTTGATCGCTTGCCCTTCGCAACAATATTGCTAGTATCAAAATGGCACATCGATGATTCTTGTTACATGTGATGCATCAATGATTATTGTTCTTTGTGGAAGGTTTTAGTCGACTCGATCCCTCTCGCGCGAGTGAGCTGTGCAAGCGGAATTACGAAAGCAACCGCAACCGCATCTCCTTGGCTTCTACCGTCGCAGTCCCGAAGCTTGGCTTTTGGCGATGACGAGTGTCTTGGAACGACTACGCAGCCAAATGTCTAACGGCGAAGCAATCAAGTGATCGACACCAATAACGAGGCTTAATTGGAGAAGATGACTGATGATTTGGTGGCGGGACGGCGCGAGCTCAAGATGACGACTCAGCGACTTTCCGAAAGCGAGCACAGCCTCGCTATCCGCATTGATTCTAACGACCACCAACGGGACAGAATAACGGATGGATTCCTTCGGTCATTTCATCGAACACTTCTGAAAGGTATCCACACATTCATTCGACGCAGGGCGGCTTTAGGGCTTGGACTAGAGCAAGAAGTTGAAGAGCTCAATCGGTGGAGAGAAAATTAGTAAGCGATGGTTGGAATCAGCGAGGCAGGCGTCCTTTTCCATGCGATTCAGATCTACCGCAAACTTCCGCCCGATCGAAGCGAAAAGAAACCGAGAACGCCTCACAGTTGAGCGGCACGCGACCGGAGCGCAGCCGGACGGCTGCGGACCGCAATCGAAGTCATGAGCGGTGGAATCGAATCAACGACAATGAACTTTGGATTCCAGTTAGGCTTCGTCAAACCCCTTGAATCAAGCGACAATGAACTTTGGATTCCAGGATCGAGCTTCGTTTCTTCTGCGAGTCTGTCGTGTGCCTTCCTTCATGCATCTGCGCGTGATCGGAGATGGAAGACCGACGCGGCTTCCAGTTGATTGGCGGCCAACGGTGAAGCTAGAAGGACGGTAAAGGCTACGGACGCGAAGCAGAATCGAAACTTCTCGTCAAATGATGAAAGTGCCACGATTTAAGACAAGAAATGTCCCTTTGGTTATTGCTGTCATAACCGAGATTCAAGAGAAGGAAAATCGGTGGGCCCTCGGGAATGAAAAATTCTATCATACTAGCTGTTGCGTATGACAAAAATTTATTATTATTGTTATTCTTCTTTTTTATTGTTTTGTTGTTGGTACAATTCAAGTGTCAATAATCTCGACCTATAGGAACCCTTGCAAGATGAGCACTTCCGTGTGAAGGACCACGATGTGTTCGGCCTGGTGATCCTTTTGAAGACAGCAATACTAGACCAAACTCACATGTAATTAAAGCATTGCTAAAACATGGAAATGTCTCTATGATTTTCATGGTGATCTCATACTCATGTGTAACTAAGCATTGCTAAAATATGGAAATATCTTAATGGTTTTTGGGATGATAGTAGTACTACCGGATTGAGAAAATTTGCCCACCTGTGGCTTCCATCACTGTTGATTTGTGGGGCTAGTGCCGTAGAGTAAGGATCATCCTTTTGTCAATGGTGCGCAATCGGTGAAGGATTTTCCCTACTTTAACGTCGGTATAAGAAGTTTTTTGTTTTTTTTTACACAAATTCTTGTCCTCTAATAGTTCTTTCTTTTGGCTTGCCTTTACAAGATGTAATTGGAAAATATGTTTTAGCTACAAAGAAAAAAAGTTTTAGCTATTAATACCATGCTGGTAGATTTGCAATTGGCTATTATATGTGTATAACTTGAAAAGTGTTCTTACTTTAGTGTTTTTGAGTAGAGATTGAATCCCGATTGATAATGTTGCTTCTTTCAATCTCTTCATGGTTCTTTTTACAGACACCTAAATTTTACAATTTTATTATGTACAAGATTAGTAATTAGTCACTAAAACAAAAACAAACAAACAAAAAACAAGAAAAAATAAGAAAACAAAAACAAAAACAAAAGCAAAAACAACAAAAAAAGAAAAAAAAAAAGAACGTGGGGGGCCGGGTGGGATCTGCCTTGGCCCGACCCATGCCGCCTTCTCCCTCTTCCTCTTTGTGCGTGAAACCTAGCACGGAAGAAGAAGAGAGCAGGGAGGCAACCGAAGACAAGGAGAGGATAGAGAGACAAAAACACGAGAGAAAGAGGGGGAAAACCGAGAGGGAAGAGAGAGCTCGAGTAGAGAAAGAAGGGCTTGAAGAAGCGGCGGACACTTTGCCGCACTCCAGGCTCCCCACCGCCCGGCTGGACACGGTAGCACCCTCTCTTGCCTTTGGCTGTATGCTCAATGCCCAACAACCGCGCTGCCTCTTCGACGTGCCATCACACTCGCGCCATTGCGCCCGCACCGCTCGAATGCAAGCAAGTTGCTGTCGACTCGCGGCCGCCGCCCTAACGCTATCCGAGCTCTGCCCCACTTGGCGCTATCCGAGAAGCCCACGAAGCCGCATGCTGCTACCACATGTGCTCAGCGTACGTGACCCGTCGGTTTCCGCCGCTTACGCAACCCGACCCGGCACCGCATGCCCAAGAGACACCCTTCCCTAGTCGTGATTTACCCGAAGCTCGGCATCTTGCGTCTCCGTCGTGCCTCGCCAACCGTCTCTTGTGCCGACCAACGCTGCACCTACTCCGCCGCACGACACGAGACTTACTTGCGCTCCTCTTGCTCGGTGCCGGCCCGGCTATTTGCTGCTACCTCTACTCGCCGCCGTTGCCGCCTTCGGCCATCCGAAAGTCACCCCCGTCTTGATCCTTGCACGGCTCAAGCTTCCCCTCACGAACACCGGCGTCTCTTCGCCCTTGGCAACACACCACCACGGCCCCTTCGTCGTTGCGGCCACTCGCCACCATTGTCGCCGCGTCGCGCCGCCAAGAAACCTAGGGAGAGGAGGTGTGAGTCGGGTCGCGAGCCGGGTAGGGTTTTTGAGCTATTTGGACCCGATTTTGGACTTTTGTGATTTTTAGACTTTTGGGTTTGTGGGCTTTTGGGCTTGTGGGCCTATTTGTTTTAAAAGAGAGGGTGACCTTTTGGGCTTGTGGGCTTTGTTTGTTTTAAAAGAGAGTGACCTTTTGGGTTGGGTCCACGCTTCGGGCCTAACCCCCAATCGAACAGAACTTCGGGTCGGTCGAAAGTCGGCTGATCGGCCAAAAAAAAAATTATTATTTTATTATTAAATTTTTTAAAATTAAAAATCAATTAAAAATAAAAAATTAATTAATTAAAAAATTGAAAAAAATTAGAAAATCCAAAAACGATGGGGTTTTTAGTTAGGACTTGCCATGTATTGCCATTTTTAGTGTAATTAGACCTTTATTTGCTCGTGTGTTAATTATGTTGCATGTTTAATTTGCATATCTATCTATGTTTAATTGCACATGTTTAATTTTTGCAATTAGGACCTTGATAGCTATGATTATTATTTTAATGATTCTTGTAGCATATGATCACAGCATATACGTGTTAGTGGATAAATATAAAATCAATCCAAAGCGCCTGCCAAAAAATCATTTTGTTGAAATGAACAAAATTATAGTACCGAAAGGACAATTGGTTAATTAGTGTAATCAAGTCCCAATCCTGGGTCTTTGGTTGCGTAGGAAGTGAGCGCACTCCTATGCCTCCACTTGGTTTTAGCCGACCCCAATGAGCTAGTGGCAACTCCTTTTGTGCAAAATTCAATACAAAATATCGTGTCGCAGCAGTATGGGCTTGGGAAAGCCCACGCCTAATCATGGGCCTTAAGCATGTCCTTTAGGTAATACCCCTAAATCTATTCCCTCCTCTCAAGGGTAGGTCGCGACAACTTGGCGACTCCACTGAAGATTTGGTTTTAAACCTTAGAGGAGTTAGGCCAAAATTAATCTTGTTCAAAAATATTTTTGTTTAGCAACGAGGATTCAAAATATGTCCCTAACATTAAAGGTGTTAAATATTTTTGTAGAATGGGAGGTATAAGGGGAAGTTTTTGCTCACATTTGTCTTGCTGGAGATGTAGGAATGTGGTTTTTATTTTTTATGTACGGATTGTTGTTTGCTTATAAATTGTTGTGCATGTATCATTTGCATTGCACTACGGTTAGCACATACACCCCTTGCACCGGACACGGGTCGCATAGGATCACTTAGGATGGTATTGAGATGGATCACTCCGACTACAACTATGTAGTAAGTCGCCATCATCCCGAAAATTTCTTTCTTCACGTCGAAGGTACCACCCGGTACGCAACCGCGACACGGAGTCGGTTTCTTTGAAGATGGAGTCATGGGTAACCCGACCCAGTAGTGACCTTGTTGGTTCGGTCCATTGATTCTATGGCTTCATTTTGAGCCATATAGAGTAGAAATTGAACCACATCTCATGTGCATGTCTATGTAAAAAAAAAAAAAAAGAAAAAAGAAAAGCAAAGGTCGGCACCTATTGTAAGTGTCATTTTCATTTTTATTTGCTCATTTTGTATTTCATTTTCATCTTGAAATTTTAGGAAATTAACCGAATCAAATGCCTCGGTGTTATAGGCTTGTGATTAAAAAATTGTCAATCATTCTTGATAAGTGAACATTGAATACAAATTCTAAACACTTTGATTTGGCCCTATTGAACACATGGTTTTGTTTAAATTTCTAGTTATGTGCCCAAAATCATTTTAAAAAAAAAAAAAAAAAACTTTCAAGTTGTGACTTTATATTGGGGCACAAAAATTGAAATTGCATTTTTATCAAATTCTCTCATTCTCCACATTTTGGGACTAAAATGCAAATCATTTTGTGTACAAATTTCTCAAAATAGAAGTCACTTCATTTTTTCTAGGAGTAAAATCACAAATCCAATCTTTCAAAAATCAATGACACTTTTTTTGCATATGAAACTTTTTGGAATAAAAGTGGACATTCGATTAATGGTCATGGATTGATTATTTTTAATGATATCTCCCCTTATGATAAAATCTTGGCGAAATACTAAATCCTCCTTGTAAGGACTATGGGGCACATACCGTCGCCTCGATTTTATTGTAAGAAGCGACCTCATTGAAATATCATTTTATTTTATTCACGTACTGACATTGTCATCTTTTTGCAGGTTATGCGAAATGCTCCTTAACATCCTTGCCTTTGACCACATAGAGAAGTGAATTCAAGAGTTAGGACAAGAGTTGATTTTTACTTTCATTTGTGCAAGAGTTTATTGTATTTTATCATTGTCTTTATTCTTGTCAAGAACCATGTTTTCCATTTTGAGTTTTGATTGCGAATCAATTGTTGCTTTTGTAAAATCATCGACTTACAAATTTTTTTTTATTTTTATGATGGAATTCAATTTTGTGAAAATCATTCCCTTAAAAAAAAAAAAAAAACTAGAATTGTTTCAAATGAACATTTATGTTTACCCTCAAAATGTTTTGAAAATGAATATCGAAAGCATTGCCAAGGCCTCCTCTTCGCGTGGCCACTTTCTCAAGTTATTCGCAAATGCCTTAGGAGCCAAAATAGCCCATCGATCTCGTCACTCTGTATGATGAGACAAATGAAGGGAGTCGTCAAGCATCAAAAATACTGAATTCGAAGGAAGAGTAAATTGTGAGACTCGAAACGGAACGAAAGGTTTATGAAATAAAGAGTTGGAGAGCAACTTATCGATTTAGAGAAAAATCTCTCCTTCATCCACCAATGAAGTGTCTTTGGAACAACATTGTCAAATTCCTCAAGAAGAATGTATCGTTCATCAATTGAACCTAAGAATGGAGATAACTCATCTCATCTACCCTTCTTACGGGGGTGACAAATGAAAAGTTGTGCATTGACCGTAAGAGCGACACCCTCCACCAAGGAATCAAGAAAACATCAAGCACTTAAGGCGAATACAAGGGAAAGGGTATTGTCAAGTTACCAAATATCCCACGAAAGTAGATCCAAGAGATATTAGTGTCTAAAAGATGAAAGCGAATGAAGAGTAATAATGTATCGTTTCCAACATTTCAATCCCTAAAGATTTTACACTAACATATTCTTTCACATTCTTTACGATTCTTGAGTCACCACGCGGGTAAGTACCCTTCTTCTCATTTAAAAAAAAAATAACGGAAAATTTCCATTACAAAGAAAAAAAAAACCTTTGGCACTTTCTTAGTGACAAGCACAAAAATGAGAAAAGAAAAAAATTTCTACAGAACTTTTTGAGTATCCTTTTATCTCAAAATTGTTTCTTGTCTTGGGATTATTCATTTTGAATCAAAATTCCCGATGGAGATTGATCTACTCGAATGATCTCGGCGAGTGAAATGGAGGCGTTAACCATGCCAAGCGAGAGGATACTTAGGATGAGGAAATGCAAACCATTTCCAAACACATCCTTTAAACACTTTTGCGAGTTGAGTGAAATGTGACATTCTCTTAGGACGAAGGATTCATTCGCATTGAGTGCAAAGATCGAAATGATAGAGGCATTTCCTTCATCAATCTCAAACATCGGTGACATCTTGCTACCCCTTTGGGCCAAAAAAGATGATCCTTCAAAGTACCTGTCGAGAACGACCTTACATCGAGAATGGCATAGGGGTTATGATCATGTTGTAAGAGAAAGATGAGAAAGATTCTAATATTTTCACTTGCATCAATCTTCTCATTGATAGCTTCGGAATTCTCATTAGAGCTTGACTCATCCCAAGGTGAAAAAGAGCATTTCTTTCTCTACCCCAAACACTAATATCCATTGCTTTAACCAATTTGGGCCTGATTATTCATTTTACGAACCTCGAGCGGTGATCATCTCTTTCAGGGCAAGGCATAAGAATTGACCAAATATGATTGACAGTCATGAGAAAATGTAAAAAGCATCTCGAAAGTCATAAGAGCTACAAATGTTCAAAAAGCAAAAGTTTGACAAATTAGGGGCATGAAAAAAGCGATGCTGCTGGTAAAGCAAGGCCAATGCCCGTCAAGAAAAATAGGCAAAATGTTACATCTTATGTGAAAAAAAAAATTATCAAAATCCAAATGCACATGAAAAAAAATCATCATCGCAAAGGGCAAAGGAAATTAACGAAAGAAGCAAAGCTTTCATGTAGAAATGATTAGTCAAAGGACTTTCGAGATGTGCGATGTTTCAAAAGCCAAATGCCTTTGAAAGATCAAGTGACACAGTCGCGATGCCATGATGATCACCACTCTTAAAATCCTCTTGAAAATCCTAAGCCTTTTGAGCCTCTCCCAAGCGGTCAACATTACAACCCTCTTCCGAAGTCTCTTCGATTGGGACGATTTGAGTGGAAATGAGAATACCACAAAGAAGTTATTACTTGAAACGTGGAAGTAATTCTATCTTGTCTTATCTTCCAAGTTCTCGACTTGTAAATCCATGAATATAGCGATAAATGTTCATTTATTGGCGTCAAAGCAATAATTCCTTTGTGTAAGCCATAACCGAGCCTATATTGCGGTCTTTTCAAAAGACCTTTTTGATCGATCAGATTGTGCTCATCATGAATATTTTCAAAAGCCTTTAACATGGGTTATGTAAGAAACCTTCAGCAATAAGCTATTTCCCACATGAATGGATAGGATCAAGCAACCATTTTGTCGAGAGTGTGTGAGAAGCCATTTCGACTAGAAGCTCTAGTTTAGCATGCTTAATGAGCATTTTTCTGAAGTCGTAGCTGTTATGATAAGAAATTGACTCCTAGAGAATTTGATGATTAATGATATATCCACAAGCAAGATGATAATTTTGCGCCACTTTGATGCTGATTGACATCGAATGTTTTTGATCGGACTTAGCTTGATTAGCTTGTTCAATCGATGCTGCAATATTGCCAATACATCTCTTGATGACGTCTCTAATGACATTTGCTCAAGTTGAGTTCGATAAGATTCCTCGGTGAAGCCATGTAGTTTCAAGGAGTTAGCGAGTGCTTTCCTAAAAAACCAAAGGTTCATGGTTAGCCTTAAATCATGTTATCTACAAAGATTCATGGGTTTTCCTTAAACCATGTTACCTCCAACCCATTGTCCATGGTCGGTCTTAAACCATGCTTCGTTACCAAAGGTTCATGTTCGGCGTGCTTTAAACCATGTTATCTCTAAAGGTTCATTAAACTATGTCATCTCCAAAGGTTCATGAGTCGGCCTTAAACCATGCCATCTCCAAAGACATGGTCAACCTTAAACCATGTCATCTACAAAGGTTCATCGGCTTCCCTCAAATCATGCATTTTAACCTAGTCAAAACCCATTCGTACACGGTGAGACTATCATATCTTCTCAAAAAGCCGTTCGTATATAGTGAGACATTCCTCCCGTCGAAGCTTCTTAGTACCACGGAGAGCTGAGACTATCACAACTCGGAAATTTGTAGTTATTACACGATGAGAGCCTTGTAGTTTCTGTCCTTCTTATGACTTTGTGGGCTTTCCGTATATGCACGGTCCTTCAACCCCTTCTCATGACCCGGTGGGCTTTGTACAACGAGGTCTATCCTTCTTCTTGTGACATGGAGAGCTTTGTAGCCGGGTCTTTTGTAGCCCCTTCTCATGACCCGGTGGGCTTTTCACGTAACACTTTGAGTCCTTTTCTTCCCCTTATGACATGACCTTTGGTGTGCTTTTGTAGCCCGGAGAGCTTTTTGTAGCCGTAGCCGGAGTCTTTCTTCCTATGACACGGTGTGCTTTTTGTAGCGGAGAGCTTTGTAGAGAGTCTTTTTTCTTCTTATGCCCGAAGCTTAGCTTTGTAGCCGGAGTCTTTCTTCCATGACATGGTGTGCTTTGTAGCCCAAGAGTTTTGTAGCTCGAAAGGCTAAAAAGCTTTGTAGCCCAAAGTCCCCCTTCTTATGACATGGAAAGCTTTGCAGCTCGGAGAACTTTTGCCGCGGTGCTTTGTAGCCGGAGCTTTTCTTTCTTTTATTGACAAGACACACTTCCATAGTTATGAGTCCTTTCCGTCAGACGATACATGCCTATGCACCTAGGGTCTCTTTATCACCCAAAGTAATTTAGGTGTCTTTTTTATCTTTGAATGGAACCTCTTTGAGCTCACATTCAAGAAGGAGAAGCAGCTGTTGACACGTAAATTTTACAATTTTGTTATGTACAAGATTAGTAATTAGTCACTAAAACAAAAACAAAAACAAAACAAGAAAAAAAAAGAAAACAAAAAAAACAAAAACAAAAAATAAAAAAAAAAAAAAAAGAAGGAAACGTGGAAGGGACGGGCTAGATCTCGCCTTGGCCCGGCCCATGCCACCGCCTTCTCCCTCTTCCATCTTTGGTGCGTGAAACCTAGCACAAAGGAGAAGAGAGCAAGGGAAGCAACCAAAGACGGGGAGAAGGCAGGAGGAGACAGAAAACACGAGAGAAAGAGGGGAAAACCGAAGGGAAGAGAGCTCGAGTAGAGAGAGAAGGGCTCGAAGCAGCGGCAACATCGCCGTCCACGCCGACCCCCGCCGGCCCGGACCCGGTAGCACCCTTTCACCGCCCTCAAGCTGGCGCTCCAATGCCCGATGACCGCGCGCCTCTCCCGACGTGCCATCGCACTCGCGCCACCACACCCGCACCGCTCGAGTAATGCTAGAAGGCGGCTGTTGAATCGCGGCCCCTAGCCCGCCTGCCACTATCCAAGCTCCGCCTCGCTTGTTGCTTGTCCAAAGCCCACGAAACCGCATTGCTACCACATGTGCTCAACGTCGGTTGACCACGGTTTACGCGCTGCCGCCCGACCTAACACCGCACGCCCCGAGACACCCTTCCTAGTCACGATTTGCCCGGCTCGGCGTCTGCATCTCCGTCCGCGCCTTTGCTAAATGTTTGTCTTGTGCCGGCCAGAAGCCCAGCGCACCTGTTGCCGCGCCAACCCAAGACTCACTTCTTTGCTCACTACCGCTCGATGCCGGCTGGCTGCCGTTGTCTCGCTCGACGCCGTTGCCGCCTTATAGCCATTCGAAGCCGCCCTTGTCTTCGCCGGTCCACGCCGCTCGGCTTCCCCTACGAACGACGACATCTCTCCACCCTTGGCAACACACCACCATAGCAACCCCTTCATCGGTGCGGCCACTCGCCGCCGCCACGCCGTCGGCGCGCAGAAACCTAGGGAGAGGAGGTAGAGTCGGGTCACGAACCGGGTAGGGTTTTTGAGCTATTTGGACTGGTTTTGGGCTTTTTTGTGATTTTAGACTTTTGGATTTGTGGGCCTATTTGTTTTAAAAGAAGGGTGACCTTTTGGGATGGGCGCAGCTTTGGGCTAACCCCCAATTGGATCGTACTCGGTCGGTGGAGGAGCGGGACCCGATCGATCGACACTGGCCGAACCTGGTGGGTCATATCGGACCAAACCGGTCGACCAAAAAAAATATTATTATTTTATTATTAATTTTTTTAAAAATTAAAAAAAATTTCAAAAATCAAAAATGATGGGGTTTAGTTAGGACTTGCACCATGTATTGCCATTTTAGTGTAATTAGACCTTTATTTGCTCGTTATGTTAATTATGTTGCATGTTTAATTTCCATATCTATCTATATTTAATTGCACATGTTTAATTTTATGCAATTAGGACCTTGATAGCTATGATTATTATTTTAATGATTGCGCCTTTTCATGATCGCCTCACATATTAGTGGATAATTATAAAATCAATCAGGCTATGCTTGCCAAAAATCATTTTGTTAAAATAACAAGATTTAGATGTACGAAAGGGCACTAATTGGTTAATTAGTGTCGAGTCCCGACCCTAGATTCTTTGGTTGCGTAGGAAGTGAGGCACACTCTCATACCTCACTTGGTTTCTAGTCAACACAAGCGTAAATTTAGTGGTGAAATTTCCTTTTGTCTGGTCGCCACAAAATATCCCAAGTATCACGCGAGTATGGGCTTAGGAGAGCTCGTGCCTAATCATGGACCTTAGGCTTGTCCCTTTTAGGCAATGCCCCTAAACACAATTTCTACTCCCCGAGCGGTAGGTCGTGACGGGTTGCATAATCTTGTTGTGGAAAGAACTTGAAAGTAGACAAGAGTATTCACACGACGCACGTGAAAGCAATTAGATCGGCACAATACTTCATTTATGTTGAAAACTAGTATTTGCTCGGCTCTTGCTATCATTGGCCACCATACAAAAATGCAGGTATAAGATACCCATTTCTATTCATTTGACCCGAGATTGAAGGCGAGCAACACGCCTCCAGTAAAGTGCACAAATTTGGCTTCCTACGAGATTATGTATCAGCTAATAATTGCTAGAACTCCCCGTATAAGACATTAAGAGTGCATTTTGATTCAATATGTTATCTTTAAAGGACGACTCTCCAAACTTTTTAAATTCATATTTTTCCCTCCATTTTTCTAGTTTTGTTTCGGCCTATCTAATTTCTTAAGTTCAAATTTTCATGGCAAACAACGCTCGATTTGGTTTTGACAAGCAGGTGCAAACAATCTAGTGCCGATGGAGCTGGAATTGAAGATCACAAGTAAGATCGGTGAAAATAGCGCTTGCGTGTATATAGTGATACCGATGTGGCCGGAGGTGTCCCTACTAGTCTTTGCATTGCAGGAAATTCTCTTCGAAAGTCGGATCAAGGATAAACTCTTTCATCTTGCAAAGAAATAGCCATGACACTTGTATTTCGATAACGGTATATCAATAAATATAACGTCCTAGCAAATTGAAACTAAATAACACATTGAACGAGTTAAGCGAAAAAAGGAAGTAATCCAAGCAAAACAAACCTAGCTACTTAAAGGGAAATTTGGAGACCCGACCTTGTTTAGGTCATTTAGTATTTTTCTCCAAGAGATAAACATTCACTACTCTCATATTTGTGTATTCATAATGTGGACATGGGACAAACCATGATGATGATGTACAAAATTATAGCCCGAGCTCTTGAAAAAGCCGGTTGTCACACAAGTACCATCGTCAGTTACTTGAACTTCTATTGCCTTGGCAAGGAGCCCTTGTCCTCTATACAGTCTTCATCCCAAGCATGAATCAATAATCCGAAAATAATGCCTTAATATATGTCTATACTCTTTTCATTGATTCTTCCTTTGCCTTATCTGTTAAAAAAGCAAAAAAAAAAATAGTCATTAAGAGCTATGGTTTTTGAACAGGTGGTAGAAAGACACGCTTTGAAACATGTTGTCGTTTCTATCCATGCAGGCTTCAGTTCAAAAGTTTCGCAAGTTCATGATATATGTGCATGCCAAAGGGATGATAGTAGATGATATGTGATCATGGGATCGGCAAATATCAACCAAAGATCTCTAGATGGCTCAAGGACACCGAAATTGCGATGGGGCATCAGCCGCATCACACTTGGGCTCAGAGACACCGAAATCGCATGGCCAGTTAGTACATCGGATTAGCCTCTGATCTAGATAGAGGTACTAGGTAGACACCCTTGCGAGTGTAACGACATATATCAAAACCTTAAGCTTGTGACTAATAATGTTAACTTATGCTGTCCTGAGGTTTATGGTTATAGGATGTCGCCTTAGGCGAGCACTTGGGAGATTTAGAGTACGGCTTTAGGGAACCTCAAAGCAAGCGAATGCGTGAAGAGGTGAACAAAATGTCCAAACGCAATTGGAAAGCTTATGTGGATGAGAGCCAACATAATCTCAAGGAAATGAGAGGCCACTGATGCATTATCCCATCCATGAACAAAAACGGTAAAGTTGGTCCTTTGGCCGGTTTCGAAATGTTTCCTGATGTGGGTGGAAAAATCCTTGGCTAGCCCACCACTCTTCCGTGCTCTCACGACGTGATCGACTATGTAAAATTAGTGGATTCGATTACGAGTGTGCAAATGCAATGATATATATAACAAAATTTTCAAGTGATTTTGGGTTAAATCCACGGTGTTTTGAGTTCTTTGAAATTAAGAAATATGAGTAGAATGAGCATTCATGAGCATGACAAAGTAAGTTGTGATTTAGATAGATGCTCTCTACTAATTAAAGCAAGTTGTGGAAAGGACACACAATGCCATTATTATATAAAATGCTTCAGATAATTTGATGTTATTGTGTGGACATTGAGATAAATTCATATGGTTCATCAAGTTCTTGGCTAAGAGTTTTCCATTCGAGATTTATAGCATAAACTTCTTAGAGGGAAAAGATTCTACCTTTTCAGATCAGGGGACCTAATCAATCATAAAAAGTAATTACTATCATCATGAGAGACCTGCTGCAAGGAGATAGATGGAGCTACGCACCTCCCGTTGTAGAATGGTTTTATAGGGGAGACAATCGGAACTAGGGACCTACTCCTGGGGGAACATATGGGCGGGTCTTGATGGATTTTAAGGAGCAGGTTACTGGTGGTGCTAGTGACATTGCTTTTGCGAGTTCTATGGGGAGGGAAAACAAAAGTTTATCTTTTTGAAACAATATTTTGAACATCAATGGCCAGTGAACACTTCAAGGAAGGAAAGGACATCATGAACGAGTAGGTCGCAATTGGTGTTGTGTACAGTATGTTGGCACAAACACACACTTGAATAAGCAATTAGATTTAAGCAATAGCTCTTATAGTAAGCCTTGAATAGTGAGCGTTAAAGGAGAGGAGAGAAAACATATACTTTGTTGGCAAGTATCATACATGTGATATTTCGAGGGGCCTCAATGACTAGCTTTGTTGAGAGATTTCCTCAGATCTGGCTTAGTCTACCAAATCGCCTTTAGAATATGTGTACTAGTAGATGAATTGCAAGAATCATGCAATCAAACTTCAATTAACACCAGAGTCGGCTAAATCAGTTATAAGGCCTAGACTCTCATGGCAATATCAAGCACACATCTCATCAATTTAATCATGCACACACCATATAATCATCCATAGGCAATCAAAGAAGGCAACCAAACCAAGACAAAATCCTCTAATCCATGCTATTCCACAAATTCCGGCACACGTTCAAAATGTAATAGAGCATAAATGACCCACAAATCATGATCTTTTGATGACTAATTGACATGAATAGAAAGCCATATCTTCCTATAAGTGCATATGAGTCTACTTGATCAAAATGACATCAATCAAAGACCAAATTAGTGCCAGAATTTAAACAAAACAATCATGGTCAACATACAATACTTCTTTCTAGCATATTCAAGTTTGGAGATAGACCATTCTAAGCTAAATGGTATGAAATTCACCTATTACTTTCCTAGCATGAACATATATGATCCTGTAACCAAACTAGCCTCAGGCATTTGGAATCAAAAGCACACCCAATCAGGGATATCAAGACAGGCCCAACATACATGGATCAATTTCCAGTAGAATTTCATTCATTCATGCCATAATTTCTTTCCCAAGCGAACATGAAAGTCACCATAAGACAATCTTATACACTGCATGCTTACTTGAGTGGAAATCAAGTACCCATCGACATCAGCTCAATGCATCATACATGTCATACGTGCATTAACGGCATTACTCACCTTGAAGCCATACGTATATCATCATGCATCATCACCACAATCATAACACATACATGTGTATCATCATGTCATACCCATATCATCGTTATCATGACATTATTTTATCACACACATATCATCATCATCATATACATGACACCATCATACCATACACATGTCATCATCATCATGTCATATCATATCACACATATATGCATGTCATCATGCCATATCATATATCATCATCATATCATGCATATCATCGTGCCATGGGTGATCATCATTATGTCATACCATATCATGCATGTCATCATGCCATATCATATCATGCATGGTTCAATTTCCACTTTTAGCTTTAATGTGATCACCACATGACCCTTCCTCGGATCATCAATTTCATCTCATATTTTACACTCGCATCCCATGCGAGAAAAACCTCCGGCATTCAGCCATTCCAGGCCACCGGGCATCTAGCCCCCAACATTCCGGGCATCTCGCATCCCAGTTGGCATCATGAGGAATTCCCCTCAGGCAAAGACTCCGATAGGCTTCCCGGCATTTACACTCCGTGGGCATCCCGCACCCCAATCTTGGCATCGTGAGGCATTCCCCTCGGGCAAAGACCTCTGACAGGGCTTCCGGCCCCCAACATTCCGGGCATCCTGAATCTCCCAGGGTCATTTGGCAATGTATCTCTATACATTCCGGTTATCATCATCATCCACCACAACCATCTCCTCATTTAACATTATTCATGTTCACCAATTTCGGTCTTAATTTAGCATGGCATATGATGTATTGGAAATCAACAATCATGCTCCGCATTTGAATTCACACATGCATCTCAATGCATACATCAAGACCTCATCACATACTACATGGTGCAATTATATATAAAATAAACTTATGGAATTTATGCTAATTAAAATAATCCATTGTCATGCCCCTTATTCTTATTTTATTTAAATTCAGCTTGTGCCATTTTCAAAAATATTAAATTTCATTATTTATATAATCTCAAAAATTATAAAATTAAGGCAAGTGATAAACAAGACAATAGGATGATGATTTCATGTAGAATACATAGCCAAATAAAATTTCACATAATTCCATCAATCACACAAAACAGCATATAATTTTTTGGATGAAATCAGCATGCACAGATTCTAAGAAATTCGATTTAAATATCCATACGACCTCCAAAAATTACGAAATTTTACCGAGTTATAGCCAAGACATTAAAATAAATTTTCCATGCAAGCTTCCAATTCAGATTATTTTTAGATTATTTTCTACAGTCTGACGAAGCTTCTGGATCCAACACCGAAACGTCCAGTACATGCTTCTCCGAAATACTGAGTTTTCACCTACCTTTTCTTCTTAGTTTCCTCTGAAATTTAGATATGTTATACATCAAGATGTTCTCTACAAGTTTCATGAAGATATCCAAGTCAAATAACCAGAGTATAGTCGTCATTTAGGTCCATGAAGTCTCGGGGGTCCTGTAATACATCTCCAGAATTACCGTCTCCAAGATTTAGTCGATTTACTAGGTTATACTTGTTCATTTCACTTCAAATTTGATTATGTTGTAGATTAGGATGTTGCCTAAAACTTTCATGAAGAAATCGAAGAGATATGCTTAGCAAAATCAACATGCAACCACAAATCCAACAAGATGTCAGTGAAATCGTTCCAGATCTGAGGTCTTCATAGGATGAGAGTTTGACCCCTTAAATTTCCATCATTTTACACCAAATTTTATTATGTTGTAGTTTAAGATGTTAGATGCAACCTTCATGAAGAAATCAAAGCCAAAATGGAACTCTAAATATGCATGCAAACTCTCACAACATTCTGACTCGAGCGGATTCATGCGAAAACATCAACACCACTCAAGAACAAGCCATCCAAGCTTCGGTTTTCCTCTCCTAATCACCCAAACCTCGACATACATATAACACACGATATGCAAGAGCAGCTAGAGGACTCCAACTTGCCTCTAGACCGGACGGACGACGGCACACGGCGGCGAGCACGGCGGCACACGGCGGACGGACGGCAACGACTCCTCCTCGGCTCCTCCTCCCTCTCGGCCGCTCTCCCTCTCTCTCACACAATCTCTCTCTCTCTCTCTCTTTGGGCGAATGGCTAACCGGCCATTCTCTCTCCTCTCTTCCCTTTTTATCCCCTCTAAACCTCATCATTAGCAATCATGAGATTGCCTCACCAATGGCCAATGCATGCCATCTTCCTTTGTGCCACTTGTCTCATTGCATGCATAATGGGCTTAGGCTTTTGGGCTTGGGCTTAGGCCTCCTTTTGTGGCCGGCAGCCCCTCCGTGGGCCTAATTGGGCCGGCCATTCGGCCATCTAAGCTTAGGCCAATGGGCCTAAGGCCCAACCAAATAAAAATTAACTTCCCCCCTTTTTTTTGTTAATAATCTCTTCCATAAATTTTTAAATTTTAATTTCCACATGGCCAAAGTCTTGTGACATTTTATTTAATTCATAAGGTGCATGGCCAAGCATAGATTATCACTATTAATCTACAATATTTAAAATCTCATGATCATAAGCACAAATCACCTAATCTTTAAAGACTAATGGCTAAAACATTAAACCATAAGCAAATTTCATTACCCAATTAGAGACTTTAACACACCTTATAATTTGACTTTGAATTTTGGGATGCCACAATTCTCCCCTCCTTAGAGAATTTTGTCCTCGAAATTAGACACCACTCGTGCATTCTTGAAACAAATAAGGGTTTTTTTTCCTTCATCTGATCCTCACTTTCCCATGTGGCTTCCTCCATATCATGATGTCGCCATAATACCTTAACAAATGGGATTTTCTTAGTTTTAAGAATTTGTTCCTTTCAATCCAATATCTTCATAGGTTCTTCAATGTACCTTACTTTCTCATCCACTTTGATGGCTTCATGATCGAGTATGTGACCGGGATCCTAAATTTGGTACTTCCTCAACATCGATACATGAAACACATCGTGTAGATTTCCTAACTTAGGAGGTAATGTTAAACGATAAGCTACATCCCCCCTATTCTTTTGAGTATTTCAAAAGGTCTAACAAATCTAGGGCTTAACTTACCCTTCATTCAATCGAGATATCCCTTTCATTGGAAATACCTTAAGGAATACATGATCTCCCACACTAAATTCCAAAGGCCTTCTACGCCTATTCGCGTAGTCTTTTCTCTACTACTGAGCTGCTTTAAGTCTTTTTTTGATAATTTCAACAGCCTCGAGTGGTAACTTGTACCCGATTCGAGTCCTGTCAATTTCCTCTCACCTACTTCATTCCAACAAATAGAGTCCTACATCTCCTTCCATATAATGCTTCATAGGAGCCATGCCTATACTTTTAAACTATTATTATAGGCAAACTCTACCAAATGCAATCTTTCATCCCAATTTCCTTTGAAATCAATTACACACAAGCCCTTAACATATCCTCCAATATCTGGATTATTCTTTCTATTTGTCCATCTGTCTGGGGATGAAAAGCAGTACTAAACTAAAGCTTAGTTCCTAATGCAATTTGAAGACTTCGCCAAAAGTTCGAAGTAAACCTCGAATCCCGATATGAAGTAATGGTCACTAGAACACCATGTAAGCGTATCACTTGACTTACATACATGTCCGCATACTTATCCATTGGGCAGTCCATGCGAACAGCTAGGAAATGAGCCGATTTGGTCAAACGATCCACTATAACCCAAATAGAATCATGACCACTTGATGTCCTTGGCAATCATTGCACAAAGTCCATCGTTATATGTTCCCACTTCTATTCCGGTACGTCGAATGGTCTCAAAAGTCCTGCGAGTTTACGATGTTCCGCTTTTACTTGATGGCATGTCAAACATTGAGAAATGTGCTTAGGCAGTATCGCCTTCATACCATTCCACCAAAATTAACTGACGCAAATTCCCCGTACATCTTTGTACTACACGGTGGATACTATAATTACTCTTATGTGCCTCCACAAAATTTCTTTCCTTAATTCCTCATTGTTGGGAACATAAAGTCCTTCGTGACATCTTACTATTCCATCATCAAAGACTTGAAATTCTGGTCTTTTCCCTAAAGACACCGCATCCTTCACTTTCAAAATCTCTGGTCAGATTCTTGCAAGATTTTAATTTTCTGAATAATCTTGGGTTCTATTCTTAATGCACTAAGCATACTAGTAAGACAATCCATTTCCAATTTAAATTCTGAGTCTGCTACAGACTTTAACAATTCCCATTCTTCCATCCTTAAACTAGTCATTTCCATAGCCGACTTACGACTAGGAGCATCCGCTACTCTATTCACTTTCCCTGGATGATATCTTATCTCACAATCATAATCCTTTAACAACTCCATCCACCTCCTTTGCCTCATGTTCAATTCCTTTTGTGAGAACAGATACTTCAAACTCTTATGATCTGTATAGATCTCAAACTTCTCCCCATACAAATAGTGTCTCCATATCTTCAAGGCAAACACTATAGCTGCTAGTTTTAAATCATGCGTCGAGTAATTCAGCTCATGGGGTTTCAATTGTCTAGATGCATAGGCTATAACCTTGCCATGCTGCATCAAAACACATCCCAGTCCTTTGTGAGATGCATCACTATACACTGTGAAACCATCAGGCCCAGTAGGTATAGTTAGGATTGGAGCTGAAGTCAATTTCCTTTTGAGCTCCTGGAAACTCCTTTCACATTCTCCATTCCATTCAAATTTTACATTCTTTCAGGTTAACTTTGTTAAAGGTCCTGCCAGTCGTGAAAATCCTTCGATAAACCTCCTATAATAACCAGCCAGTCCTAAGAAATTCCGTATTTCAATGGGTGTCGTTGGTCTCAGCCAATTTACTACCATTTCAACTTTTGCCGGGTCTACTCCAATTCCTTTTCCTGACACCACATGTCCTAAAAATATTATCTGGTCCAACTAGAACTCACACTTACTAAACTTGGCATACAACTTATGCTCTCTTAGGATCTGCAAAACTATCCTCAAATGTTGCTCATGCTCTTTAGACCCTTTTGAATACACCAGAATATCATTAATAAATACAATCACAAACTGGTCTAAATAGGGCTTAAATATCCTATTCATTAGATCCATAAATGCAGCCGGCGTGTTAGTTAATCCAAATCGCATAACAAGGAACTCGTAGTGTCCGTAACGAGTCCTGAATGCAGTCTTAGGAATGTCCTTCTTTATTCTTAACTGATGGTATCCCAACCTCAAGTCAATCTTAGAAGACCGAACTTCCTTGAAGTTGGTCAAACAAGTCATCAATTCTAGGCAAAGGATACTTATTCTTAATGGTTACCTAGTTCAATCGCCTATAGTCAATGCACAAGCGCATTGATCCATCTTTCTTTTTCACAAACAAGACCGGTGTACCCCAAGGTGAAGCACTTGGTTTAATGAATCCTTTGTCAAGCAACTCTTGTAGTTGCACTTTCAATTCCTTCAATTCGACTAAGGCTATCCTATATGGGGCTTTTGTTATTGGTCCTGTTCCAGGCATTGATTCAATTTCAAATTCAACTTTCCGCTCTAGCGGTAATCCAGGCAATTCCTCAGGGAATACATCTTGAAATTCGTTAACTACATGAACTTCCTCAAGTTTAGGCTCCTCTCTTGCATAATCTCTAACTATGGCTAGGTATCCTTGACATCCTTTGTCAAGTAACCTCTGTGCTTCTATTGCCGAAATAAGAGCTATAGGAAGATGGGTCTAACCTCCTAAAAATTCACAACTAGACTAATTAGGCAAGGTAAACGGATCACTTTCCTATAACAATCCATCCGGGCCCGACACTTACAAAGCCAGCCCATTCCTATAATAATGTCAAAATCATACATAGCCATTACAATCAAGTCTATTTCCATATCTTTTCCTCCCATTGATATCTTACAATTTCCACACACCAAACGTAGACAATACCATATCCTTTAAAGGCGTGGAAACACAAAGAGGTGTCTCGAGAGGCATAACTTCTATCTTATTCGGATGTCATATCTTTCGTGACACAAATGAATGTGTTGCACCCGTATCAAACAATACATATGCCTTTTCACCATTAATAAGAATCGTACATGAGATAACATTTTTGGAAGCTTCTGTTTCCTCTTGGGTGACTGCATACACCCTTCCTTGTGCTGGTGGCCTCTGAGGATTTCCTTGTAAGTTCGAGCCAACATTCACTTGCGACCTTTCTTGTGGGCAACTTCTCCTAAGATGACCCACTTGTCCACAACCAAAACACTTTGGTCGTCCAGTACAAGGTCCTAGGCCATGTCGCCCATTACACTTTTGACAAACACCAGGCTGATAGGGTGCTTTCCCTATATTCAGACCACTTCTTGCTCCCCCAAGATTTCTAAAATTACTCTTCTTCTTCACATTCTAGGTCTAACCTTGATCAAAATAAGGTCTCTTACCCCTTCTCACATCATTAAAATTCAACGGTTTCTTAAACTTTGACCGCTATCTTAATAGTTCCTGCTCCACTAACTGTGCCATTTCATCAATCTCATTATAATCTCTTATGTTCAAAGGCACTAGTTGCTTTTTAATGTCAGTCCTCAGCCCTTTCAGAAATCTCTTAGCCTTTTCCTCCTGATCCTCAATTAATCTACGAGCATATCTAGACAGTTCAAAAAATCTAGCCTCATACTGATCTACCGTCAGCTCCTTTTGTTCTAATTGAACAAATTCGGTAATCTTCATATCCTTAGCACAGTCAGAAAAATGCTTCCTATTAAAAGCTCTAACAAACTCCTCCTAGTTAACATCAATACCTGGTGGAAAGATTATGTCCTTCGAAGCTCTCCACCAAAACTTTGCATTTCCCTCTAATTGGTACTCTGCTAAAACTATTTTCTCAGCATCAGTGCAATCCAACAGCCAGAAAATTCATTCCATCCCATCAATCCATTGCTCCGCCTCCTCAGGACTTCTCATTCCATTGAACTTAAGTGGCTTCAGCTTTAAAAACTACTCCACTAGTCCTTGAGTACGGCGTTTTGCTCCGGGCTATTGCTACGCCTGACTTTCCATCAAATTTCCAATATTGGCTAATGCCTGCAGGATGTCTTCCATTCGGGGCTCAGCCCTTGCCGCAGAGGCTTCAGCTCTCGATGGATGAGCACTTCCAGCTCGCACCATGACTTTCTTGCAATTTCCAAGCATTACCTCAGGAATAATCTGAGACTCATTGCCTCCATTCAAAGCAACTACTACTACTTCATAAGTAACATATACATGTTACTAGTACCTAAAGGCAATTCAAAATGAACTACTAGGGATCTACAAGTGAATACTCATCACCCGTTATTCAATTATTTCGTTTTATATCCCATGGTGTGCATTGTCATCATGTTCCTCAACTTCCAAATGAGGCTCCTTATCACTCCACCTACATCACTCGCTCTGATACCAAAAAGGGCGGCTGTGGCACCTCGAACCCTTCGCAGGTCACCACAAGCACCAATGTTACACCTTATTACCTTTCTTCTTAGAAGAGGCGTCATAATTAGTAGACACATTATTTTTTTTTTTTAATCTAGAAACGGTCCCAACGCGATTCCCTAGCGGAAGCAAAATAAAGCATCACCATCTCTCCCCCCAGCAACCATGATACAAATACACACTACTAATCATCATGATTTGATGACAAGCCACGACACTTATTTACATATATCTTCGTCCGAAGGTATGCAGTAAAATACACCCCGCGTAATGGTAGGAAGCGGCATGCTGCTAATCTGAAATGTTGGTCTCCAAAAGGGGTGAGTACAAGCACTTAGCATGTAAAGGAATCCAATAACCACTCAATGCATCATAAATGTCATACGTGCATTGTATGCATTACTTACCTTGAAGCCATGCGTATATCATCATGCATCATCACCACAATCATAACACATACTTGTGTATCATCATGTCATACTCATATCATCGTTATCATGACATTATTTTATCACACACATATCATCATCATCATATACATGACACCATCATACCACACACATGTCGTCATCATCATGTCATATCATATCACACATGTCATATATTATGCACATGTCATCATCATCATGACATCATCATATCACACATATATGCATGTCATCATGCCATATCATATATCATCATCATATCATGCATATCATCGTGCCATGGGTGATCATCATTATGTCATATCCTATCATGCATGTTATCATGCCATATCATATATCATCATCATATCATGTCATATATCATGATCATCATGCATATCATCATACCATATCATATATCATCATCATATCATGTCATATATCATCATCGTCATGTATGTCATCATGCCATATCATATCATGCACGGTTCAATTTCCATTTTTAGCTTTCAATTTGATCACAACATCACCCTTCCTCGGATCATCAATTTCATCTCATATTTTACACTCGCATCCCATGCGAGAAAAACCTCCGGCATTCAATCATTCCAGGCCACTGGGCATCCGCCCCCCCACATTCCGGGCATCTTGAATCCCAACTGGCATCACGAGGCATTCCCCTCGGGCAAAGAACTCCAACAGGGCTTCCGGCATTTACAGTCCCTAGCCGGGCATCCCGCACCCCAATCCTGGCATCGCGAGGCATTCCCCTCGGGCAAAGACCTCCGACAGGGCTTCCGGCCCCCCCAATTCCGAGCATCCTGAGTCTCCTAGGGTCATCCGGCAATGTATCTCTATACATTCCAGGCATCATCATCATCCACCACAACCATCTCCTCATTTAACATTATTCATGTTCACCAATTTTGGTCTTAATTTAGCATGGCATATGATGTATTAGAAATCAACAATCATGCTCAGCATTTGAATTCACACATGCATCTCGATGCATACATCAAGACCTCATCACACATACTACATGGTGCAATTATTTATAAAATAAATTTATGGAATTTATGCCAATTAAAATAATCTATTGTCATGCCCCTTATTATTATTTTATTTAAATTCCAGCTTGTGCCATTTTCAAAAATATTAAATTTCATTATTTATATAATCTCAAAAATCATAAAATTAAGGCATGTGATAAACAATACAATAGGATGATGATTTCATGTAGAATACATAGCCAAATAAAATTTCACATAATTCCATAAATCACACAAAACAGCATATAATTTTCGGATGAAATCAGCATGCAGAGTTTGCGAAGAAGTTCGATTTAAATATCCATACGACCTCCAAAAATTATGAAATTTTACCGAGTTATAGCCAAGACATTAAAGTACATTTTCCATGAAGACTTCCAAGTAATATTCTTTTTAGATTAGTTTCTACAGTCTCACGAAACTTCTGGATCCAACACCGAAACGTCCAGTACATGCTTCTCCGAAATACTGAGTTTTCACCTACCTGTTCTTCTTCGTTTCCTCTTAAAATTATATATGTTCTACATCAAGATGTTTTCTACAAGTTTTATGCAGAGATCCAAGTCAAATAACCAGAGTATAGTCGTCATTTAGGTCCATGAAGTCTCGGGTGTCCTGTAATACATCTCCAGAATTACCGTCTCCAAGATTTAGTCGATTTACTAGGTTATACTTGTTAATTTCACTTCACATTTGATTATGTTGTAGATTAAGATGTCCCCTACAACTTTCATGAAGAAAGCAAAGAGATATGCTTAGCACAAATCAACATGCAACCACAAATCCAACAAGATGTCAGTGAAATCGTTCCAGATCTGAGGTCTCCGTAGGATGAGAGTTTTGACCCCTTAAATCTCCATCATTTTACACCAAATTTTAGTATGTTGTAGTTTAAGATGTTAGATAGAACCTTCATGAAGAAATAAAAGCCAAAATAGAACTCTAAACATGAATGCAAACTCTCACAACATTCTGACTCGAGCGGATTCATGCGAAAACAGCAACACCACTCAAGAACAAGCCATCCAAGCTTAGGTTTTCCTCTCCTAATCACCCAAAACTCAACATACATATAACACACACACGTGCGAGAGCAGCTAGAGGACTCCAACTTGCCTCTAGACGGGACGGACGACGGCACACGGCGGCGAGCATGGTGGCACACGGTGGACGACTCCTCCACGGCTCCTCCTCCCTCTCGGCCGCTCTCCCTCTCTCTCTCACACTCTCTCTCTCTCTCTTTGGGTGAATGGCTAACCGGCCATTCTCTCTCCTCCCTTCCCTTTTTATCCCTTCTAAACCTCATCATTAGCAATCATGAGATTGCCTCACCAATGGCCAATGCATGCCATCTTCCTTTGTGCCACTTGTCTCATTGCATGCATAATGGGCTTGGGCTTTTGGGCTTGGGCTTGGGCCTCCTTTTGTGGCAGGTGACAACCCCTCCGTGGGCCTAATTGGGCCGGCCATTCGGCCCACTAAGCTTAGGCCAATGGGCCTAAGGCCCAACCAAATAAAAATTAACTTCCCCCCCCCCTTTTTTTGTTAATAATCTCTTCCATAAATTTTTAAATTTTAATTTCCACATGGCCAAAGTCTTGTGACATTTTATTTAATTCATAAGGTGCATGGCCAAGCATAGATTATCACTATTAATCTACAATATTTAAAATCTCATGATCATAAGCACAAATCACCTAATCTTAAAAGACTAATGGCTAAAACATTAAACCATAGGCAAATTTCATTACCCAATTAGAGACTTTAACACACCTTATAATTTGACTTTGAATTTTGGGATGCCACATACTAAAGCAACATATACAGGTTCATGAGATTTTCTTCTACGAATGTCCTCACTCAAAATTAAATCTCAAACCCAATCGAACGTCAAGATTGCTGACCTAGAGAAATTACTAAAAGTAGTAACAATACTATTCCATCTAATATGCAATGAGGATAACATAATCAAAGCACGTATCTCATTTTTAAAGTCAATCTCAGTTGAATTTAATTGACTAACAATCATATTGAATTCATTAATATGATTTGCAACAGACACACTTTCGCTTATTCAAGTTTAACATGATGTGACGAGCCAACATTAGTCGAAAAACACCCAAAGCTCATCTATCCAGCAATTCCTAGTTAGCTTGCTTCATTGTCTCTAGCTCTTCCCTAGATAAGAGCAAGTGTAGTTTCATCTAATAGAGATAATCTTCAATTTGCATCTTCTGAAAATCGAAATTATTCCCATCAATTTCGTCGATTCTCACTTTTCCTTCTTATGTTGCCATCAATTCACTTCAACTTATCCAAGCCTAGCTCTGATAGATATTGTTGTGAAAGCAAGCGACTGAACAATAAAATAAACAAAATAAGAAAATAAATTGGATGCTAGATTTACGTAGTTCGATCGTAGTGAACTATGTCCTTGAGGAGAGTAGCAATGAATTTCACTATAAATTGAGCAATATAATGAAGATTATAATCACATTCAAGTCACTTAAAGACTTACAATATTTCCCAAACTCCAATTATACCTAAAGCGTTTAGCCCCACAATTCTTCATGAAATAATCTCTCAATCTCACAAAGGAATTGCACACAAATTATTACCACAAGAATATAATTGGCTTCAACACACTTGGATATCTTCAGGGTGTAGTTCACAAGAAGAAGCTCCTCTTTGGAACTCTCCACAAAGAACATCCCCTTCTTATATATAGGCAAGAAATAAATCCAAAATAGGAAATGAAATCTACTTGAATTAGGAAACTTTCATTTTCAAGCTCAAACTCAAGACATAAATTAACAGGTTTCCTCTTAAATGTAAGATGAGATTTTTGTTAGTGCATATCGCCTTTGGTGCTAGGTTCATTGCTAACATTTAGTCACTATAACATGTGCTTCTAAAGGGTTTATTTGGATTCGCTTTCACTTTATACATTCTATTTTATCTTGTTTAATCTAAGTATGGAGACTCATGCTTTTAGACTTTTGTTAAATCTAAAACTTTCGAATGTTGAAATATAGATTCGTTTACAATTTTCCATAATTTTTTGAAATTAAGATAATGTTTTAAATCTTAAAAAGAAAAAAAAATTATTGAAGTCCCAAACAAATGCACTATGTCGTGTGAGAGGCCTATTAATAGGTCTCAATGTGCTAGTAAGGACTTAAATGATAGTCATTCTATTTTAGAAATTAATTTCTAGCTAGAAATAGATTTTTTTATTATTTATTCCTTGAATGAGTTTGTAAAAAAATACGCGTTTCATAATAACACAAAAGTTTTGCTCATGAAATAGAAATTTATTTGATAAAGACACAAAATTTCTCATTTCTAGAGATGAACAACAACCGATGACTAGTTGATGGCGAATGGTGACTAGCGGATGGCGGCAAGCAATAGGCACCAGTAGCATCGGTCAGTGGGTAGCAGCGGTAGATGGTGGACGATGGACGCGGTGAGTGGGTGTTGGCTAGTAGTGAGGGCAAGCAATGGGAATTTTTTTATTTCTCATTTTTATTCAAAAAATATAGAAATATAAAATTTTTACTTCTCATTTCTATTCCAATGCTATTTCTAGACTAAAAATTTGTTCTTGAAATATAAAAATAAAATTGCATTACCAACTGGATTTCTATTCCAAATATGTTCTTAAAAATAGAAAAGTAGATCTAATCAGAAATAGAATGATTATCATGCATGTTTTAAGAGTAGAACAAACTAAGTCAAAAGCCACTTCATGTTAGGGAAATCCCTTATGATGTTTTGAAAATTACAAAATAAATCAAAGGCTACTAACGTGTTTAACGGTTGAGTAATATACTATGTAGATGATAGAATGTGTAAATGATATTACCAAGGTTTATATTTGGAAGAACCAAAAGACAGACTCTATACTGAAGTTAAACTTATTCAGACTGTGTCTAAACCTTAAGGTTAAATATGTTCAGAAGCGGAATATGTTTAAACTTATGTCTAGATTGTAAAGTCTACTTTAGATGAAAGATACTCATATTCCACTTCAGATAGAAGACACTCAAACATTACTTCCAATAGAACACACTTAGACTTTACATATACAATAAGACACAAGTTTAGAACGTGACAAGGTCCAGAACGAAATGCATGTTCAAAATGAGACAACTTGACAGAACGTAATATAAGCCCCAACGTATAACTGTTAGTGATCTGGTTTGGACTCTACATTAAAATAGATTTGATTGAGTCAGTCTAATTGATTGACAATTGGATAGTGAAAACAAGAACTTTCTAAATGTAGAAGCTCTACTTATGGAAACCAAGATTTTGTTTATATAGGCAATCATAATCAACATGGGATTTTGCCTCTGTCACTCAACACCTAAAAATTTTCTTGATATAGATATGTCCAACAAGTAGGTTGGAAGACGATCCTCCACATACTTTCCAACTATCACGCCTTGAGCCCTAAGCATGCGAACATCCCTCGGTGGTCGATTAAATTGTAACGTCCTAGGATGCATCGCTGACCTAGTCTTTTTATCTTTTGATTACACATATATGAAAGCAGTAAAAATAAATACCTAGTCAATAAACAAAAAACAAGGATAGTAAAACACATCATATATTGTCGAAAACAATATATTTATTTGTCCACTGTGATTCTTAGGAAGTTTAATAATTACAAGTCTTTCTATGACTACTTCCTATCGACCCTCTCAAAAACCTTCAAGGATTACGGTTAATCTAAACTTCACTAATGGCAGGGCCAGCCAAAAAGGTGTCGCATCTTGTGCCCACCACAACCGCACCTGGTAGTTCTCCATGCTACAGCCCTAAAAAATGGTTAACAACAATGGGGTGAGATAAAATTTCAATTAGTCAACAGCCTAGACCTTGATTGGGATGCAAATTCGTCTCAAAGGCGGCCTAAATATGCAACAACATACAATCTTACCTCGCCTTGGTATACCCCTGTATATTCGTACATCACATATTTCATTATAAATACAACAAGCATAACCAATAATCATAACACATATTTCTCATGCACCAAACTTCCACACGGGTCTTGATTATAAGGTAAAACTTGGTTTGGCACATCCTGTGCCATGCGTAATAGTTTTACCCCATAATCAAGTGCAATGCATCACAATCATTTACACGTGTTTCGATTATTACGACTCCTTGGGCAATGGTCAACACACGAGTTGGCGGTCTTCCAGCATGATCGGGCATCGTTCCGTCCCATCAGGCATGGCAACATCTAGAACTCCTGCCTAGATGGCATTCCATAAAGAAGTATCAGTTTGGCCTCAACTGTCACGCCTTGAATCTCAAGCGCGCGCACAACCCTCAGTTGTCGATAGAATTTCGTAATGTTCCTAGCACTTGGTGCCGACCCTTTTTATTTTATTGCACACGCGGAAGTGAATTAACTAATCCCCTGACAACGACATACATAGGATAGAAAAGCAGGACAACCAATTTCAAATAAAATATACTTTTATAAACACTTCAAGCTTATACAAAAGGTCTATGTCATAAAGAACTACTAAGCCACCTGTGCTCTTGACCCTTCCGATTCAAGCTCTTGGCTCTC
Source organism: Eucalyptus dawsonii (assembly GCA_016097615.1). NCBI lineage: Eukaryota > Viridiplantae > Streptophyta > Magnoliopsida > Myrtales > Myrtaceae > Eucalyptus > Eucalyptus dawsonii. The sequence continues at coordinate 1,045,881 of CM027871.1, forward strand.
CACACTAGGGACCTGAAAATGGTTATTCAATAACCAATGAAATATAAATCTTAGCAAGTTCCACCCCTAAGCCCTGGTTAGTACACCAACTCAACCCAGGGTATCTATCCAGAACTACCCCACCACAAGCAACAACCAATAGTCGATTCGCATACAACCTTACCTGGTATCCCATACCCAGCACGTTATAATTCAACATGATACACACAATGCACATGGCCATTAGATGATACATTTCATCAATCACATACGAGTCGTATTACAACTGACCTCACCTAGCCATTGCCATACTCTACACGTTATCGATTCATGCGTGTGTGCCATAAACGATGTGATTCACTCATGCATATAATTAATGCATATAACAATTTCACACATCAATGCAACAATTCAAATTGAGTCATCGATCAATCAACTCAGTCAATTACAAGTCATCGAGACCATCACACGGTCATTCAGACTATTCATTCTCGACTCTTGATCTCAGCCCTACATGCATAATTTGGATTAAGTGGTCATCACGGCCCTGCTGACATCATTTATACTTAGTGGAATCACGGCCCCACTTGGCAAATTTAGACTTAGTGGTATCACGGCTCCACTCGGCAATCTTACACTTAGTGGTATCACGGCCTCGCTCTGCAATCTTAGACTTAGTGGTATCACGGCCCCGCTCGGCAATCTTAGACTTAGTGGTATCACGGCCCCGCTCGACAATCTTAGACTTAGTGGAATCACGGCCTCACTTGGCAATCTTAGACTTAGTGGAATCACGGCCTCACTCGGCAATTTTAGACTTAGTGGAATCATGGCCCCACTCGGCATAACCATACTCAAGTGGTTCTCTTGACTTAGTGGTAATTCACGGCCCCACCGGCATAATTTAGATTTAGTGATAATAACTCGATTCATGTGAATGCCCATGCATTTACACATCCATTCACTTCATAAAATCAACATAGATGAAATTAGACCACTTTTTCCATTCTGGATGAATAGTGCACGTGAGCAGAACCACATGAACAGTGCATGTGAACAGTATTTTTCTGAACAGTGTCGCATGAACAAATAATTCCAAGAAAATTCTAGAATTAAATAAATAATAAGCTAAACTCATAAATTAAAAAAAAAAAAAACATTAGGTAAAACAAACGAACAATTAATTCAGCAAAACAAGCTCAATTAAACACATAAGCACAATTAAGCAAATAAATCAAGATTAAGCCAAAATTATCTAATCCATCCATCTAACCACCTATCTTAGGGCTAATACAACTTAATTAAATCTCCTAAACTAGAATTAAATCCAACCAAACCAACCCTAAGCAAGTTCAAGCACTAATCGAAGGATTAGGAGCTAAACTCACCCGTGAAGCGGATCGAAGGCACTAATGCAGCAGCAACGACATTGGTTACACACTGGGACCTCTACAAAATTGATCCAAGGTGGTCCCATGCTCAACACAGCAACCACAACTTGGACTCCCTCTGAAATTATGGAAAAACAGCCTGTTAGAGGAGAAAAAAAGTTTAACGGCTTGGCTGGAGCTCCAGCGAGAGGGTTGGCCAGCAACCGGTGTCTCTAGGGAGTCTTGGGGATCTTGTTGGAGGTTAGGATGGGCAAAGAAATGGTCAGAATGGGAGAAAATGAAGAAAAATGCGAAATAGAGCAAGCTACTAGCGGACCGACGGACTAGCGACTTGCGGCTTGTGATGGTTTTACAGGACGTTCGGCAACTCCGTTTAGGGTGAAATTAGGCTCCTTGGAACGATCAGTCTCTCCCAGTCACGGTGATGGGTGGCTCATTGGTTGATTCATCCGGGAAGATCACTTTTGACTCGATTATTCATCGAAGGGCTAGCTGCAGCAGAAACTAGAGGAGAAGAAAATGGAGGAGAGAGAGAGCTCCGTCGAATTGGGGATGAAGGAGGGGAGAGAGAGAGTGATGGGAGAGCTATTGCACTCCTCATTAAGCCCTTTCAAATCTTGCCTCAAATCCCCATGCATGATGACATCATCTTCTCTCTCTTCCCTAGCCTTTTTCTCCCTACAACTAGGTGTAATTTGGTCATTTCACCTTGCACAAATTACAAATTTGACCTTGGGCTGAAATTGGTGGATGGGCCTAAGAATTGAGCTTGGCCATGAGTAGGAATGGGCTTGAGAATTGGTTGGGCTTGAAATGGTTAAGAATTGGCACATGGGCTTAGAAGATGAATAGTTGCTTGTCTTAGGCCCACTTGGTGTCTGTCCCAACTTGGGCCTAGGGCCCATAATGGCTTGGCCCAGCCCACGTCCTCATGGGCTCGCTTCCTCGGTCCAAAAATCCCTTTTCCAATTGCTCGGCTTAACTGACTCTGTTGACTGTTGAAGTAGCCTCACCTAAAGTCCGTCTCAAGCGTTCCTGATAATTCGAAGTCCAATCTTTAGTCCTCATGCCATGTCAATTTCGCCAAATGCCATTTCGGGTACAACTCAAACTGACAAGCAACTTTGAGGATTCACACCTAACCGACTCATGCCAAACCACGTTCAAGACATCTCGACGCATGGACGTCCTTGACTACATGAATTTATGGAGGATAGATTCTTATTTCAAAGTACATGATCTCTAAGGATCAACATAGGATTGTTCACGGGTTCGATAATAGTAAACATAATCACCCGTTATTCCATTATGTTCTATCCGCAAATCGACTTCTAGTCATCCTTAGAATCGGCTTGCCTATCTACAAGATCGTCCTCACATAAGTCTCACAATCAAGTCATTTTCCTAGGTCAAGTTCTTTAGTCGTATGAATTCTGTCCTCAATAGCCTTTCCCCTCAAAGTCAATATCTCAAGAGTGATCAATTCCGAGTGAGATCAACTACCAATGCATTGATGAAATTCACATTCATTCATCTCTTATAGAGCTCGAATTTATGGATGTCACATCAACCGTGACTCGACATCCAGACCCCCACCGGGCATCTGATAAACATCGAACATCGACCCCAAACTCCCATTGGGTGACGGGTTCAATTAAATGACCACACAAACACACCAACACTCAAGCCAATTTTTATCTTCCGTCAAGTAGCCCGGTGTAAAAGAGTTTGTGCTTAAATAACAAATCTCAAAAATCTTTACATTTAAAATTCCAGTAAAATAATTGTATGTGGTCACGTATTTAAAATCAACCCATCAAACTTTACATGCTTTCATTTTAAAACATCATTGTCCCTTTTATCACGTAAAATATAGCATCCAAACATGACACCTCAAAGTTTGCTAATTTCTTACCAATAAACCATATTTGAAAAATAGCATTTAAAATACATGATTTGGGCAATCAAACATCATGACATCACATGCTCAAACTATCAGAATTAAGTATAAACTCATCTAGCAAAACAAGCACAAAATATTACTAAATGGCTAATCCGTCATTTATTACACTAATCACAATTAATTAGGCTAATTAAGATTAATTAAACTAATATGAATTAATTAGCCTAACTATAATTAATTAAAAATTAATTGAAATGAACGTGTGACACCCCTCAATGACCCCCGATCCATTGGGTCGCCACATATCACCAACTTTCTCTCAACCTGAACGTTTGATTACTCTGATACCATAGGATTTCGATAAATCCATGAGTTTTGGGGGTCTATATCCTTTCCATTGGTCCATGCGCAAAAATATGGCAGAAGCGTATCCAACAACTCCCTTTCCTATATTCAGAAAATGATGCACACCAACTAAACATTTTTTTTTATAGGTAATAGCCAGACACTTTTATTTACATGAAACTAGATGGACATCATTCGTCGGTACAACAAAATGCCATGGTTTTCTATACTTGGCTACTTTTCCAAAATATTCCCGACTTTTCCAATAGTTATATCCATAAGTCCATCAAGCAGTGTTGGCGTCCAAAAATCTTGCCTCTATTGACCCTAGCTCGCGGTCACACCCATCTGTCTGGTCCATTTGCTGCTGGTGGAGGTAGTGGCCTTAGCATGTGTCCATCTTGATGGACAAAAACAGCAATATACTCCTATAGTACAGGGACGGCGGGAGGACCAATGTCAAACACTATCAACACCCGCACTCGTATAAAAAACAGCCCTCGCACTACGAGATGGTGATGCTCTGACCTTTCCCATCGCAGGTCAACCAGGACTCCATAAAATGTGCCGGGAGGTAAGGGTAGCATAGGCATCTTGTCTAGTATGAAATGTTAGTCCCCAAAAGGGGTGAGTACAACCACCCGGTAGCTAAAGATCTACTAAGCTATATCATGCAGAGCCATCACTATCTAATTTCATGCAAGGTAGACAAAGCATGTAATCAAGAAATGAGTATGCATCGGATCAATGGAACTTTTCAAAGTAATAACAAGTGCAGTTTCAAAACCAGAATGCACCAATTTTCACACGAGTCCCGATTATAGGGCCAAACCGTTATGACACGTCCCATTCCATGCCACACAACTTTGTCCCATAATCGGGTGCAATTATCAGTAGGATCATCAGTTTTAAAACTTAGTTTATTTTCATTTCCCTACATCTATCATAGAGGACCAGTGTTTGCGTCACTCCGAGCATTCACACCCAACTTGGCATTGTGAAACCCTTTGGGCATGTATTCATAATACACCCAAGCATCCAGAGCATGCTGTGTCACACCTCGAGGTATCCTGCACCTCACCTAGCATAACGAGGAATCTCTGAGGCTTGCCATGAAAATGGTTACTTGTGGCATCCCAAAATTCTATGACAAGCCATAAGGTGTGTTAAAGTCTCTAATTAGGTGATAAAATTTCCCTTGGCTTATGCTTTAGCCATTAGTCTTTTTATTGAGATGATTTGTGCATGTGATTGTGAAAATTTAAATTTGATAGAATAATAATCTATGCTTGGCCATAAGATTTATAAATTAAATTTCAATAGACAAGTTGTCCCAAGACTTTGGCCAAGATGAAAATTAAAATTAAAAAATATTTATAGAAGAATTTAAAAAAAAAAACAAAAAAGAGGGTTAATTTTTAGGATGGACTTTAAGCCCATTTGGCCTAAGCTTGATGGGCCAAGTTAGTCGACCCAATTAGGCCCACTAAAGGGAGCTATCGCCGGCCCAATAGAGGCCCAAAAGGAGTGGTCGACCGGCCCAAAAGCCCAAGCCCAAGAAGCCCAAATTAAATTCAAAAATTCAATATGACAAGTGGCAAAGGGGAAGGCCATGCATTGGTTGGTTTGTAGGCAAGTAATGATTGTTAATCATGAGGATTTGGGGGTATAAGAAGGGAAGAGAGAGAAGGTGGCCGGATTTCTTTTGGCCAAGAGAGAGGGTGAGAGAGAGAGAGAGAGAGAATTCGAGAAAGAGAGGGAGCGGCCGAGAGAGAGAGAGGAAGGAGGGAGTTGCCGTCGCTTGCCGTCCGTCCGCCGTGTCCGCCGCCATAAATGAGGAGATGGTTGTGATGGCGGATGATGCCTGGAATGTATAGAGATACATTGCTGGAATTCCCTAGGAGATTCAGGATGCCCGGAATGTGGGGGGTCGAAAGCCCTGTCAGAGGTCTTTGCCCGAAGGGAATGCCTCGCGATGCCAGGATTAGGGTGCAAGATGCCCGGCCAAGGAGTGTAAATGACGGAAGCCCTGTCGGAGGTTTCTGCCCGAAGGGAATGTCTCGTGATGCTAGTTGAGATGCGAGATTCCCAGAATGTGGGGGGCCGGATGCCCGGTGGCCTGGGAGGCTGAATGCCGGAAGCCTCGAAGGTCTTTGCCAAAGGAGATAAATAAAATGATGATATGCATGATGATATGCATGATAATGAAGATATGCATAATGATATGCCTGATAATGAGGATGATGATGTGGCATGATGATATGTATGATGATATGCCTGATGATGAGGATGATGATATGCATGATGATATGCATGATAATGAAGATATGCATAATGATATGCCTGATGATGAGGATGTTGATGTGGCATGATGATATGCATGATGATATGCATGATGATGATAATATGGTATGGTGACATACATACTTGATATGATGATGCACTTGTTCGTGTTATGACTATGATAATGATGCATGATAGTATGCGCATGATTTCAAGGTAAGTAACGCCTGCAACGCATGTATGATTTGTATGATGCATTGAGTTGTTATTGGATTCCTTATCTGCTGAGTGGTTGTACTCACCCCTTTTGGGGATAACATTTCAGATTAGTCAGTATGTCGCTTCCTGCCGTCACGCGAGGTACATTTTACGGGTTACCGTCCGACGTTGAGGTAGAGTGTGAGGAGTTCGACTGTCCTTCCGCGCCTGGACTCACCTACATACGCGTGCGCTGTCTTGTTATGTACGACTTAGGCCTGGCTGGGGGCCCATGCGTTCAGGAGTTTGTTTCTATCCACATTCGCCGCGATGGGGTGATGGGAGGGATGCTGCCACCGCCACCGCCTGACGCATCGGACTAGGTGTGAGACCTGAGCGTGACGAGTAGGGGCTGTGTTTTTTTTTGGAGTTAATTAGCCAACACTTATGATGGGGGTTGTACACACGTGTGATGTAAAGGGTCGAGGGTTCTTTTTGAGGTTTTAGGCTGGACATGGCTGAGTCCTAGCTTTTCATTTTTGATGTACCGACCCAAAAGAAGTCCAATCTTGAAAATATATGTAAATAAAGTGTCATGGCTTGTTTATAAAATTATGGTGATTAGTGGTGTGTATTTGTATCATGGTTGGTAGGGGGAGAGATGGTGATGTTTTAATTTGCTTCCGCTAATGAGTCGCGCTTGGACCGTTTTGTAAAAAAAAAAAAAGTGTCTTTGAATTACGACGCATCTTCTAAGGAGAAAGGTAATAAGGAGTAACATTGACGCTGGTGACGACCTGCGAAGGGTTCGGGGTGTCACAGCCGTTTTTTTTTTTTTTTTTTTTGGTATCAGAGTGAATGGTTATAAATGGAGTGATAAGGAGCCTCATTTGGAAATTGAGGAACATGATGACAATGCACACCATAGGATCTAAAATGAAATAATTGAATAACGGGTGATGAGAATTCACTCGTAGATCCCTAGTAGTTTATTTAGAGTTGCCTTTAGGTACCAGTAACATGTATATGTTACTTATGTAGTGATAGTAATTGCTTTGAGTGGAGGCAGTGAGTCTCAGATTATTCCTGAGGCAATGCTTCGAAATTGCAGGAAAGTCATGGTGCGAGTTGGAAGTGCTCATCCATCGAGGGCTGAAGCCTCTCCTGCAAGGGCTAAACCCCGAATGGAAGACATCCTGCAGGCATTAGCCAATATTGGAAATTTGATGGAGAGGCAGGCGCAGCAACAGCCCGGAGTAGAATGCCGTACTCAAGGACTAGTGGAGCAGTTTTTAAAGCTGAAGCCACTTAAGTTCAATGGAATGGGAAGTGCTGAGGAGGCGGAGCAATGGATTGATGGAATGGAACGAATTTTCTGGCTGTTGGACTGCACTGATGCTGAGAAAATAGTTTTAGCAGAGTACCAGTTGGAGGGAAATGCGAAGTTTTGGTGGAGAGCTTCGAAGGACATAATCTTTCTACCAGGTACTGATGTTCATTGGGAGGAGTTTGTTAGAGCTTTCAATAGGAAGCATTTTTCTGATTGTGCTAAGGATAGGAAGATTACTGAATTTGTTCAGCTAGAACAGAAGGGGTTGACAGTAGATCAGTATGAGGCTAGATTTTCTGAATTGTTAGATATGCTCCTAGATTGATTGAGGATCAGGAAGAGAAGGCTAAGAGATTCTTGAAAGGGCTGAGGACTGACATTAGGAAGCAATTTGTGCCATTGAACATAAGAGATTATAATGAAATTTATGAAAGGGCGCAGTTAGTGGAGGAGGAGCTGTTGAGAGAACGGTCAGAGCTTAGGAAACCGCTAAACTTTAATGATGTGAGAAGGGGTAAGAGACCTTATTCTAGTCAAGGTCAGACCTGGAATGTGAAGAAGAAGAGTAATGTTGGGAATTTTGGAGGGGGAAGGAGTGGTCCGAATATAGGGAAAGCACCCTATCAATCTAGTGTTTGTCAAAAGTGTAATGGGAGACATGGCCCAGGACCTTGCACGGGACAACAAAAATGTTTTGGCTGTGGACAAGTAGGTCATCTTAGGAGAAATTGCCCACAAGAGAGGTCGCAAGTGAGTGTTGGCTCAGTGCGACAAGGATATCAGAGTGTTGTTAGGTCAAACCCACAAGGAAATCCTCAGAGACCACCTGCACAAGGAAGGGTGTATGCGATCACCCAGGATGAAGCGGAAGCTTCCAAAAATGTTATCTCAGGTACAATTCTTATTAATGGTGAAAAGGCATATGCATTGTTTGACATGGGTGCAACGCATTCGTTTGTGTCTGAAAGATATAGATGTCTGAATAAGATAGAAGTTATGCCTCTTGAGACGCCTCTTTGTGTTTCCACGCCTTTAAAGGACATGGTATTGTCTACGCTGGTGTGTGGAAATTGTAAGATATCAATGGGAGGAAAAGATATGGAAATAGACTTGGTTGTAATGGCTATGTATTACTTTAACGTTATTATAGAAATGGACTGGCTTCGTAAGTATCAGGCTAGAATGGATTGTTATAGAAGAGTGGTTCAATTTGTTTTACTTGATCAGTCTAGTTGTGAATTTTTAGGAGGTCAAATCCATTTTCCTATAGCACTTATTTTGGTAGTAGAAGCCTATAAGTTACTTGACAAAAGATGTCAAGGGTACCTAGCCATAGTTAGAGATTATGCCAGGGAGGAGCCTAAACTTGAGAAAGTTCGTGTAGTTAACGAATTTCAAGATGTATTTCCTGAGGAATTGCTTGGATTGCCGCTAGAGCGGGAGATTGAATTTGAAATTGAATTAATGCCTGGAACGGGACCAATATCAAAAGCCCTGTATAGGATGGCCTTAGTTGAATTGAAGGAGTTGAAAGTGCAACTGCAGGAGTTGCTTGACAAAGGATTCATTAGACCAAGTGCTTCACCTTGGGGTGCACCGGTCTTGTTTGTGAAAAAGAAAGATGGATCGATGCGTTTGTGTATTGACTATAGGCAGCTGAACCATCTCCAGGGAAGTTCGGTCTTCTTTAAGATTGACTTGAGGTCGGGATACCATCAGTTATGAATTAAGAAGGAGGACATTCCTAAGACTGCGTTTAGGACTCGTTATGGACACTACGCGTTCCTTGTTATGCCATTTGGATTGACTAACGCATCGGCTGCATTTATGGATTTGATGAATAGAATATTTCAGCCTTACTTGGATCAGTTTGTGATTGTGTTTATTGATGACATCCTGATATATTCAAAAGGGCCTAAAGAGCATGAGCAACATTTGAGGGTAGTTTTACAGACCCTAAGAGAGCATAAGTTGTATGCCAAGTTTAGTAAGTGTGAGTTCTGGTTGGACCGGATAATATTTTTAGGACATGTGGTGTCAGGAAAAGGAATTGCAGTAGACCCGGCAAAAGTTGAAATGGTAGTAAATTGGCCGAGACCCACGACACCCATTGAAATACGAAGTTTCTTAGGACTGACTGGTTATTATAGAAGATTCATTGAAGGATTTTCACGACTGGCAGGACCTTTGACTAAGTTGACCCGAAAGAATGTGAAATTTCAATGGAATGGAGAATGTGAAAGGAGTTTCCAAGAGCTCAAAAGGAAATTGACTTCAGCTCCAATTCTGACTATACCTACTGGACCTAATGATTTTACAGTGTATAGTGATGCATCTCACAAAGGACTAGGATGTGTGTTGATGTAGCATGGCAAAGTTGTAGCCAATGCATCCAGACAATTGAAACCCCATGAGCTGAATTACCCAACGCATGATTTAGAACTAGCAGCTATAGTGTTTGCTTTGAAGATATGGAGACACTATTTGTATGGGGAGAAGTTTAAGATCTACACGGATCATAAAAGTTTAAAGTATCTGTTTTCACAAAAGGAGTTGAACATGAGACAAAGGAGGTGGATGGAGTTATTAAAGGATTATGATTGTGAGATAAGATATCATCCAGGGAAAGCAAATAGAGTGGCATATGCTCTTAGTCGTAAGTCGACTATGGAAATAGCTAGTTTAAGGATGGCAGAATGGGAATAGTTAGAATCTATAGCAAACTCCGAATTTAAATTGAAAATGGATTGTCTTACTGGTATGCTTAGTGCATTAAGGATTGAGCCGGAGATTATCCAGAAAATTAAAATTTTACAAGAATCTGACCTAGAGATTTTGAAAGTGAAAGATGCTATATCTTTAGGGAAAAGATCAGAATTTCAAATCTCTGATGATGGAATAGTAAGATGTCAAGGATGACTTTGTGTTCCCGACAATGAAGAATTAAAGAAGGAAATTCTGTCGAAGGCACATAAGAGTAATTATAGTATCCACCCAAGTAGTACAAAGATGTACAAGAATTTGCGTCAGCAGTTTTGGTGGAATGGTATGAAAGTAGATACGGCTAAGTACGTATCTCAATGTTTGACGTGCCAGTAAGTAAAAGCGGAACATTGTAAACCCGTAGGACTCTTAAGACCACTAGACATTCCAGAATGGAAATGGGAACATATAACGATGGACTTTGTGCAAGGATTGCCAAGGACATCGAGTAGTCATGATTCAATTTGGGTTATAGTGGATCGTTTGACTAAATCGGCACATTTCTTAGCGATTCGCATGGACTACCCAATGGAAAAGTATGCGGACATGTATGTAAGTCAAGTGGTACGCTTACATGGTGTTCCAAGACCATTACTTCAGATCGGGATTCGAGGTTTACATCAAATTTTTGGAGAAGTCTTCAAATTGCATTAGGGACTAAGCTTCAATTTAGTACTGCTTTTCATCCTCAGACAGATGGTCAATCGGAAAGAGTAATACAGATATTGGAAGATATGTTAAGGGCTTGTGTAATTGACTTCAAAGGAAATTGGGATGAAAGATTGCATTTGGTAGAGTTTGACTATAATAATAGCATTTAGAAAAGTATAGGCATGGCTCCTTATGAAGCATTATATGGAAGGAGATGTAGGACTCTTGTCTGTTGGAGTGAGGTAGGTGAAAGGAAGTTGACAGGACCTGAACTGGTACAAGTTACCACTGAAGCTGTTGATACTATTAGAGAAAGACTTAGAACAGCTCAGAGTAGACAGAAAGACTACGCAGATAGGCGTAGAAGGCCTTTAGAATTTGGTGTAGGAGACCATATATTCCTTAAGGTATCTCTTATGAAAGGAATATCTCGATTTGGGATGAAGGGTAAGTTAAGCCCTAGATTTGTTGGACCTTTTGAAGTACTCGAGAGGATAGGTGACGTAGCTTATCGTTTAGCGTTACCTCCTAAGTTAGAAAATCTGCACGATGTGTTTCATGTATTGATGTTGAGGAAGTACCAGCCGGATCCTGGTCACATACTCGATCATGAAGCCATCAAAGTGGATGAGAAAGTTAGGTACATTGAAGAGCCTGTGCAGATATTGGACCAAAAGGAGCAAATTCTTAGGACCAAGAAGATCCCATTGGTTAAGGTATTATGACGACATCATGATGTGGAGGAAGCCACGTGGGAAAGTGATGATCAAATGAAGGAAAAGCACCCTTACTTATTTCAAGAAGGCGCGAGTGGTGTTTGAATTTCGAGGACGAAATTCTCTAAGGAGGGAAGAGTTGTGGCATCCCAAAATTCTATGACAAGCCATAAGGTGTGTTAAAGTCTCTAATTAGGTGATAAAATTTCCCTTGGCTTATGCTTTAGCCATTAGTCTTTTTATTGAGATGATTTGTGCATGTGATTGTGAAAATTTAAATTTGATAGATTAATAATCTATGCTTGACCATAAGATTTATAAATTAAATTTCATTAGACAAGATGTCCCAAGACTTTGGCCAAGATGAAAATTAAAATTTAAAAATATTTATAGAAGAATTTCAAAAAAAGAAAAAAGAGGGTTAATTTTTAGGATGGACCTTAAGCTCATTTGGCCTAAGCTTGATGAGCCAAGTTAGTCGGCCTAATTAGGCCCACTAAAGGGGGCTTTCGCTGGCCCAATAGAAGCCCAAAAGGAGTGGTCGACCGGCCCAAAAGCCCAAGCCCAAGCCCAAGAAGCCCAAATTAAATTCAAAAATTCAATATAACAAGTGGCAAAGGGGAAGGCCATGCATTGGTTGGTTTGTAGGCAAGTAATGATTGTTAATGATGAGGATTTGGGGGTATAAGAAGGGAAGAGAGAGAGAAGGTGGCCGGATTTCTTTTGGCCGAGAGAGAGGGTGAGAGAGAGAGAGAGAATTCGAGAAAGAGAGGGAGTGGCCGAGAGAGAGAGGAAGGAGGGAGTTGCTGTCGCTTGCCGTCCGTCCGCCGTGTCCGCCGCCGTACGCCGTCGTTCGTCCGTTCTAGAGGCAAGTGGGCATCCTCTAGCTTCTCTTGCATGCTTGTATGTTGTTTGCATGTTGAACTTTTGGTTGTTAGATGGGAAAAACCGAAGCATGGATGAGTTGTGTGTGAGTGGTGTGACTGTTCTTGCTTCGATCGTGTGAGTCAGTAAACTGTTTGAGCTTGCATGTGTGTTTAGAGTCCGCTTTTGGCTTCGATGTCTCCATGAAAGTTGTAGCTAACATCTGGTACTATAACATAATAAAATTTCGTGGAAAATGATGGAGCTTTGAGGGGTTAAAGTCTCATCTTACGGAGACCTCAGATCTGGAGAGTTTTTACTAACCTTTTGCTGGATTTATGGTTGCATGTTGGTTTTTGTTGAGAATATTACTTATATTTCTTCATGAAAGTTGTAGAGATCATCTTAAACTACAACATAATCAAATTTGAAGTGAAATGAAACAGTATAGCTTGGTAAATCGACTAGATATTCAAGACGATGATTCTGGTGATGTGTTCCGAGACACCCGAGACTTCAAGGACCTAAATGATGACTATAATCTGGTTATTTGACCTAGATCTATTCATGAAACTTGTAAAGGACATCTTGTTATATAACATATCCAAATTTCAGAGAAAACGAAAGAGAATAGGTGGGTGAAATATCAATATTTCGGAGATGTGTACACTGGACGATGCGGTAACGGGTCCAGAAGCTTCGTGAGGTTGAATAAAATAATATATAAGTAATATGGCTTGGAATTCTTCATGAAAGTTGTACGAAAATGTCTTGTCTATAATCCAGTAAAATTTCATAATTTTTGGAGGCCATATGGATATTTTAATTGAATTTATTCAGAAACCATGCATTCTGGTTTCATCCGAGAAGCATAGGATGTTTCGTGAAAATTATGAGATTTTGAAAAAAATTCAATTTGGCCATGAATTTTGCAAGTAATTATCATCCTATGGGTTTGTTTAATAATTTCTTGAATTTTGATAATTTTGGAAATTTATAGTTATAAAAAAATAATAAGATAATAAATAAATAAATAAATAAATAAAATGAATTATTTTATTGGCCGTAAATTCCATTTAAGTAACTCATGTTGCATGGGTGATAAAGTGTTGGTATGTGTATGATATTGAATTGAGTTGTATATGTGATAAAGTCTTGGTATGTGTATGATATTGAATTGAGTTGTATATGTGATAAAGTCTTGGTATGTGTATGATATTGAATTGAGTTGTATATGTGATAAAGTCTTGGTAAGTATATGACATTGAATTGAGATGCATATGTGATAAAGTCTTGGTATATGTATGGCGTTGAATCGAAATGCATGTATGAATGTCATGCCAAGTATGATTTGTTTGATGTCATGCCATGTGTCATGTTAAAATGAGATTAAAATACTAGTAAACATGGATGATGGTAAATGAGGAGATGGTTGTGATGGCGGATGATGCCTGGAATGTATAGAGATACATTGCCGGAATTCCCTGGGAGATTCAGGATGCCCGGAATGTGGGGGGCCGGAAGCCTTGTCGAAGGTCTTTGCCCGAAGGGAATGCCTCGCGATGCCAGGATTGGGGTGCAAGATGCCCGGTCTAGGACTATAAATGCCGGAAGCCCTGTTGGAGGTTTCTGCTCGAAGGGAATGCCTCGTGATGCTAGTTGAGATGCGAGATGCCCAGAATGTGGGGGGCAGGATGCCTGGTGGCCTGGGAGGCTGAATGCTGGAAGCCTCGGAGGTCTTTGCCCGAGGAGATAAATAAAATGATGATATGCATGATAATGATGATAATCATGATGATATGTATGATAATGAATATATGCATAATGATATGCCTGATGATGAGGATCATGATGTGGCATGATGATATGTATGATGATATGCATGGTGATGATGATATGCATGATGATATTCATGATGATGATGATATGTTATGGTGACATACATACTTGATATGATGATGCACTTGTACGTGTTATGACTATGATAATGATGCATGATAGGATGCGCATGGTTTCAAGGTAAGTAACGCCTGTAATGCATGTATGATTTGTATGATGCATTGAGTTGTTATTGGATTCCTTATCTGCTGAGTGGTTGTACTCACCCATTTTGGGGATAACATTTCAGATTAGCCAGCATGTTGCTTCCTGCCGTCACGCGAGGTACATTTTACGGGTTACCGTCCAACGTTGAGGTAGAGTGTGAGGAGTTCGGCTGTCCTTCCGTGCCTGGACTCACCTACATACGCGTGCGCTGTCTTTTTATGTACGACATAGGCCTGGCTGGGGGCCCAGTCGTTCAGGAGTTTGCTTTTGTCCACGTTCGCTGCGATGGGGTGATGGGAGGGATGCTGCCACCGCCACCACCTGATGCACCGGACTGGGTGTGAGACCTGAGCGTGACGAGTAGGGGCTGTGTTTTTTTTTTTTTTTTGAGTTAGTTAGTCGACACTTATGATGGGGGTTGTACGCATGTGTGATGTAGAGGGTCGAGGGTTCTTTTTGAGGTTTTAGGCTGGACATGGCTGAGTCCTAGCTTTTCCTTTTTGATGTACCGACCCAAAAGAAGTCCCATCTTGAAAATATATGTAAATAAAGTGTCATGGCTTGTTTATAAAATTATGGTGATTAGTGGTGTGTATTTGTATCATGGTTGGTAGGGGTAGAGATGGTGATGTTTTAATTTGCTTCTGCTAATGAGTCGCGTTGGGACCGTTTTGTAAAAAAAAAAAAATGTATCTATGAATTACGACGCATCTTCTAAGGAGAAAGGTAATAAGGAGTAACATTGGCGCTGGTGACGACCTGCGAAGGGTTCGGGGTGTCACATTACTCTTACCCTCCGGGCATGCATCATAATACAACCTCTCACCCTCCGGGCATGTATCATAATACAACCGGGCATCCCGACACTCTTGGGGTACCTCTTGGGCACTGCAGACCCCAGGCATCCACAGGCATCGACCCCTATGATCCTATGGGCATGTTGACTCCCGGGGCATCGTCGACCCGAGGGTCCAACGGCATCAATCATAACTCAATGATGGTATATCAACCAAATCATTTCAATGCCAAACCATTTTCAAAACAACAGTAGGCTTCAAAACATATGCCATTTTCATGTCAATGGAATGAATTCACAAAACTCAGCGGCAAAATATCAAACCCATAGGTCCACCTCCACGGTTAACCTTCCAACGCATTTCAAAAATCACATGCACCTCACGGCCAAGATCGGAAAGAGTTATCAAAATGTAAGAAACTTGAGGTGGGCACATTGACAAGTCCGAATCTCAGTACCGGCTTCATGGTTTTTAAAATTAGTTCATGCATGTATTTGAGATTTCGAGGGCATCAAAATATTTTCCTTTCCTTTTTGAAACAATGATGAGCGGCGCCTCGGTACATAGGAATTTCAGCATGAGTCGGGAGGTTTTCCAAACCATTTACAAACAGAATTTTCAAAGTTTTGTCAATGCTAAAATTGATGTATAATTGGAATCCTAAATCACTTGTAAACCTGAAAACTACATGGTTTCCTCAACCATTTAACCCCAAAACAGTTTCGGTTATGCTGTAGATCGCCATTCAACATCAAATTCAGGCAGTCCACTTCCTTAGACAGCAATAGCACTACACTATATAGATTAGTAGACTTCAACTTGCCTCAAGTCCTACAGCTCGACAGCAAGCAAAACAGGAAGCTTGCGGGTCATGGGCACGGCTCAACGACGGCAAATGTGAGCGGTGTCAACGGCGGCAGAACGCTCGCACGGACAGAGGGCGGTCTCCTTCCTTACCCCTCACTTTCGCTTGCTGCTCGCTCACGAATTTCCCTCGCTCACTCGCTGCACTCACTCGCTCTCTCTTGCTCACATTCACGAGCATTCTGTTTCCTTCTTTGGTTGACTTTATGAGTATCCTCGGTGGCTGTGGCAACGATGGGTAGGTGTACCATGCGTGTCCACCAGCCGAGCTTCCTCTTGGACGCATGCCACCTTGCGTTCCCAATGCAACGACGTGGCCACAACATTTTGTTTTATTTTTTTCCAAGTCTTCATTTGCTGGTCGACAACGGAGGAGCAACGTGGCCACCATTGGCTTTCTCTTGGTCAACAATTCCCCTCTCAATTGACCACCACCAATACGTGTGCATGGCCCAACGAATCTAAAGTCTTCAAACAGCGTGAGGGAAGCCATTCAACGTGGGTTTTAGTAAAATGGGCTCCTTGGGTTGACTCCTATAAACGCGGTTTTCAATTGCCGCATGAAGAAGGGAAATTTGGCGTGGCTAATTGGTCCTTCGTGCATGGCCACGCATGAGTACTCCGGTGGTCTCATAGGAAAAAACGTTAGTTGTTTTGGGATGTTGGGTGGTGATGAAACAGTGGTCATATGCGGTGCTGACGATGATGATGATACAATGGGGTCCAAAATCGGTGTCGATGACGAAAGCCGATAACAATTTTGTCAATCCGCGACATATCGTTATTTTCCTAAGGTCAGCAAAAATGTGATTGCCACATAATGAAAATAATTACAATTAAATAAATCATGATTAATTAAACTAAACTCAATTAATTAATCTAATCATAATTATTTAAAATAATCACACTTAAATTTAATATAACACATCCTTAATTGCAATTAAGGCTAAACTAAAATTAGTAAATACTAACCATCCTTAATATTAAACTAAGCACCCCCTGTACGTATTTAACACCATAATCCACAATTAGGAAGTTAATTCACAGGTTTCCAGTGATGGCGAGCTCGCAGCAACGGTGGCGCGACAGCATCGAGAACTTGACGCTTGCGGCTCGAATGACAACATGAATGGTGACAGTTCGGCGAAGTTAAGTTCATAGCCAAGGGGGTCGGCTTGGGCGAATGACGGCTTGACGGCGAGTCGAAAGCTCGATGGTGGAGATGGTGATGGTAATGATGGTAATGATGGCGTGGCGGTGGTGGATGATGAAATGCCGTGGGGGATTGCGGCAACAAAAGGGTGAAAGGAAATGAAGAAATTGATGAAGGAGGAAAGGTTGGGGAGAATGAAAGCAAAGGAAAAAGATGAAGGGTGTGACATCCTGAAAATTCGACCTTGTTTCAATTAAATGAAATGGATTTTTCATCGACGCGCCTATGGCTCTTTCTCTCAAAGCTAATCACTCTCGAGTTAACTGATCTATTATGTGAAGCTATTAAGGTGTCACGCCTTGAACCTTGAGCGTGCACGCATCCCTTGGTGGTCGATCAAATTGCGACGTTCTTAGGATGCGTTGCTGACTCATTCATTTTATTGCACATGCCCAAGCAAATTAAACAATCTCCAGACAACAAACAAACATGGGATAGAAAAGCTGGACAACCAATTTGAATAAACCACACTTTATATACAACCACGTTTATATACAAAACTAATCAGTCCTACTAGTCTGTACATAAGAGTCTAACTCAAAAAGAACTAATGAGCCCTCTAAGTTCTTGACTCTTTAGTCATGGGCTCTAGGTCCACCATGACACCATCAAAGGTGTTGATATTCATAGGGTGCCCTACTTCCCCTTCCCCGGTCCCAACGGTAGCTCGTCAAAACCCTATATGGGACCCTCTCGACCCCTTTGAGGGAAGTTAATGAACCACGCTCTGTATTAATGATGTACCAACTGAGGTAGGCTCTCTTCGACCTAGACTGTGGACTCTACTAGCTCACGGGTTAGGTTAGTCCTGGGAGTAGGGAAATAGGAATGATGAAAGTCCATCACCTGCAGAACCCCATAATGTACGTGATGTACCTTCATTTAAGGACCTAAAAATTTCAAACAACGATGGGGTGAGATAATGTCTCAATTAATCTACACCCTAAACCCTTATTATGACGATACTTTACCTAGAAGCAACCCAAACATGCATAATATAAGACTTACCTCGCCTTAGCACCTCCCTGCACATTAGTACAACTCATATAACATACGCATATAGTAAATGCACTCAATAATTGGAACACTTCACTTTTATATATCAATTGATAATAGGGGTCCCGATTATAAGGCTAAATCGTTATGACACATCCCATTCCGTGCCACATAATTTCGTCTCATAATCAGGCGCGGTTATATCAATCACTAAAGTGTGTTCCAATTAGTAACGACCCAACGGCCATGGCCAACTCAACAGTCGATGGTCATCCAGCATAACCGGGTGTCGTCCTAATTCATCAGGCATGGCAACGTCTATCTCTAGACGGCATTTCTTAAAGGAGCATCAGCCTAGCCTTCACTGTGACCGGCATCTGTTGACAAGGGGCATTCCCAAAGGAGTATTAGCCTAGCCTCCACAGTGATTGGCATATGTTGACAATGGGCATTCCCGAAGGAGAATCGCCCTCGAGTTTCATCGAGTGATGGGTTCTCATAGTGATCACACACACATCCATGTCCGGTCGAGAACATCATGCTTTGCACTTAAATACTTCAATTTCAAATAATACAATTGGTCAATTTTCTTCATATTAAAAACACCCGGTAAAATAATGGTGCGTGGACACACAGTCAAATTGAACCATAAAATGTGTTATACTCCCATTTTAAAATTCCAAGATTTTATATAGTACTTAAAATATTTTTGGCGTCAAAACCCAACACCCGGTATTTTTCTAATTAAATACCAAAATTTCATATTTTTGAACTAATATTTCAAAATCATCAATCAGCATTCAATTGCATAAATTAGCAATCAATTGCACAAACCAATACAACCATGATGATTAGCACAAAATTCTAACAACCGGCTATCCCGGTATAATTTACACTAAATAATAAATAATTAAATAAATTGAAAAATAATTAAATTTCACCACTAATTAATCTACATACATAATCTAGCCACCTAATTGCTAACTAATTAAATTAACTAACCTACTAATTGGACTTAATTAAATTAATCTAATCTACTAAGCTAACTAATTAAATTAACTAACCACCTAATTGCTAACTAATCTAACTATATAATCTAATTAACTAACTAAGCTAACTAAATCACTCTAACCTCACTTAAGACTAACTAACCCACTAATCCACTAATTAGCTCACTAATTCACCCTTAAGCATAATTAGAGATTAGGATGTAAACTCACCGGTTTAGTGCGAAAATTGGTTCACGATGATGGCGGCGTGATGGCGGCCAAAACCCAAGCCTACGTCAACACCAAAGGAGGGCAAATCGAGGCTAAAAAAGCATTCAAGGCTCACAACCCAATTGCTAGCTTCGGTTCTGCCTTGGAGCTGGATGGGCTGAACCGATGGGCTAGAGTGAGGTAGGTGGGTGGCGGATGGCAAGCTAAATGGGTAGAAGGCCGGTGGCAGATGGCCAGGTGATCCGATGGGCTGGATAGGCGACAACGACCTCCCAACAGAACAGCGTGGACGATGCATAAGCGATCTACCTCATGCGCAAGGATGGGCTGGTCGTGGAAGCTAGCCAGCTTGGATGTGAGCAAGCAGGCAACAACCAGGGCAAAGGGCAGGCTTAGACGGTGGCATGAGGGTTGGTGGTGACTGGTGGCTTTGGTGGGGCTAGAGTGCTCTAGAAGTGAAGGTAGAAAGAGATGGAATGAAGAAAAAAAGTTGAGGAAGAAGAAGAAGTTACCGCTGGAAAGAGGGACAAGGAAGTTAATAAGTCCAACTTAAATATCATAAGCACTTGAGTGCAGCCCCTAAAGTCTTCGACTCTTATATTCAGCCAACTTTGCCAATGGATCACCTAAGGGCCAATTTCTTCACAAATTCACACCATAGGACTTTAAGTTGATGCCCAAAACAACACAATAGCTACCCCCCTACGAATTTCACTCAATATCACCTCAATTCTCCACAATTAACTCAAATTTGGTGGCCAAAATTCACACCCACTCAGCCCATATGAATTCCATGCATTTCCTTCACCAAACAATCCAACTTGAAGGCCAAAAATCCACATAAAAGTGGCCGTCCAAATTTCCTTGAAATAAATTGGCCAATTTTGATTTTCCGCCAAAATATCGGGCTCGCTGAAGATTCTCCAAAGTATGAGTCGACGTCCCAAAAATAAATTGTGACACACTCAAACTTTCGATTCCTGAAACTGGGTTCAATTTTATGGTTAATTTTGATTGGACATGATTTTAGCGTGACCTAATTGATTTGGTAGCTTTTAGGAATTTTTAGCACATTTGACTTGTGGTGAATTATTTTCGATCCACATTGTGTATCTCTGACTCATAGGTGACTTTCGATTCTCGTAAAAATCTCAAGGTTTCAATTACGAGTACTGGGTATAGAATCGATAGAAAAATCGATTTAGTACCGTTTGACTCGAATTTTGCAATTTAGGTGGAATCACCAACAATTTAATTACATGCCTCTGTTGAATCGACCTATCTTGGATCTCTAATCAATTTTAATGGTGCCATATTGACCTTTGTCGATTAACACGGTCAAGTAGTCAATTTCTAATTGAATTCTCAAGTTTGTCACGTTTATATCCCTTAACAGTTTCACCTGATAGATTAGTTATCTTGTGAGTGATCAACTTAGAGAAAATGACTATAGGTGCGTCGATGAAAAGCCCGATTCATTTAGTCGAAACATGGTTGAAAATCAGGATGTCACATAAGGTATATAAACGCGATAGACTTGAGAATTCAATCAGAATTCGACTACTCGACCGTGCTAACCGGTAAGGGTCAATACCGCACCGTTATAATCGATTAAATATTAGAGATAGGTCGATTCAGTAGAAGCACATAATTAAATTGTAGGTTATTCCACTTGATTGCAAAGTTCGCATTGAACGACACTAAATCGATTTTTCTGTTAATTTTGTGCTTGGTACCTATAATTAAAACTTTGAGATTTTTATGACAACCGAGAGTTACTGATAAGTCGAAGATGCACAAACGTGGACTGAAATTATCGACCACGGGTTAAACGCATTAAAATTTCCTAAAAGCTACCGGGTAGGTTGGGTTGCGCTAAAATCCCGTCCGATCGAAATTAACTGCTACCATGGCTTTTTTGGGCCACTAATTTGACTTGATTTGGTGTGAAATTGAAGATGGAAATCAAGAATTCGTAGGGTTGCTGAATTGCTGAATTTTGGCCTTTAATTTGGCTTGATTTTGTGAAGGTGTGGAAGGAAATTAGTCCTTGGGTGACCTATTGATTGAGTTGGATGAAGATAAGGGTGAAAAATACTCAAGTGCGAGAGATATTAATTTTGACTTGCTTGGCCTTTGTCCTCTTGTCCCCCTCCTTCTCGTTATACTCGACCAACCCCCCTCCCCTTGCAGAACACTCCTTCTTCTACACTTCATCTTCTTCATTTTTCATTCCCTCTTTGTGTTGTTGCTGCCATCCCCAACACCAAACAGCCAACCAAGCTGCCTAGTCTAGCAGAGTTGCTCGACCACCTGCCTGCTTGCCTCCAGTCCGCCAATCCAGTGTCTGCGTCCCCGCCATCCTCAAGCCGACCCTCGACCAAGCCACTTGCTTCGCTGCACCGACCACAGCCAGCTCGCATTCAAGCCTCCTCTCATTCTAGCTCCGACCATCCGCTTACCGTCTTGCTGTTCTCGAGTCCTGCGACCAGCCGCCTCCACTGAAGCAAGCCTAAACCTCAGCTCAGGGTTGGGGCTTGTAGGCTATTTTTCAACTCCTTCCGGTCCTCCTTTGGAGTTGCGGTGGACTTAGGTCTTGGTGACCGTCGTGTCACCATCGCTGTGAACCCATTAGCTCGCTTAACCGATGAGTTAACATCCTAATCTCTTATTATGGGGTTAATTGCACTTAAGGAGGATTAGTTAAGGTTAATTATGATTAGGGTGATTAGTTAGTGTAATTTTTTATTTGGTCAGTTAGTTAGATTAATTAGGTGGTTTGATTAGTTTAGTTAGGGGTTAATAGGTTGTGTAGTTAATTTAATTAGATTAGCTTAGTTAGCCTAAGTTGGATTAATTAGTTAGTCTAAGTAGATTAGTTAGATTGGCTTATGTAGATTAATTAAGGGTTTAATTTAAATAATTGCAATTTACTTAATTAAATGTAATTTATTTAATTAATTATTAATTAGCGTAAATTATATTGGGATAGCTAGTTGTTAGAAATTTGCGTTGATCGTCATGGTTGCGTTAATTTGTGAAATTAAGTGCTTGGTGATGATTTTTGAATTATTACTTCAAAAATATGAATTTTTGGTATTTAATTAGAAAACACTGGGTGTTAGGTTTTGACACCAAAAAGGTTTTATGTACTGTATAAAATTGTGGAATTTAAAAAGAGAGTATACCATGTTTTGTGTTTCAATTTGACTGTGTGACCACGCACAATTATTTTATCAGATGTTTTTAATATGAAGAAAATTGGCCAAGTCTATTATTTGAAATGGAAGCATTTGAGTGCAAAGCACAATGTTCTTGGTCGGACATGGATGTGTGTGTGATCACTATGAGAACCTGTCACCCGATGAAAGTTGGGGGTGATGCTCCTATATGGAATGCTCCATGTCAATGGATGCTGGTCGCAGTTGAGGTTGGGCAGATGCTGCTTCGAGAATGCTGTCTAGATGTAGATGTTGTTGTGCTTAATGAAGCGAGACGACGCTTAGTTATGCTGGATGACCACCGACTGTTGAGTTGACCGTGGTTGTTGGGTTGTAACTAATTGAAACACATTTGAGTGATTGATATAGATGCACCTGACTATGAAATGAAATTGTGTGGCACGGAATTAGATATGTCATAATGATTTAGCCTTATAATCGGGACCCCTGTGATTGATTGATATATGAAATTGAAGTATTCCAATTATCTTTTACACTTGTTGCGTTTATATATGATATATGAGCTGTACTAATATGTAGGGAGGTGTGCAAGCGAGGTAAATCTTATATGATGCACGTTTAGGCTATCTCTAGGTAAATTCTCGTCCTAATCAGGACTTATGGTGTAGACTCGCTGAGATTTATCTCACCCCGTCATGGTTTAAAATTTTAAGGTCTTTAGATGGAGGTAAGGCATATATGTTTTGGGTGGTCTCAAGAGTCGGAGACCGAGCATACCATTTTCCCTATCCACAAGTCTCCCTGGACCCGTGAGCTCATCGTTATCACCATTAGGGTCGATGAAGGCCTACCCTAGTTGGTACCTCATCGATTCAAGGCGTGGTTCTGTTACAAGCCTGACGAGGTTCAAGAGGGCTCATCGGACGGTTTCGACAAACTTGCTGTCGATGTGGAGTATGAGGAGGTGATCGACCTTGCCGTGCATGCCAACAACTTGGCAGATATCGCGGCAAACCAGTTGTTCGAGGTTGATGAACCCGAAGTAAAGGAGGTAATAGATCCTTTAGATCTTGACATTCCTGACGGTGTTGTAGTGGACCCAGATCCTAAGTAGGGGGTCCAAGGTAGGGTTAGCTTAATAGCCTCTTTTGAGTATAGACTCCTGTAAATATAAACTGTAGGTTTGACCTGACTGTATATAAAAGGTGTTTATAAAGTTTGTTTATAAAATATGTTTTTTGTTTAAGTGGTTGTCCTACTTCTGCTATCCCATGTTCTTGGTTGTTGTCTAGAGATTATTAGTTCGCTTCCACATGTGCATAAAATGAATGGGTTGGCGACGTGTCTTGGGAATGTCGCAATTTGATCAACCACCGAGGGAGGTGCGCGTGCTTGAGGTTCGAGGCATGACAAAGGGGAAGTGGGTTGCAAGGGGAGACATGAAGGGGAAGAGGAAGAGAAGAAGAAGACTAAATAAAAAAAAATGAAAAAAAAAATGGATGGGAAGTTAGGGAGCAAAAGTGCGACATCTTTATTTTCAACCTTGTTTTTGATGAAATGAATTAGGCTTTTCATTGACGTGCTTATAGTCTTTTTCTCTGAGCTAATCACTCATGAGATAATTAATCTATCAAGTGAAGCCGTTAGGAATCTAAATGCAATAGATTGAGAATTCGATCAAAAATTGATTACTTGACCGTGCTAATCTGCAATGGTCAATACGGCATTTTAAAATCGATTAGAGACCAGAGGTCGTCGATTTGACAGAGGCATGTAATTAAAGTGTGGATGATTTCACATAATTGCAAAGTTTGTGTTAAACGGCACTAGACCGATTTTTCTATCGTTTCTGTACCTTGTGCCTGTATTTCAAATCTCGAGATTTGAAATGACAATCGAGAGTCATCTATGAGTTGGAAATGTACTATGTGAATAGAAAATAATCGACCATAGGTCAAATGCACTAGAAATTCCTAAAAGCTACCCGGTAGGTTAGGTCAAGCTAAAATCGCATCCGATTGAAATTAACCACGAAATTGAATTCGATTTCAGAAATTGAAAATTCTGTTAGGTCATAATTTATTTTAGGAATGTTGAGTCATCCTTTGAGGAATTTTTGGCAAGTCTGAATTTTTGGCGCAAAATCAAAATTTGGCGAAATTGGACTGGGAAATTTGAATAGGCGAAATTAGGTGCATTTTTTGCCTCCAAGTTGTAGCTAGGGGTGAGCATCGGTCCAGGGTTAACCCTAGACCAACCCAACCTTACTAGTCCTAGTCTGGTTTCCAGGGAGGTTGGGTTGATCCTTGGTCCTAGAATTCCCGGATAAGCACTGTGCAGGTCGGTCTTCGTTCCTAAGAGTTCCGGGTCAGTCAAACCCAGACCAACCCTGACTATATATATTTATTTATAATTTATATATATATATATAAGACCTTAAAATAAACTGTGTCAATAACATTAAATAGCTCTTTAGTAAGGAGTTCAAGTAATTTTACATTGTTCTTTAATAACTTAGGTTTTTAATGTCTTTTACGGCGTCAATAGTCATAATTTACAAATGATGAACTTTTTTTTGTAATGAGCCCTCACGGCGTCCAAAAAAGCACCTTATTGCATCCTCCTCTAGTATTCGTTCTCTTCTATCGTATTTGTCCTCTTAGTCTTCAATTTGCTAAAATTGAAAAAAACAACTTCTCTGCTCGCCACTTGACACTCGCCTTGCTTGCTTTGGGTCACTCGTGCCGCTCGTCGCTCGATACTCGCTTGGCTTGTTGCTCCCCACCTGACATTCGATGCTCATTCTATTCAACGCTCACCTCACTTGACCCTCATTGCTTGTCTTTCTTGGCTGACCTTAGTCATCATCGAACCCATTGGGTCGGTACGGTTCTTAATTGCCCTTTCAAGGAATACAAAAAATAAAATAAAAATTTATTGGTTAGTCCTGGGTTGATCTTGAAATCAGATCAAACCCATTAGGTCAGTCTGGTCCTCAATCACTTTTTAAGGAGTATAAAAAATGATATAAAAAATTATTAGTTGGTCCCGGGTTGACCCTAGAATCGGACCAACCCAATCCCTGGAACCGGACTGAACCCAATAGGTTGGTTCGATCCTTGGTCCCAAGCTCAATAGGGTTAGTCCTTGGTCTAAAAAATTGAAGACTAGCATTGTGCGAGTTGGCCCAATCTAGACTGGCTGTGGCATCCCAAAATTCAAGTCATCCTCAAGAGAAATTAAAGCGTATAATTAGGTAATGAAATTACCTATGGTCTATGTGTTAGCCATTAGTTTTCTTAAGGCTAGGTGTTATGGTGTTTGTGTTTATGAATTTTGAATTTAGGACTATAGGATAAATTAATAATCTATGCTTGGCCATGCCCTTTATAAATTAAATTTCAATAAACAAAAATGCCCAAAGACTTTGGCCAAGATGAAAATTGGAATTTAAAAATATTTATAGAAGGAATTCAAAAAAAAAAAAAAGAGTAAACGGGGATTAATTTTCGAATGGGCCTTAAGCCCATTTGGCCTAAGCTTGGTGGGCCAAGCTAGCCGGCCCAAGGATTCGACCGCCCATTAAGGCCCAAAGGAAGAGGTGGCCGGCCCATCTTGCATGAAGGAGGCCATGTGTTTCCTCCGAGCTGCCAAGTGGCGTGGAGGCTGTGCAAGGTGTGGCTGCCCCCATTGGCCATTTTGGGCGGCCACATGCAATATAAAAGCCACTAAAAAGAAAGAGAGAGAGAAAGGGAGAGAGAGGGAGTGGCCATTCGGCCAAGAGAGTGAGCCGAGAGAGTGAGATGCGAGAGAAAGAGAGGGAGAGGGAGTGGCTGTCGTCCAAAGAGAGAGGTGTGCGAGAGAGAGAGTTTGAGGGAAAGGGAGAGAAACCGAGAGGGAAGGAGGCGGAGCCGGAGGGGTGTGCCGTTCGTTCGCCGTCCGATTGTCGCTGTTCTTCGTCGTTTGTTCACCTTTAAGGCAAGTGGAGTCCATAACTTCTCTTGCATGTTTGTTTTGGTGTTTGCATGTTAGATTTTAGGTGTGATTTGTGCGAAAAACCGAGGTAAGAGTTGGTTATTTGTAAACCGTGTGACTGTTCTCGTTCGGTTTGTTGAAGTCAGTAGCTTGTTCGAGTTTGCATGTGGGTTTGGAGTTCGATTTTGGCTTCGGTGTCTTCATGAAAGTTGAAGCTAACGTCTTTTACTATGACATACTAAAAATTCGTAGAATAAAATGGAGATTTGAGGGGTCAAAAGGTCTATTATACGGAGACTTAGATCTACGAAATTTTCACTGACCTCTTGTTGATTTCTTGGTTGCATGTTGATTTCTGTTGGAGATCTCACTTTGTTGTCTTCTTGAAAGTTGTAGGAAACACCTTAAGATACAATATACTCAAATTTGAAGCAAGAATAACAAGTATAACTTGGTGAATCGGTTAGATCTTGGAGATGGTTGATTCTGGTGAGGCGTACCGAGACACCCAAGACTTCACGGACTAAAATGGTGACCATAATCTGGTTATTTGACCTAGATCCCTCATAAAAATTGTAAAGGACACATTTTTACATAACATACTTAAATTTCAGAAGTAAAGAAAGAGATTTGATGGGTGAAATATAAGAAATACGGAGAAGTGTGTTCTGGACGAAACGGTAGTGGTTCCAGAAGCTTCGTAGGGCTATGGAAATTAATCTAAAAGGAATTTGGCTTAAAGTTCTAATGAAAAAGGTGCGAAAATGTGTTGGATATCACCCTGTAAAGTTTCGTAATTTTTGGAGACCGAATGGATATTTTAATTGAATTTATTCGAAACTGTGCAGTGGGTTTAAATCCAAGAATTTTAGGATGTTTTTGGAGGAAATATTGAAATTATAAGAAATTCAATTTTGTCACGAATTTTATATAAAATTGTGATCCTATAAATGATTATTGAATATTATGATTTTGGGAACATCATAAATATTAAATATTTATTTATGAAAATAAATAAATATAATAAAATAATAAAATAGATTTTTATTTTGCCATGGATTCAATTCCATTTGTGTGGCACTTGTGTGATGAGGTCTTTGTACATGCATTAAGTTGAAATGCTTATATGATTAAACTATGACATGTGCATGACATGTGAATTGAAATGCTTATATGATTAAGCTATGACATGTGCATGACATGTGAATTGAAATGTTTATGTGATTAAACTATGACATGTGCATGACATGTGAATTGAAATGCTTATGTGATTAAGCTATGACATGTGCATGACATGTGAATTGAGATGCAAGTATGATATGTTTGATGCCATGCCAAATTTCCATGTTAAATTGAGATCAAAGATAAATGTGGATGAGAATGAGGTTGTGGTGGAGGATGTTGTTTGGTGGCCTGGTGGCGTAATTCCGCAGATTCCTGGGAGTTTCGGGATGCCCGAAATGTGGGGGCCGGAAGCCCCGTCGAGGTTTCTGCCGAAGGGGAGTGACTCGCGATGCCGGATTGGGGTGCGAGATCCCCAAGAAGGGTAAAGGCCGGAAGCCCTGTCGGAGGTTTCTGCCCGAAGGGAATGCCTCGTGATGCTAGTTGAGATGCGAGATGCCCGGAATGTGGGGGGCCGGAAGCCCGGTGGCCATGGGATGGCTGAGTTGGCCGGGAACCCTGTCGGAGGTTTCTGCCCGAAGGGCTGATGATGAAATTGATGATGGAACCCTGTCGGAGGTTTCTACTCGAAGGGTTGATGATGAGATTGATAATTTGAGAAATGGGTGATGTGGTGATCAAAATTGAAAGATAAAGATGATAATTAACTTATGACATGATGATGCATGATGATGATGGCATGTGATGTGATATGATGATCACCTATGATAATATATGCATGATGATGCATGATGATGATGATATATGATATGATATGATGATCACCCATGATATATGATATGCATGATGATGTGATGATAATGATATGTGATGTGATATGATGATCACCCATGATATATGATATGCATGATGATATGCATGATGATGTGATGATGATAGTACATGATATGCATGATGATATGCATGGTGACGATGATGATGATAATGATGCGTGATGTGATATGATGATCATCCATGATATATGATATGCATGATGAAATGCATGATGGTGATAATGATGTATGATATGCCATGATGATGATAATGATATATGATATGCCATGATGATGATTATATATATGATGTGATGATGCATGATATGCATGGTTACAAGGTAAGTGATGCTTGCAACGTGTGATGATATGCATGATGCAATGGGATGTTATTGGATTTCCCCATTTGCTGAGTGGTTGTACTCACCCCTTTTGGGGACCAACATTTCAGATTGGTAGATGGTTTGAGCGGTTGGATATGACCGCGGGGAGAAGGATAGCAAAGGAGGGAACCTTTGGACGCCGACACTGGTTGATGGACCTTAAGCATACGATTGTGGGAGGAGATGTCGGTCATCTTTTAAAGTATAGCTGAGTATAGAAACATTGGCATTTTGATGTACTGACTAAAGATGTCCATATGCTTTATGTAATAAACGTGTCCGGCTTTAACTTATATAAGATGTTTAGTAGGTGTGCATCGATTTTTGAATGTAGGGAAGGGAATTGTTGGATATGCTTCCGTTATGTAAATCGCGCAAGGGACCGTTAATAAAAGATGTTAACCCCCATGGTTGTATGGACCCGCTGCAACTAAAAATGGTATCAGAGTGACTTGTTATTTGGGAAAGAAAAAGGAAAAGCGAACTGTGGTGACTCTAGCGGATCGGGGGCTAGAGAAACAAAGAACTAGAGAAACTACCTACCACTCCCCTATAGCTGTCAACCACCCATCCCCACCATCTAAGCCCTGCCCGAGCTACCGAAGTCGCTTGACCGCACCCGCTTGCCCGTGCGTCCCCCGCATCCCGAGCCCTTAGTTCGTGCCTGGTAGTCACTATTGCCATCCCCTTAAGCTGCTCTAGCCACCAACCGTTGCCGTTGAGCCCCTTCGCTACTCGTCTAAGCTGCTGTTGCCATCTGCCACTTGCCAACCCATCTTAGTCCCTTCAGTCTAGCCCCTTCGGCTAGCACGCAGTACCAAAAGTCATAGTGGGCTGTGAGCTTCGTGGGCCTTTTCTGAGCCCTTCCAAGCCATGTTGGGTGTCGCTGTAGGCTCGTGTTTCACTTGCCTCCATGTCGCTGTTACCATGAACTCATCAACTCGCAAATCTGGTGAGTTTATTTGCTAAACCTTGTTTAGGAGTTTAATTATTCTTAGTGGAGAATTAGCTTAGCTCAAGATTGGTTTAGGTGGTTAGATTAGAGCATTTAGTGATTTAGTTAATTAATTAGGCTAATTAGGTGGTTAGATTAGTTTGTTTAGGGGATAATTAAATTGTGTGAATTATCTAGCTTAGTGTCGTATTTAATTAGGTCCAATTAGGTGGTTAGATTAGTGTATTAGGCTTAATTATTTTGCACTTATTTAATTAATTTGTAATTTTTGTAATTATTTATTACCTTCTAGAAATTATATTGGGATTGTTGGTCGTCAGAATTTTGTGTCGATTACCGTGGTGTGATTAGTTTGTGCAATTAAGTGCTAATTTGTGCAATTGAGAGATGATTGTTGATTTTCAGTTATTATTTCAAAATTATGAAATTTTAGTATTTAACTAGAAAATATCAAGTGTTGGGTTTTGATACTAAAAATGTTTTTAAGTACTATATCAAATAGTGGGATTTTTAAAAGAGAGAATATCACTTTTTATGGTTCAATCTGGCTGTGTACCCGCACACGATTATTTTATTGGGTATTTTTAATACAAAAAAAAAGGCCAAGCACATTATTTTAATTGATGAATTTGAGTGCAGAGCACAATGTTTTTGGCTGGGATTCGATGGTCATGTAAGTATTATGTGAACCCGTTGTCGAATGATGTTCCTATATGGAAAGCCCTTGTCAACGGACGTCGGTCACAGCAGAGGCTAGGCTGATGCTCCTTCGGGAATGCTATCACGAGGTAGACCTTGTCGTGCTCAATAAGGCGAGACGATGCCAGGCTACGTCGAAAGATCGTCGAACATCGAGTAGGCTGTACCTATGGGGCCGTAATCAATTGGAACACATGAATGAGTGATATAACCGCACCTGATTATGGGACAAAATTGTGTAACGTGGTATAGGACGTGTAATAACGATTTAGCCTTATAATTGGGACTCCTGTGATTGATTGAGACATAAGTGAGACGTTCTAATTGATGAGTGCATTTATATGCATCTGTTATATGAACCATATTGACGTGTAGGGAGGTGCTAAGGCGAGGTGAGTCTTCTCTGATATGTGATTAGACTGTCTCTATGCGTATTAGCTTTCTAATAGGGGTTTAAGGCGTGAACTCACTGAGAGGGTATAGCGAGCAGAGTACAGTCTTTCTTGTCCCCGGGAATCCCTGTACCCGTGAACTCGTCGTGACCACAATCTTCGTCGATGAGGGCCTAGCTCAGAGGGTACCTCATCAATTCAAGGTGTGGTTTTGTCATGAGCCTAACGGGGAGTAGGAAGGTCTCATGGATGGTTTCGACGGACCCACCATCGAGGGAGAGGGTGATGTTGTGCTTAACCCTATCGTGGACGTCGATGTCATCACAGACATTGTGGCGAACCATTTGCTAGAGGATGAGCAAGAGCCCGGAGTTGAGGAAGTAGCTGACCCACTAGACATCGATATTCCTGACGGTGTCATAGTGGACTTGGATCCCGAGTAGTAGGGTCTAGGGTAGGGTTAGCTAGGTAGTTCTTTTTGGGGCCTTAACTTTTGTACATAACGTTGTATGACCGACCTGCATGTTTATAAAAGTGTGTTTCTTGTTATTTAGTTGTCATGCTTTTCTATCCCATGTTGATCGTTGTTAGGGGATTATTTAATTCGCTTTCGTATGTGCATTTAAAATGAATAGGTCGGCGACACGTCTTGGGAATGTCGTAATTTGATTGACCACCAAAGGATGTGTGTGCACCAAGGTTTGGGGTGTGACATTCATGCCCGAAGTAGTATCAAAGCTGGTCAGTATATGGAGTGATAAGGTGCGATGGGTTATGGGATAGTTAGTAGGAAATGCCTTTTTATTACGATGATGCATGTGATTAATAGCTTATTGGTAGCTTGTTTTGTGTGGTCTCTCTATTTCTAATTTTGTATGGAATTAGAAAGCAGGTTATGTAAAGAGTCTGCAAGATGAATAATCAAGAACAGAGGACTCCTAAGAAGAGGATCATAGGGTTTGTTACTCAGGGTAGGACTCCGACAAGAGTCAGTACCCTAGGGAGAGTGTAGGTGTAGGCCAGTGTGAGTAGAATAGTACTGTCGCCAATCGATGCTAGTATAGTAGCACTTGGCGATCCTAGAATTGAGGGATCGTTGTAGGCGCTAGAGACGCTAGGAAATGTGATAGGACAATAAGCCTATAATCAAGTTGTCATACCCACTGCTACAGCTGCCATTATCGCCGTTGCCACTGCTCCGCCAATGTCGCCACTGATGCGACTGCTGCTGCCGAAGCTACTACCACACCTGTCAAGGTTCCACTTAGGAACGTGATTGCTGAAAGGCCTATGCATAAGCTTGTGGAGCAATTTCTGAAGTTGAACCCGCTGAGGTTCACTGGTGCAGGAGATCCTGAGGCTGTAACCCTTCAAATCCAAGACTTGGAGAAGGCCTTTGCACTGCTGAGGTGCACAAAGGATGAAAATGTGGTCCTTGCAGTATATCAGCTGTGTCGCGGCCAATTTTTTCGGGGTGAACCACTTAGGATCTGGCTAATGGATTATTAAGCCTAAACTTAGCTAGAGCTTTCCCACGCCCATACCAATTCACGAATTAGGTTCAAGTTCTTAATATGCAAATGATTTTTCAATTAGGAGTCACCATTAATCAGTTTATGGTAGGTCGATTAGACACCTAAGTAAAATAATGGTAGAATTATTGTTTTTTTTTTGTTTCCAAAAAAAGGCTTGGCAGCTCGTGGTGGGTTGCCAAGGGTGGCCAGTCCGCTGTCGGTCGAAGCTCCGGCAAGGGGCAGCAGCGGAGGACCAGCATCGAGTGGACCAACGGCGAATAAAGGACATTGTTGATCGGAGCTTCGACGAGGATGGGGCTGTTGGCATCTTGTCGAAGCAGCACAGGTGGAGGTCTACACACGGGGTGGAAGGGAACAGTGATGCGGAAGCATCGGGTTGACGCAGATCGGCACAACGGCGGCTTCATCAGGCTGTTAGTGCTGCTGGTGTCGCGGCTAGTGAGGGCAACAAGGATTGGTGTGGCTTTAGCAAGCATCGGCGAGGGGGCTGGGCCAAATTGCGAACAGAGCAAGGGCATCACTCGGGCGACGGTGGCTACAACAGGCATCAGGCATCGGTGGAAATTGGCGTCGGCAGCAAGAACCGGGGACGGGTAGATCACAGAAACATAGTATCCAGTGGAGGTGGCGTCGGCAGGCACAGGTGCTCTCGAGTTATTGGCGATGCGAGGGGGTGGCGCTGGCACGGTGGTGGTCAATGGCTCAAACAACAGGGGAGACCGGTGCAGGCGCGGGTAGAGATTGTGGCTACGGTAGTGGCGGGTGCATGCCCGACTCGAGGGAACGGCAATCACGCAAGAAAACCAGCGGCACAAAGGATCGGTCATAGCAGCGGGAGAACTCGCAAGGAAGAAGATGAACAGCAACCCTTGCTTTTCAATTTTTTTTTTCTCTTTTCTCTCTCTCATCTGTCCCCCTCACTTCTTCTCCCTCTTGCTGTTGTACTTTCTACACCACTTTTTCCCTCCCCGACGAAAGAAAGCTTTTTTATTGTGCTATTTTCCTCCCAAAAATGAAGGCCAAGCATCCTTCGATGTAAAAAAAAAAAAAAAAAAAAATCCCTTATGTGGCCATTATTTATCAATATGTGTGGCCCCCCCTAAAACCCTACACATTTCAAGTTATTTATAGGCTATGAATTAGGGTTTTAATTTTTCCAAATCAATATCGACAAAGATTTCTTTTCCAAACGCAATATTTGCTTTTCCGAACGCAATATTTGTTTTGAATGGAAATCTCACAACGATAAATCCATAAAATCTTCCTAAGAATACGGGTTTGGGCCAATTTACTCTTTTCATGGATTGAGCCCAACTCATCAAACTAAAGTTTTGAAATATCAATTTGAACTCATTTGTCACTGACCCAATGTAAATGCAAGTTAAAAATAAATGCACCTAAAACTATATGCTATGCAATTAACTATTTTTTTAGAGATAGAATTAACCCTTAATTTTTTAATGCGATAAATGAGTAAACGGGTTGCCAAAATTTAGGTGTCAACAAGCTATAGGGTAATGCAAGTACCTAGTGGAGGGCTACCAGAGGCAGAGTATTCCCATAAGGTGTGGTTCCGGAGTAGAATGCCTTTGTTAGGACTTTTAACGGCAAGTACTTCTCCGATAGTGCTAGGGAATAGAAGATGGAGCAATTCCATCACCTTCGTCAAGGAATTATGTTGATAGATTAGTACGAGGCCAAGTTTGCAGAGTTGTCGTATTATACCCGAGACTGGTAAAAGATCCAGAGGACAAAGCTAGGAGGTTTAGGATTGGCCTACGACCAGAGCTGAAAGGTCCATTAGTGCCATTCGATCTGAAAGATTACAATGAGCTTTATGGACGGGCTCAGCTAATAGAAAGAAACTTGAACGAACAAGCTGCCGCATTTGGGCCGCGGTTCGAGTCGAATAAGGATGGTAACAGATTTGGGAAGAAACTTATAAGCAGAGGTAGGTACCCTATTCCACCCGATCGAAAGGGTGGAGTAGGTAGGTCGGCATCGAGTTTCACTAGAGTACATCATTTCTGCAGAAGGTAACACAAATCAGCCCTGTGCCATTCTAGGCCGGGTGCTTGTTTTAAGTGTGGCCAGCAAGGTCACTTGGCCAGAAATTATCCTAGAAGGTCGATGTGACCACAGCAGTTGCCGCCGCCGCCGCCGATGGGTCAGAACAGAGGATACGCACTGTCGAACGCAACGTAGAGTGGAGTGAACAAGCCTCTAGTTCAGGGAAGGGTGTATGCTGCCACCCGACGCAATACTGGGGAACCACCAAATGTGGTCACAGGTATGGTCTCGCGAAACGACCACGCTGCTTATGCTTTCTTTGATCCTAGTGCAACTCATTCATTTATAGCTGAGTAGTGTATCAGTTGTTAGTATATCTACACTATTAAAGGACAATGTGTTATCTGTAGTAGGCTGTCCTAATTGCAAGTTAGTTATTGGTGAGCGAGAGCGAATGATAGATTTGATAGTCCTAGCCATCTATGATTTTGATGTGATAATTAGCATGAACTTAATCATGAAACAAAGAGCTACTGTAGACTTTTATCGTAAAGCAATTCAGTTTAACTCGTTAGCGAGTGAAAGTTTCGAGATTATTGGAAGTTGAGGAGGACCCTCGATTACCTTAATCTCATTGCTTAAGGCAACCCAGTTGTTACACGGGCGTTGCCAAGGTTACTTGCCGACTGTTGTGAATATGACAATTGAGAAGCTGAAGATGGAAGATATTGCAGTTGTATAAGAGTTTCTAGATGTGTTTCCAAAGGAATTACCTAGTCTACCCCCCGAAAAGGGAGATCGAGTTTGTAATTGAGTTGCCACTCGAAACAGAGCCAATCTCTAAGGCTCCTTACCATATGGCATTATTAGAATTAAAAGAACTGAAGGTACAGATGTAGGAGTTGTTGGATAAGGGATTCATACATCCCAGTGCATCACCTTGAGGAGCACCAGTCCTATTCGTGAACAAGAAACATGGTTTGTTGTGCCTTTACATGGAATATTGTTAACTCAATCAGGTGACGATCAAGAACAAGTACCCGCTGTCGAGGATCGACGACTCATTTGACAAATTGCAGGGAACGTCGATATTTTCTCAGATCGACTTGAGAACAGGGCATCATCAGTTGAGAATTAGAAAGGAAGATATACCAAAGACGGCATTTCGTACGTGTTATGGTCATTATGAGTTCACTGTAATGCCGTTTGGTTTGACAAACACCCTAGCCACTTTCATGGATTTGATGAACTGAGTATTCAAGGAGTATCTAGATCAATTTGTGATCATTTTCATTGACAATATCCTTGTGTACCTAAGAAGTCCTGAGTAGGGACGCAAAAGAACCGGACCCGCCAAAAATTAGGGCGTGCATGGAAACGTTTCTGGAACACTTATGTACGGATTTTGTTCCTGGGAACAAAAAAAGAACAGAAACACATTTGGTTGCGTTTCTGTTCTTTTTTTGTTTTTTTGTTCCCGGAACAAAATAAGAACAAAAAAAAGAAACAACAAATTGTTGTTTCTTGTTCCAGAAACAAAAATGAAGAAACGTTTCTCTTCTCTCTCTTCTTCTTCTCTTCTTCTTTTCTTCTTTTTTTTCTTCTTTTTTCTTTTGCTGGTTGCCGGCCTCGAGCCTCGCCCGCGCCGGCGACCTCGCTGGAGCCTCGCTCTGATCTGGTGAGGCCGAGCGTCGCCAGCCCTTGGCGAGGCTCGACCTCGCTCGAGGGGAGATCTTCGGCTAGGGTTCCGGCGAGGGGCTCCGGAGGATGGTGCGACAGCGGCGTGGCACTAGAGGCTTCGGGATCGGGACGGCATCGAGCTGCGGGCTTTGGGGCGGCGTCGAGCTGCGGTTTTCGGGGCGCAGGTTCTCGGCTCCGACGGCAGGGCGGCGAAGCTCGGCCTCGCCCGCGCAAGCGACGCTGAGCCTCGCCTTGCCTGGGCGAGCTCGGGCTCGCCCAGATTCGGCGAGGCCGAGCCTCACCATGGCTGGGCAAGCTCGAGCTCGCCGGGGGCCGGCAATGCTCGGCCTCGCCCAGCCAAGGCAAGGCTGCGCCGGCCCGTCGGCGGGAGTCGCCGGAGGCCGGTGACCGGCCGAAAGAAGAAAGAAATAAAAAAGAAAGGAAAATGGAAAATAAAATAAAAATTTTAAAAAATTAAAAGCAACAAAAAAAGAATAAAATTTACCAAACGTGTTTCTACTCATTTTTTATTCCCGGAACAAACGTTACCAAACGCGTTCTTTTGTTCAAAAACCGTTCCCTGGAACAGAAACACTTTTTTTTGTTTCTGTTCCCTGTAACAAAAAAAGAACAGAAACGTTACCATTCGCACCCTTAGTGGTTCTTGAGGGAATCAGTCCAGTTCCGGGTTCCATGGGCAGATCTCGCCCACCTTGACCGGACCAATTATATTTTAATAATATATTAATTTTGAGTATTAAAATAAATTTCGAAATTACTAATTAGCAAATCTAAATTTTAGCGCTCCTTCTCATCTCATAGTATCCATGTTTTAATAAGAATTTAGTAAAGTTTGTAAGCTTTCTTTCAACAACTCAACAAATTGCTCATTCAAAGGATACTTCCGGGACTCACATATAACACTAAGTTCAAGAATATGTGAAGTATCGGTGGAATTGTTTCTTAAAAAAAAAAAAATTAAATAAAGCAAATGTCATAAGAGATTGAGCATTGTTAGGGATAAGGGAAAAGATGATCTACATATGACAATCATCTAGAATCTCGAACTTAAAGAATATTTTAGATTTCAACTGAAATAATTCAAAAATAGGAAAAAAAAACCTATTTCTCTTCTTTGGTACTGTTTTCCAATAAAATAAAGAAAAACAATACACTTAATTAAGCAAGCTTGTTTTTTTGAAAAACGATATTATTATTGGTGAGACCGGTTCCATGGATCCACTT
The DNA here is from genome assembly GCA_016097615.1 of Eucalyptus dawsonii. Lineage (NCBI taxonomy): Eukaryota > Viridiplantae > Streptophyta > Magnoliopsida > Myrtales > Myrtaceae > Eucalyptus > Eucalyptus dawsonii. The sequence goes on from CM027871.1 coordinate 1,083,430, forward strand.
AGGAACCAGACTGGATCGGTAGTCCAGTTCTCAAGTGGATCCATGCAACACGAGTGGTTTTTTCCGGTTCCAATTTTTTGGAACCGGTCCTTATTAGCCAGTTTTCGGTTCTTGGTTGGGAACCGCCCACCTAGACCATGTATACTCCTAATTCTGAGGAGCACGAAAGATAGCTAAGGATAGTGCTTCAGACTCTGCGAAGTCATGAACTACACACCAAGTTCAGTAAGTGCAAGTTTTGGTTGACTCATGTGGCATTCCTAGATCACGTGATTTCAGGCGAAGGAATCTTTGTGGACCTGATCAAGATTGAAGTAGTGATCAACTAGCCAAGACCAATGATAGTGACAGAGATCCGAAGTTTCTTGGAATTGGTAGGTTACTACAGAAGGTTCGTGGAAGGATGTTCAACGATAGCCTCACCTTTGACTCGATTGTTGAAGAAGAAAGAAAAGTTCATATGGTCAGATAAGTGCGAGCGTAGTTTTCAAGAGATTAAGGAGAAGCTAACTACCGCTCTAGCGTTGACAATTATTTCTAGACCTAGAGGATACGAATCTATAGTGATGTATCATTTAGAGGACTGGGTTGTGCGTTAATGCAGCATGGTAGAATCGCTACATACGTGTCCCGTCAGTTGAGACCTCATAAGCTGAACTACCTAACGCATGATCTAGAACTTGCAACAATTATCTTTGCTTTGAAGATTTGGAGATACTACTTGTGTAGAGAAACGTTCCAAATCTTTACAGACCATCAAAGTCTCAAGAATTTATTCTCTTAGAAGGAGTTGAATATGAGACAGCGTCGTTAGTTGGAACTTCTTAAAGATTATGATTACGACATCTTATACCATCCTGGAAACGCTAATAAGGTCACATATGCGTTGAGTTGGAAGTCTTCAATCACACAAATGGTGGTTAAAGAGGGGATCTTACTTGAAGGAGCTCGAGATTCGGTTTTCAAATATGAGGTAGGCCACCTTTCAAATCTTATGGTAACCCTTAGAATTGAATCAAATGTGCAAATAAGGATCAAGACATTACAGTTAACAAACCTAGAGATCCAAAAGATTATGCAAGAAGACGTAGAAAAGAGAAAGGCCGATTTTTAGATTTCCGATGACGAAATACTAAAGTTTCGTGGACAATTGTGTGTACCTGACAATGCAAAGCTTAAGGAAGAAATTTTGTCATAAGCGCATCGTAGCGATTACAGCATTCATCCAGGCAATACGAAGATGTATCATAATCTACATCAACATTATTGGTGGACTAGTATAAAGGCGGATATCGCCAAGCATGTCACCAAGTGTCTACCATATCAGTAAGTGAAGGCATAGCACTGTAAGCCGAAATGACTTCTGCAACCTCTCGAGATTCCCTAGTGGAAGTGGAAACACATCACAATGGATTTTGTGATGAGCTTACCAAGGAGTTGGAGGGGTAATGATTCCATATGGGTTGTGGTTGATAGATTGACAAAGTCTACTCACTTTATTGCCATACGAAAGGACTATGCATTGGATAGATATGCATAATTGTACATGCATCAGATAGTTCTTATACATGAAGTGCCAATGACGATTACATCCGATTGAGACTCAAAGTTCACAACAGCCTTCTGGAAACGTTTACAGACTACATTGGGAACAAACCTATAATACAGTATAGCCTATCATCTGCGACGGATGGCCAGTCTGAGAGGACAATTCAAACCCTCGAGGACATGTTGTGAGCTTGTGTGCTAAACTTCAAAGAAAGCTGGGAGGAACAGTTTCATATAGTTGAGTTCGCCTACAACAATAGCTATCAGTAGAGTATTCAAATGGCACCATTTGAAGCGTTGTATGGCAGAGCATGTAGAACTCTAGTTTGTTGGGATGAAATCAGAGAATAGAAGATTACAGGCCCAGAGTTAGTTCAACAATCAGTGGATGCGGTTGCAGTTATTCGAGACAGATTAAAGGTCACTTAGAGTCGTTAGAAAAACTATGCAGATAAGTGTCGAAGACCATTGGAATTCCAAATTGGAGAACACATCTTTCTAAAAGTGTCACCGATAAGGGGTACTTCGCACTTCAGTAAGAAAGGGAAGCTGAGTCCGAGGTACGTAGGTCCCTTTGAGATTTTGGAGAGAATAAGGACTATGGTGTATTGTCTTGTACTACCGCTGAGATTGGCGTAAGTGCATGGCGTATTCCACGTGTTGATGTTGAGAAAGTATGAGCCTGACCCAACCTACATACTGAATTTTGAAGAATTAGACATGGACGATAGAGTGTCATACGTGGAAAGACTAGTTCAGATTGTGAATCACAAGGAGCAATTTATGCGTACCAAGAAGATCTCATTGGTCAAAGTGGTCTAGCAACACCATGGGACAGAAGGAGTAACCTGGGAAAGTGAAGACTTGATGTGACACCCCGAACCCTTCGTAGGTCGTCACCAGCGCCAATGTTACTCCTTATTACCTTTCTCCTTAGAAGATGTGTTGTAATTCATAGAAACATTTTTTTTTTACAAAACGGTCCCAGCGCGACTTATTAGCGGAAGCAAATTAAAACATCACCATCTCTCCCCCTACCAACCATGATACAAATACACACCACTAATCACCATAATTTTATAAACAAGCCACGACACTTTATTTACATATATTTTCAAGATGGGACTTCTTTTGGGTCGGTACATCAAAAAGGAAAAGCTAGGACTCAGCCATGTCCAGCCTAAAACCTCAAAGGAACCCTCGACCCTCTACATCACACGTGTGTACAACCCCCATCATAAGTGTCGGCTAACTAACCCCCAAAAAACACAGCCCCTACTCGTCACACTCAGGTCTCACACCCAGTCCGGTGCGTCAGGCGGTGGCGGTGGCAGCATCCCTCCCATCCCCCCATCGCGGCGAACATGGACAGAAACAAACTCCTGAACGACTAGGCCCCCAGCCAGGCCTATGTCGTACATAACAAGACAGCGCATGCATATGTAGCTGAGTCCAAGCACGGAAGGACAGCCGAACTCCTCACACTCTACCTCAACGTCGGATGGTAACCCATAAAATGTACCTCGCGTGACAGCAGGAAGCGGCATACTGGCTAATCTGAAATGTTATCCCCAAAAGGGGTGAGTACAACCACTCAGCAGATAAGGAATCCAATAACAACTCAATGCATCATACGCATCATACATGAATTGCAGACGTTACTTACCTTGAAACCATGCGCATACTATCATGCATCATTATCACAGTCATAACACGTACAAGTGCATCATCATATCAAATATGTATATCACCATACCATATTATCATCATCATGCATATCATCATGCATATCATCATCCTCATCATCAGGCATATCATCATGCATATCATCATACATATCATCATGCCACAACATCATCCTCATAATCAGGCATATCATTATGCATATCTTCATTATCATGCATATCATCATGCATATCATCATCCTCATCATCAGGCATATCATCATGCATATCATCATACATATCATCATGCCACATCATCATCCTCATCATCAGGCATATCATTATGCATATCTTCATTATCATGCATATCATCATGCATATCATCATTTTATTTATCTCCTCGGGCAAAGACCTCCGAAGCTTCCGGCGTTCAGCCTCCCAGGCCACTGGGCATCCGCCCCCCCACATTCCGGGCATCTCGCATCTCAACTAGCATCACGAGGCATTCCCTTTGAGCAGAAACCTCCGACAGTGCTTCCGGCATTTACACTCCCTGGCCGGGCATCTCGCACCCCAATCCTGGCATCGCGAGGCATTCCCTTCGGGCAAAGACCTCCGACAGGGCTTCCGGCCTCCCACATTCCGGGCATCCTGAATCTCCCAGGGAATTCTGGCAATGTATCTCTATACATTCCGGGCATCATCCGCCATCACAACCATCTCCTCATTTACCATCATCCATGTTTACCAGTATTTTAATCTCATTTTAACATGGCACATGACGTGATATCAAACAAATCATACTAGGCATGACATTCACACATGCATTTCGATTGAATGCCATACCTATACCAAGACTTATTCCTTACAAATTATTTTATTCAACCTCAAGAAGCTTCTGGACCCGTTACCGCATCGTCCAGTGTACACATCTCCGAAATATTGAGATTTCACCCACCTATTCTCTTTCGTTTTCTCTGAAATTTGGTTATGTTATATACCAAGATGTCCTTTACAAGTTTCATGAAGAGATCTAGGTCAAATAACCAGATTATATTCATCATTTAGGTCCTTGAATTCTCGGGTGTCTCAGAACACATCACCAAAATCATCGTCTTCAAGATCTAGTCGATTTACCAAGCTATACTTGTTCATTTCACTTCAAATTTGAGTATGTTTTATTTTAAGATGTTCCCTACAACTTTCATGAAGAAATCGAAGTAAGATTCTCAACAAAAACAAACATGCAACCATGAATCCAGCAAAAGGTCAGTAAAAACTCTCCAGATCTGAGGTCTCCGTAAGATGAGACTTTATCCCCTCAAATCTCCATAATTTTCCACGAAATGTTAGTATGTTATAGTAAATTATGTTAGATACAACTTTCAAGAAGACATCAAAGCCAAAATCGGACTCCAAACACACATGCAAGCTCAAACAAGTTACTGACTCACACAATCCGAGCAAGAACAGTCGCACCACTCACACACAACTCATCCATGCTTTGGTTTTTCCCATCTAACAACCAAAAGTTCAGCATGCAAACAACATACAAGCATGCAAGAGAAGCTAGAGGACTCCCACTTGCCTCTAGAATGGACGAACGACGGCGTACGGCGGCGAACACGGCGGACGGACGGCGACGATCCCTCGGCTCCGCCTCCTTCCTCTCTCGGCCTCTCCCTCTCTTTCTCGAATTCTCTCTCTCTCTCTCTCTCTCTCACCCTCTCTCTCGGCCAAAAGAAATCCGGCCACCTTCTCTCTCTCTTCCCTTCTTATACCCCTAAATCCTCATGATTAACAATCATTACTTGCCTACAAACCAACCAATGCATGGCCTTCCCCTTTGCCACTTGTCATATTGAATTTTTGAATTTAATTTCGGCTTCTTTGGCTTGGGCTTTTGGGCCGGTCGACCACTCCTTTTGGGCCTCTATTGGGCCGGCGACAACCCCCTTTATTGGGCTTAATTGGGCCGACTAACTTGGCCCATCAAGCTTAGGCCAAATGGGTTTAAGGTCCATCCTAAAAATTAACCCTCTTTTTTTCCTTTTTTGAAATTATTCTGTAAATATTTTTAAATTTTAATTTTCATCTTGGCCAAAGTCTTGGGACATCTTGTCTATTGAAATTTAATTTATAAATCTTATGGCCAAGCATAGATTATTAATCTATCAAATTTAAATTTTCACAATCACATGCACAAATCATCTCAATAAAAAGACTAATGGCTAAAGCATAAGCCAAGGGAAATTTTATCACCTAATTAGAGACTTTAACACACCTTATGGCTTGTCATAGAATTTTGGGATGCCACACTCGATGAGACGACAATACACCCACATTTTTTTATCAAGTATTGTAAGAGTTTAAATTTCGATGACAAAATTTTTATGAAGGAAGAGTTGGGTTTTTCATCTACATGCCTATAGTATTTTTCTCTGACCTAATCACACGCAAGATAACTAACCTATCAGGTGAAGCCGTTAAGGAATCTAAATGCGACAGATTTGAGAATTCGATCAGAAATCAACTGCTCGACCGTGCTAATTTACAAGAGTCAATACAACATTGTTAAAATCAATTAGAGACCAGAGATAGGTCGATTCGATAAAGTCATGTAATTAAAATGTGGGCAATTTCACTTAATTGCAAAATTCACGTTGAACGACACTTAATCAATTTTTCTGTTGATTTTGTACCCTATAACCGTATTTGAAACCTCGAGATTTTTATAATAACTGAAAGTTGCCTATGAATCGGAGATGTACAATGTGGATTGAAAATGATCGACCATGGGTCAAATGCGCTAAAAATTCCTAAAAGCTACTGGGTAGGTTAGGTCATGCTAAAATTGTGTTCGGTTGAAATTAACTACGAAATTGAACCTAATTTTAGAAATTGAAAGTTCTGTCATATCATGATTTATTTTACGAATGTTGACTCATCTTTGAGGAATTTTCCGCAAGTCCAGATTTTTGGTGAAAAGTCAAGATTTGGCAAAATTGGACCGGGAAATTCATATAGGCCAAATTGGGTGCATTTTTGGCATCCAAGTTGTAGCATTTTGTGAGGAAAAATGTAGAATTGAGTGTGGGCATCCTCCATGGCATTTTGGCCATTGAATTGAAGCCATTTGGAAGTGAATTGAGTTGAATTAGAGGGGAATTGTGAATTGTATGAAATTCGTAGCCATGGGTGGGGTGTAACGTTTGGGCACCATTTGTGGTGCTTAAGTTGCTTCAGCTGCCAATTGTCGCCATCGAGCCCCACCACCACCCGTCCAAGCCACCGTTGCCGTTTGCCACCCACCAACCCATCCTACTACCTTCGGTCCAGCCCTTTCAACCAGCATGCAAAATTGAAACTCATCGTGGGCAGTTAGCTTCATGGGCCTTTTCTGGGCCCTTCCAAGCCTTGTTGGGTGTCACCGTAGGCTCGTGTTTCACTCGCCTTCGCGTCGCCGTCACAGTCAGCTCATTGGCTCGCAAATCCGGTGAGTTTACTTGCTAAACCTAGCTTATGAGGTTAATTATGCTTTGTAGAGGATTAGCTTAACTTAAGATTGGTTTAGGCAGTTAGATTAGAGTAATTAGTGATTTAGTTAGTTAATTAGGCTAATTAGGTGGTTAGATTAGTTTATTTATGGGTTAATTAGATTGTGTGATTTATCTAGCTTAGTGTGGTATTTAATTAAGTCAAATTAGATGGTTAGATTAGTGTATTAAGCTTAATTGGGCATTTATCTAATTATTTTGCATTTAATTAATTAATTTTGTAATTATTTAGTTATTTATTATTTTCCGAAAATTATAACACGATAGTCAGTCTTTAGAATTTTGTGCTAATTGTCGTGGTGTGATTAGTCTGTGTAATTGAGTGCTAATTGTGCAATTGATTGATGATTGTTGATTTTCAGTTATTATTTCAAAATTATGAAATTTTGGTTTTTAATTAGAAAATATCGGGTGTTGGGTTTTAACAACAAAAATGTTTTTAAGTATTATATCAAATAGTGAGAATTTTAAAAGAGAGAATATCACTTTTTAGGGTTTGATTTGGCCATGTATCCACACATGATTATTTTACCGGGTGTTTTTAATACGAATAAAATAGGCCAAGCACATTATTTTAATTGAGGGATTTGAGTGCAAAGCACAATATCCTTTGCCGAAATTGGATGGTCATGTGACTATTATGTGAACTTGTTGCGAGTGTTTACGCCGAACGATGCTCCTATATGGAATGCCCTTGTCAACGGATGCCAGTTGCAGTAGAGGCTGGACCGATGCTCCTTCGAGAATGCTGTCTCGAGGTAAACGTTGCCGTGCTCAATGGGACGAGACGATGCCTAGCTATGTCGGAAGACCGCCGAACGTTGAGTAGGTTTTGCCCGTGGGGCCGTAATCAATTGAAATGCATGATTGAGTGATATAACTACGCCTGATTATGTGACAAAATTGTGTGGCACAATATGAGACGTGTCATAATGATTTGGTCTTATAATCAGAACTCATGTGATTGATTGAGATATAAGTGAGATGTTCCAATTGATGAGTGCATTTACTATATGCATCTGTTATATTAACTATATTAACGTGCGGAGAGGTGTTGAGGCGAGGTGAGCCTTTGTGATGTGTGATTAGACTACCTCTAGGTGTATTACCTTCCTAATCGGGGTTGAGAGCATGAACTCACTGAGACATTGTCTCATCCCGTCATGGATTTCATCTTTACAGGTCCCTAGATGGAAGTTTGTCCGGTTCGTTTTGGGCAGCCTCAAGGATATAACGAGTAGAGTACCGTCTTCTTTGTCCCCAGGAATCCCTGGACCCGTGAACTTGTTGTGACCACAATCTTGGTCGATGAGGGCCTACCTTAATAGGTATCTCATTGATTCAAGGTGTGGTTTCGTCATGGGCTTAACAAGGAATGGGAGGGTTCCGTGGATGGTTTTGACTGACTCGCCATGGAGGGAGAGGGCAATGTTGTGCTCGAGCCTGTCATGGACACCGATGTTATCTGTGGCATCCCAAAATTCAAGACAACCTCTAGACATATTAAACCCATGATTAGGTAATGAAATTACCTATGGTTTATGCTTTAGCCATTGGTTTTCTTTTAGACCAAGTGTTATATATTTGTGTTCATGAGTTATTAAAATTAGTATTATTGGAAAAATTAATGAGAAGAATTTATTCTTGGCTATGCACCTCATAGATTTAATCCCTATAGATTAAATGATACAAGATTATGGCCATATGAAATTGAAAGTTTGAAATCTATAAAAGAAAGAATTAAAAGTGAATTATTAAAAGTAAAATTGGGGTTTATTAGGGTTAAACTTTAGGCCCAAGAGTATGGACCTAAGGTGGGCCAAATTGGCTTGGCCCATGAAGCCCATGGAGAGGGCTGCCGTTGGCCACAAGGGGGAGAGGCCGGCCCAATTCTTCCAAGCCCATTATGCATGGGTCTTGCCAAGTGACAAAAAGGAAGGCTTCATTCATTGGCCATTGTGGGTGGCTCTTAATCATTGCAAATGATTAGGATTTAGGGGGAAAAAAAGGGAGAGAGTGGCCGGTTGAGGGGGCTGTCGCCCAAGCCAAGAGAGAGAGAGAGAGGGTTGCGAGAGAGGGAGAAACCAAGAGAGAAAGGGAGAAGCCGTGCAAGGAGGAAGGTCCGCTCGTCCGTCCACTCGTCCGTCGCCGTCCGCATGCCATTGTTTGCTCGATTTTGGAGGCAAGTAGGGATCCATATTCTGCTCTTGCATGTGTGTTTGAAATGGTGATGAATCTCGGACATTTAGGGTGTGAGAAACCGAAGCTTGAGTGTGTTGTTCTTGAAAATGTATTCTGTTTTCGACTATACCGCCTCACCCAGAATGTTGTAGAGACTTTCATGTGGGTTTCAAGTCGGATTTTGGCTTTGACTTCTTCAAAAAAGTTGTAGAAAACATCTCAAAGTATAACATACTAAAATTTGAGATAAAATGGTTGAGTTTTGAGGGGTCAAACCCTCCATCTACGAAAAGGCTAGATCTGAAACTGTTTCATCAACCTCTTGGTGATTTTGTGTGTTGCATGTCACTTTTTCCCAAGAATCTCACTTCGACGTCTTCACAAAAGTTGTAGAGAACATCCTGATGATTAACATACTCAAATTTAAGGTAAAACGAACAAGTGTAGCCTGGTGATCTGGAAGTATGGCACTGGACTCCCGAGACTTCGTGGACTAAATGGTGACTATCCTTTGAGAATCTCACCTAGATCCCTTAATTAAAGTTATAGTGGACATCTTGAGGTAAAACATATCAAAATTTCAGAGGACATGATGGAAAATAAGTAGGTGAAACCTTGATTTTTCGGAGACAACTAAAGTGGACTGTTCAGTACTAGGAACAGGAGCTTTGACCGTCTATAGTAAATTATCTAGGACGAATATTCCTTGATGTCTTCATGAAAAATCTACCTTGGTGTCTCGACTATAACCTGATAAAATTTCATAGTTTTTGGAGGTTAGTCGGGTATTTTAATCGAAATATTTCAAGAACTGCGCAATCTGATTTTATCCGAATTTTGCATGCTGTATTGTGTGAACTATATCTTCTTGTGTGAAGCTCTTTTGGGCATGTGTTCTGCATGGAATTGCTACCTTTATGTCTTGTCTATCACATGCTCTGATTTTATAATTTTTGAAGATCATATGGATATTTAATTTATGTGTTTTCCGAAATTGTGCAAGCTGGAATTTGGTAGATTTAAAAAAGGTCATGATGTATGGATTATTCTATGTTGCATGGACCCCATGGATTGTGTTATTATGAGTGATTGTATCTTTCTACATGTATGATGATGATTGGAAATGCATAGATGAACCAAATGATGAAAATGATCTTGTTTGCCATCACATTTTATGCCATGTTGAAATTGAGCCACAATTGTGAATATAAACTATGATAAATGAGAATGCCGTCGAAGGTGTGAGCCCACGATGCCCTGGGAGTGTCGGGATGCCTGGCCAGGGAGTGTAAATGCCGGATGCCCGATTGTGTCATGATACATGCTCGGAGGTTTGTGCCGGATGCCCGGTTGTATCATGATGCATGCTTGGAGGGTCCTCGGGAGTTTCGAGATGCCTGGAGCGTGGGGAGCCGGAAGCTCGGAGATTTGTGCCAACGGATGCCTCGTGATGCCAATTGGGGTACGAGATGCCTGGCAAGTATTGTGCCGGATGCCCGGAGGTTTGTGCCGGAGGTTCCTCACGATGCCAGGATTGGGTGCGAGTGATAAATGTGGGATGCAAATACTGGTCCTGGGAAAGAGAAATGTGGCGGCTCAAAATGAAAGAATAAAATTGAGAAATTGAAATTAAATTATGCATGATATGGTAACATGTATGCATGACATGATGATGATGAGTGCATGAATGTATGTGCACTTATGGCATGATGGTATATGTGACATGAGGATGATGAGTGCATGGATGTATGTGCACCTATGGCATGATGGTACATGTGATATGATGATGGTAAGTGCATGAATGTACGTGCACCTATGGCATGATGGTACATGTGATATGATGATGGTAAGTGTATGGATGTATGTACACCTTGACATGATGGTATAGGTGTCATGATGATGGTACGTGTATGACATGATGGTGACGATTACATGAGGATATATGTACCTGTGGTGTGATGACATATGCATGATTTCAAGGTAAATTATGCATGGATGCTTGAATGTCATGTTTTATGCTATGATTGTTATGATTGTATTATGTGATGCATTGAGTGGTTTATTGGGTCCTTTACTTGCTAAGTGGTTGTACTCACCCGTTCGGGGACCAACATTTCAGATTAGAAAGATGCCGCTCCCTACTGTCATGCCGGGCGTCTTTTACGGCCTTCCTTCGGACGTAGAGGTCAAGTGTGTGGAGATCGACTGCCCCACCATCCCTGGTCTGACATTCATTCGGGTTCGTGCATTAGTGATGCATGACGTGGGCCTGGCTGAGGGCCCTGTCATTCAGGAGTTCATATCCTTTCACGTTCGTTGAGACGGAGTGATACGAGGGATGTTGCCGCCGCCACCGCCTGACGCACCGGGATGGGTGTGATGGCCCATGCATGAGAAGTAGGAGTTGCAACTTTTTGGGACAATAGCCGACACTAGTAGATGGAGGATTTTGCATGATCGACATAGTTGGTTGAGTTGTCTCTTTTTGGGGTTATGGCCAAGCATAGTTAAAAGTCTTGGCCTTTCTTTTGATGTACCGACCCGAGTAAATCCATCATAAGAATATGTAAATAAAAGTGTCATAGCTTTATCTTTTCTTATGGTGTTTAGTGGTGTGCAATTGTATCATGGTCGTTGGAGGGAGAATTAGTAAGACTTGATTATGCTTCCGCAAATAAGATGCGCTGGGACCGTTATAATAAAAAAAAAAAAAATTGCCTAGGAACTAAGGTTCATCTATGGTATCTGTGGTGACCTCAGGTGCTTCGGGGTGCCACATTATCGTAGACATTGCAGTGAACCAATTGCTGGAGGATGAGCAGGAGCCCAAAGTTGAGGAAGTAGCTGACCCGCTAGACATTGACATTCCTAACGATGTTGTAGTGGACCTAGATCCCAACTAGGAAGGTCCGGGGTAGGGTTAGCTAGGTAGTTCTTTTTGGGGCCTTGCCTTTTGTACATAAGGGCTGACTTGCTTGTTTATAAAAGTGTGTTTTATGTTATTTGGTTGTCCTGCTTTTCTATCCCATATTGATCGTTGTCGGAAGATTATTTAATTTGCTTCTGCATGTGCATTTAAAATGAATGGGTCGGTGACACGTCTAGGGAACGTTGCAATTTGATCGACCACCAAGAGATGTGCATGTACTCGAGGTTCGGGGCGTGAAAAAAAGGGCAGAAGGTGTTAGCGTGAGGTAAGGGGGAGGAAAAAATGAGGGGGAGAGAGAGAGAGAGAGAGAGAGAAGAAAGATAAAGAGAAAAAATGGGGAAATTTCAGTAGAAGGAGGGGTTAGCGTGAGGGGGAGGAAAAGTAGGGGGAGAGAGAGAGAAGAAAGAGAGGAAAATGGGGAATGGGAAAATTGTGGCAGCAAAAGTTGAAGTGAGGGGGAGGAAAAGTTAGGGAGATAGAAAGAGAGAGAGAAGAAAGAGAAGAGAAAATGGGGGGTGAAAATTTCAGTAGAAGGAGGGGGAAACATGTGGGAGAAGAGAGAGAAGAGAGAGAGAAAAGGAGAGAGAAAAATAATATTTTTTCTTCCGGTCTCTGATTTTTCATCCAATAATTTCCTTTCTGAAAATTTCAGACTTGCCGATAATTCGACGGACGATAAGACAACGTCCAATAATTAAATATGGAAACCCTCGAAAATTCGATACCCGAAATGGAATCAAATTTTATGATTGAAGATGAATCGAACGCTACTTTAGTACGACCTAATCTATTGGATAGCTTTTAGGGGTTCTCATGCGGTTGACTTGTGGTCAATAATTTTTTATTCATGTTTGTGCCTCTTCGAATCATAAACGACCCTCAGTGGTCATGTAATCATGAGAGTTCAATTACGTACCTTGAATATAATATCAATATAAAGCTGTTTTATTATTGTTCGACGTGAATATCGTAATTGTGCAGAGTCACTCGCGAACTAACTATGTACTTCCGTTGAATCAATTTATATTCATTCGCTAATTGATTTATATAGTGTAGTATTGACCATTGTTGACCCTTATGGTGGAGCGGTTGATTTCCGATCAAATTCTCTAATCTTTCATGTTTTAACCCTTTACGGCCTTACCCAATGGATTAGTTAACTCGTAAGTGATTAGTTTAGAGTAAAATAACCATAAGTATGTCAATGAAAAAACCATTTCATATATTTCGAAATAGGGCCAAATATCGAGATATCACACTAACGGCTAGTTTGGAAGTTGAGGAGTATTTAAGGAGAACAAGGATTGAAAAACAAGTAAAAGACAGAGTGTAGAATCTATAATTCCAAATTCTGAGCGAACTCCGATCGTATACTTGTCTTTCGTGAGGTTAAATGTTTGTGAGTGTGAGAAAAATACCTAAAGAATGACTTAGTGAAATAATATAATCTGCCATTGAGTGTTTGCACTCAAAATTGTAATCTCTTGTTGATCACATTGTGAAATCTAACCAGAAGGCTGTTAGCGTGGAAGAGTGAACATAGACTTTATCTAAGTCGAATCACTAAAAATTTCATGTGCAATATTCTCTTCTCTTAACTCATATTATCTAAGTCTATTGCATATTTACAGGTTATTTTAGAAGTCTGTTTCATCGCATAATAGATTCTGAACATCTACCAAAAGTCTTGTGGCTTTTTATTAAACTGTGATTCTTATTCAAACTTTACTCGTAATTTATTTTATCCCACATTTATTTGTTAAGACTTCATTCAAACAACTATTCATCCCCTTTAGGTGTTCGTACTAGCTTCATCGCTTCCCATGCCTCAAAGTTGAGAAGTCCCTTTCCATTAAACTATTCCTTCAGCTTGTCCCAGACTTCAGCCCGACTTCTCTTTTTCTACAAAACAATTACAAGCTGCTTGGTTCCTACAAAGGCCAAATATTTCCCATAGCATGAATTTTTTTACTTGGACTCTGGCTGTAATTTTTCACGGCTTAATTTACGCAAACAATTTATCTTCCTACTCTGGCTGTAATTTTTCATGCCTTAATTTATGGAAACAATATGTCTTCCTACAAAATCTTAGGGAGAAGACAAACATTCTCTTCTTCTTCCTGGCTTTGCAGCTCTACCTCATTCGGCAATCCAGGTCCCTCTCTATCTCTGCACGCGAATGTATTGTTTTTGGTATTTTTGCTTTGTTAGTCCATATATAGAAAAGCATCGTGTATCATTTAAGCGATAACAAGTAGCCATTAACAGTTTTATTGTTGCTTCCTTTTGTTGGCATAAATAAGTAGCCATTAGCAGTTGCTGCCATACATTACCGCGGCATTCGTCTTGGTATCATACACCATGTTTTACGGCGGCACTAGAAAAGGCGGGGACAATCCGGGACTGGTTCAAATCTCAGTAGATGGAATTCTAGACTTGTGGAGTTTCCCCTTCTTACCAAGCGGAAAGAAAGAAAAAAAGTACAAGAGGATTATGTTGCTAGAAACATTCGACAGAAAACATAAAACAATTATAGGTTGAGGAAACCTAACTCGGAGTTCATCGAAAGATTTTTGGGACATATAGTTTCAACTGGCTCGATGAGATAGTTGAAAAGCAGTTGTTAGTCGCTGGTAAGTTTCTCGTGGATGAGTCCATCCATGAGGGAAGCGACTTTATCCCATGATTCAGGTCGATACTTTGCCAAGTCACTGTGGAGTTGGGCCTCAGGACATGTAGGGCGCGCATGACAAAATTTATGTTTCTCGATTTCTCTGTGTCTCTGTTCCCCGGAACAAGTTTGGAACAGAAATCCGTTTGGTAACGCAATTTGATTTTTCTATTTCTGAAATAGATTTTTATTCCAGAAATAGAGAAATTGAATAAATCGAAGTTGAAATTTTTAACTTCTCGTTTATGAAATAGAAATCAGAAACTGAAATGAAACCATATAAAAGAACCTTGTGCTTTCTTGCTAACTTAATTCACTCATAACCACAACTTCACAAATTATTGCTAATTTTCTTTTTCTTATTTTGCTCTCTCTTTTTTTTTTTTTTTTTGCATTTTTTTTTATAACTTCCTCTTTAGGATGAAAGGCAATCGAATGGGTCCCCAATTTTCAAAAAAGAACAAAGTTCTTAAATGCTTACTTAAAAACAATGGGGCTCTTTCCTCCTAGAAAAGGCACACGCATGGCCAGTTGAAGAAAATGTTCTAACGTAATAGATGAATAAAAAACGTGCCTAAAAATTTTATGAGACATATAGATTCAACTGGCCCGATTAGACAGAAAGCAGTTGTTAGTCGCTGGTAAGTTTCTCGCGGATGAGTCCATCCAAGAGGGAATCGACTTTATACCATGATTCAGGTCGATACTTTGCCAAGTCACTGTGGAGTTGGGCCTCAGGACATGTAGGGTGCGCATGACAAAATTTATTTTTCTCGATTTCTCTGTTTCTCTGTTCCCGGAACAAGTTTGGAACAGAAATCCGTTTGGTAACGCAATTTGATTTTTCTATTTATGAAACAGATTTTTATTTTAGAAATAGAGAAATTGAATAAATTAGAAGTTGAAATTTTAACTTCTCAGTTTATGAAATAGAAATCAGAAACTGAAATGAAACCATATAAAAGAACCTTGTGCTTTCTTGCTAACTTAATTCACTCATAACCACAACTTCACAAATTATTGCTAATTTTCTTTTTCTTATTTTGCTCATGTTTTTTTTTTTTGCATTTTTTTTATAACTTCCTCTTTAGGATGAAAGGCAATCGAATGGGTCCCCAATTTTCAAAAATGACCAAAGTTCTTAAATGCTTACTTAAAAATAATGGGGCTCTTTCCTCCTAGAAAAGGCACACGCATGGCCAGTTGAAGAAAATGTTCTTACGTAATAGATGAATAAAAAACGTGCCTAAAAATTGAACCTTATTTTTTTATGGATTCAAAATTCTTGCAAAATCAAAATAATTAGATTGTTACACAATCTTGAATTTTAATTCAAAGGCAAGAGATTCAAGAGAATCTCTCTCTTTTTAATGCAAGGGCCATTAAAGGTTCATCGAGTAACAATAAAGAATTTAGAGATGAGCAACTGGACTGATTCAATTCAAGAATCAAAATAAACCGACATTCCCCCGATTGGTTCCTAACCATAAGCGTTACTTTAAGGTAGAATTCTTATATATTCATTTACATCATTAATTTTATTTTGTTGATAATCTTGTATAATACTAGCTTTTTATAAAATGACAAGGCTGTATAGGCACCATTGATGGCACCCATATTCATGCTTCCGCAATACTTGTCTGAACCTACGCAGGATGAGCTTGCAAACAATACATTGACCAAGGAGAGAAACCAAATAAATACACTTAAGAAAACAATTGCTAATAAAATGGCAAGGGATAATAATATGCTGAAAAATCCATGAAATTGTAATTTCAACTTTTGTAATGTATTAGTATTATTTCGACTATTATTTTGTATTTGAGGATTTCTTATGTTATTATCTAATCAATTTCTATTCCTAGAAATAGAAATTTTGTTCTGTTATCAAATAGATTTCTGTTTCAGAAATAGAAATTTTGAGTCGTTATCAAACGGGTTTCTTTTCTCAGAAACTTGTTCGAGGAATAGAAATTAAGAAATTGACTTTTGGCCAAAAATCAACTTCTATTTTAGAAATTTTGTCATGCGCAGCCGTAGTCTCCATCATAACTCACTGTGGAGTTGGACATCAGGACATGTAGTCTCCATCATAACTTGGTAGCTAGACTCTTGATTGACTTACTATTGACATGTCTCTTTCTTCTTTGGTTGTGGGGTATTATTTAGCAAGAATTTTGTATCTTCTTGCATTTTCTTGAAAGGAGGTTGCCCAAGAGAAGGATAAACAGACTTATTAACAAACAATAGCAGAAATAGAGTTGTTTACAAATGCTGGCGTGAGGAAGACATGCTCATTTGTTGCCAAATCGGATTTTAGATAACATAATCTCTGGATAGGGAGGGAGTATTTTAAGGTGCACGGACCATGTAGATCAAGCACATCCGGACCGTTGATCGTGAGTACGCCATAATGAGATCCACATAAGTAATGATTCTGATGATATTGATCCCCATGATCTATAAACCACAGAGTAACTTATTGGCAAATGCTTGCCAAATGCGTTAGCTTTGTATTTGTTCCTGGGCCATATAGACCTCATCTATTATTTAAGAAATCAAGTCAACGCTCTGATTTATCACATGTCAGTTACATAATGAACAAGGATTGACTTGTACTCATATCCAAGCACTGTATGTGGATGTACCAGTACTAACACTGGTGATATGTTGCACAATCACCCTATCCCTAATTTAGCTACCTAAGCTAGTCTGAGTCCATTATGAAGTCCCCATAATTCAGCTCCCACACAAGAAGTGTTATATTAATTTAGTCTCAAATCATCCTTCTTGAGGACATTTCACTTGAAACGATATAAGTTGCGACTGTTAAGGCTATTGGTTGCATGGATTAAGAAATTGTTTAGTTCATACGGTCAAGGCCATTTGTGTGATGTGGAAGAGGTACTTGGGTTTTCAAAGAAATTAATGTGAATTTCTAGATTTCAAAAAGGCACAACAAGCTGGTTTTAGCAACGTTTTCGGCATGAAGCACACCAACACTAAGTTTTCAAAGGTTGTAAGATGAATTGCCATTTTGATTAAGATCAAGTAGAGCTAGTACGAAATTTTGATTTCTTAGAGTCTAAGCCACATCTGTTTTTCAATTGTTATGTCATGTTCATTTTCAATTGATCCCCACAATAAGTTTCTCACAAATCCAACAGTTTAGTAGAATTGCTCAGCTTCTAAGGGATTAGAGCTACTGCATTACATGAGAGGCAGAACACAAGTGACCAAATGAGTTGGAGTCACTCGCTTAATATGATACTTTAAGAAACAAAAGCATAACGCTTTGCCATGGAATAGTGTACGATACGTACATCTGAACCCCCAAATTTTTTCTAGATTTTGCAATGATGATCATCCTCTTCATAAATTCCTAATGCACCTCCTATACACCTAGGATTTCCACCACTCCCTTAACTCTCAAATTCTCTATCGACTACTTTCTATGTTATCAATTAGGTGAACGTGTATGATAACAACAGTTTTTTTTTTCCTGGGGTTGGAATAACAACAATTATATAATAGTATAAGATCCATGCAATACTTCTTCCAATTCCTTTTGTTGGAGAAATCTTCCTGGAGTATTTTGAAGCTGACAAAACGTTTCCTTCAGTCTAGACTGAAGATTTGCAGACTCTGCTATATAAAGTCTGAAGACCTCCGGACTGCCAGATTCAAGACTCAAAGTCTATTCTCATTGACAGTTTCTAATCCGTTGAAGAAGGCCTATCCAGAACTGGGTGTTTCATTAAGGAGCCCCAAAATGGTGGTCAAGATATTCTTTTATTAAAAAAAGAAAAAAAGAAAAAATCGAATTAGGTAGATTTGTTTTATTTTATTATGCTGGTTTATTTTATCTTATTTTATTTTTATATCTTGGTTTCTTTGTTTGAAATATTTTTCTATGCATAATTGGAAATCTCAATATATCACTTGATTCACAATTGCGCTGTGGTTTTTTATTTCATCTATAAGGTTTTAGATGAAATAATTAATCAAATGAGAATAAAATTGATATTTTGATCTTTAAGGCTTAAGATCAATTTATCGATTTTACTAGGGAAATAGTATCCCTCGATCTAAACGATGTGTGATATTTTGATGATTTTGAATGAGTTGTCTTGTCTTAATCGCTTTGTTTATCTTGAGATATGTTTGAGTTAGAATATTGCATGTTTTAGGGTTTACATGTTTAGAATAAGAATTTTGTTTCAAATTTATAAAACAATGCAAAAAATCAAGTTAGGTTGCTAGATTTTAAATTGAGTTGCATGTTTAATAATTTGGCAATTATAAATTTCGAAAATTAATAAAAACAATAAAAAAATCATCATACACTTGTCATGTAGAATTAGGGCATATTTCGCATGTCATTGCATATTAGGGTTAAATTGTACTTAGTTTAATTTAGATATACTTTTTTTAATTTATTATAAGTTTAGGAATTTTTAGATATATTGCATTTTAGGATTATTTAGGTTAAGATAATATTTTAGTTTAAATTAGGATATGGCTCAACCTAGTTCCTAATATAAATTAAATAGGATCTTAATCTAGTTAGGTAATTTTCACATTTCACCAAATTTCGAATTTCATCAAAAATACAAAAAAAAAATGTCATAGGTTAAGCTAGTTTTATTATTTAGGATAAAATGCATTCTTTTAGGAAAAACAAAAAAATGTCATATGCACGTCATTAGGGTTAGATTCATTGAAATGCGTGTCATTTAGTATTTTTGTTAGGCCCATTTAATTAGAAATTGCATGTCATTAGAATTAGGTTATTTGGTTAATATCGCATTGCATATTGCATGATTTTCATCAATTAAGTGAAAACAAAAAAAAATCGCGTGTTAATTAGAAACCATATCGAGGGTTATTGATGTGGATTTTAATTTAACATTGCAGATGCTTTCGTTGCTTGGAGGTAAGTTTTTGCAATTTATTTATTGTTTATCTAGGTGTTAAATTGATGGTTTGCACACCCACGTGATCACCTTACATGTTAGGGAGATAGTCTAAAATCAATTCAAGCTGCCTGCAAAACCTTTTTGTCAAAATAAAAAGAAATGGTACCGAAAAGGCGTTAGAGAAATTTAGTGTAACCAAGTCCCCATACCCAAATCTCTGGTTCGTAGGAATAAAGTAAATCTCCCATTACTTTACTTGGGTTTCTAATCGACCCACCAAAAGTAGATTAGTGGCGACTCCTAGTTATAAATCAATTGCATGTTAAAAAAACTTGAACCTAAAGTCGCGAATTGATATGGGCTTGGGAGAGTCCGAGTTAAGTCTAGGCTTAGCAATCCATTAGCCAAACTCTAGGTGGTTCACACCTGAAAATTTGGTCGTGACAGCTTGGCAACTCCACTAGGGACTTGTGTTAAACACTTAGTGGACTTAGGCCAATTTTCTTCTTTTTGAAAAATGTTTTTGTTTGGCAGCGAGGATTCCAGGTACGCTCCTAATATTTAGGTGTTAAATGTTCTTGCAGATTGTGAGGTATAAGGGGAGTAGTGATTGCTAACCCTTGTCTTGCAGGTTGGAGTTGAGGATGAATGTTTTTTTTATTCGAGTTGTTGAAGTGCTATTTGATTTAAACTGTTGTGCGTGCCTTGCATCTTGCACTACACTATTGCACACACAACCCGCCGCCGGACCTGGCTACATTAGGATATTTAGGATGGTATTGAGTTGGATATGACTTCGACTGCGAGGCCGCGTAGTAGAGGTTGCCTAACTCAATCCCAAAAGTTTTTCTTGCTGTTAAGGATGTTTACCTCTGCCTGTGAGGCTGCGTCGCATTGGGGTATCATTCTTGACTGAGCCGGAGTTATGAGGACTTGACTTAGTATGCGAGGCTGCAACTAAGTCATCCCACCCTTTTAACTCCACTTTGATAAGCCTTATAGAGTAGAAATCGAGCCACTTATCATGCGCATGTTTATGTGATTGCCGTCGATTTGTCTCGGTGAAGTGAGTCTTCTATTCTTATACTAATGCAATTTACTTACTTTGTCATACTCTTGGTCCGTTTATGACAATTTATATCAATCATTGATTTAATTCATTTGTCGATAAGAAATGAAATGAGGAAATTGCCATGCAATCAATCATTTAAAAAAAAATTATGGAGAATTTGTCTTCGATTCATGTCTATGAAATTTGATGAGCTTTTCAAAAAAAAATGAAAAATTGATTAGATGATTGTCATGGATTGGTTCTCTATTTACACATTGTGCATACATATTTTCACTTATTTTTTAGGTGATAACGGATCCTCCACGCTCGCCTATTATCACACGATTAAGAGCAAGAATGGCCGAACAAACCGAAATGTGTGATCGTACCTTCGCTATGGAAGGCCAACTCCAACAGTTAGCTGCCTCTATGGAGCTTATAACAACTCAAATCCAATCCCTCCAAGTGAATCTGGCTCCTGCACCCACTCTCCCTGAGATAGTCGTCCCGAAGCCAGCAAACAAGGCTCAAATGGGTGAGGATGACATGCCCGGGCTAGAAGATGATCCATTCCAGATCAATGTGGAAAAGGCTAAGCTTGTCAGCATCCCTAAGACCGAGCAGGATGAACGCTTTGCAAAATTGGAAGAAAAGTTGAAACAATTGCAGGAGTCACAGAGTTCACTCCCGTTTGACTTGTCTGTATACGAGAAAGTCAAGATGCCAAAAAAATTCAAAATGTTGGATTTTGAGAAATACAATGGTACTTCCTACCCAAAAGCTCATTTGCAGATGTACCACGTGTGCATGGCCCAATATGTCAAGAACGAGTCTCTCATGATCCAATCATTCCATGCAAGTTTGACTAGGCCTGCACTAAATTGGTATGTCATGAAGAACGTAAACCTTCTCGAAACCTGGAATGAGGTAGCGGATGCATTCCTCAAACAGTACATGTTCAATATGGACATCGCACCTTCCCGAGAAGACTTGGAAAGGATGGAAAAGAAAAGAAGTGATTCATTCAAAGAGTATGTCGTGAGATGGCGAAATCTGGTAGCTCAAATCACCCCTGAGCCTACTAACAAGGAGCTGATGAAGTTGTTTATCAAAACTCTTCCATCTGAGTTCCGTATCCGGATGGCTAGCACGAACGTTGAAAACTTCAATCATCTCATTCTTGTGGGGGAACAAATCGAGATGGGGATAAGGAAATGATGGTTTACTGAACCATCGAGTAGAAGATTCTCTGCCAAGAAAGAGAAGGAGGCTACTGAAGATGTGAATATGGCTTATAACCAAGAAAGTACCAATCGTGCCTTGACTATCCAGATGAATCAAAGGCAACAAGCTGCCCAAGCAAGAAGATAGTTCACCCCTCTCCCTGGATCTCCATCCTAAGTGTTGGCAATCCTAAGAAAGAAATGTTGGCTTACTAATGAGCTGAAGCGTCCTAATCGTGAAAGCATCCGGGGCTATGACTTGATGAAGAAATGTGACTACCATAATGGTGAATTGGGGCATTCAACTGATGAATGTTTCACCCTCAAGCACAAGATCTAAAATCTCCTAGACACAAAAGCCTTTTCATTCCAAACTGCTTGGCCGAACGTCCAGAAGAATTCTCTACCGGAGCATGAGGGTACGGTCAATGCTATCTTGGAACCAGATGTTGAAGTTGAATCGAGTTACCACTCATTTGAGTTGGTATCCACCATACATGCATCTCGAGATTCACCACCCGCTCCTGAAGTTTCAAATGTTGCCCTTATGATGGGAAGGGTGACGATTGGGAATGGTTTTGTTTCTAGTAGTGGCATTGAAAGAAATGGTCAGGGTATTCGAAGTCCCAATGAAGCCCCTCAGAGGTCCTGTGCTGCTAGATTAGGGTATCATGGAAGAGGTGGGGAAAGTTCTAGAGGACGAAGACGGGTAAGGCAGAACCTGCCACCTGACTAAGGGTAAAGAAGGCAAAACCCATCACCCCCAAACATTCGTGAGACATTCCTTAGCCCCCCGGTAATGATGCAGGATGAAGCGGAAATAATAGACACACTCGGGCAGCCAAGCGGAAAATTTGACTATCTGGTGAAGTATACGACGCCTCCTAGTTTTTACATTGACCCCCGCACCATTGTCCTAGATGGATGGGGTGGCATGGATGATCCTATGCCCCCGGAAACAAAGAACCCCGATGATGTATTGGAAGGAATCACTGGTCTCTTCGATGACGTCTTCATGGGGACCATTAACGAAGAATCTTTGAAGGAGATGGGCCCTAGCCCATAAGAGTAACTCATTTACTGCTTTTTCACATTCCCCTGCGCCGGAATTTTTATCGCTTTCTAGGGCTTGTTTTTTTTTTTTCTTCGCTTTCTTTTTAGGGCTTGAAAGTCGCATTTCCATTCAATAAATGTAATTGATTGATGGATATCAATAAAATTACAAGTTTTATTTTGAGGGCATGATGAGGTATACCAAACCAGCCCGGTGATGATATCCAGCCAATAAACAAAAAAAAAAATCTAAGAAGAATTCTGAGGCCTGGGCTTCATCATGCTTTTTCGTGTCAAAATGCTTCAAAAAATTTCAAAAATTTCTTTAAAAAAATATCTTTCAAAAAAACATGATTTACCCCGCTTGTCTTTTTATCCATCTACATTATGTTTCAGAGACGGTCTTATAGCATGCAAAGGTGTGAAGATGATCCAATCCAATTCTAGATTATGGGGGCAAGTTTGCTCCAAACTGCAGCTGCCCATATGCGGTGAAGAAAGTACTTCCTGGAGGTGCCCTAATCTTGGCAGAAATGGACGGTCGTGAGTTTTCCACTCCAGTTAATTCAGATGCTGTCAAGAAGTATAGAATTTGCCATGTCATGTTTTGAATTGCAAACATTTTATGATGAATAAATTGCTTCATTGAGTTGCAAATTCAATTATCTAAACTTGTTGCAAATATTGCATGATTTCCTTGATGAATTATGTGAGATAGATTGAATGTGTCAAATGAGATACTTTGGAATGATGAAAGGCATGCTTTGTTCTATACACTATCCCATACATTAATCTTCGGTGAGTTGTGTGAAGAAATTCCATGCCCGCCCAAGGAAAAGGGTGATCTCGCAAAGGGTACACTAACCAAGGTGACGAGAGGCAGTTTTTCATTACCCGAAACACTACAGGTATACCCATTGTTTAGCCCTTTGAACCTACACACATAAAGATTTTTTAAATTATCCCTATCAAGGATCATCCCACATTGGGACAAAATTTGAGATGAATGATAGGAATTTTCTTACTCACACTTGCATCAATCTTCGGGTATTACTTTTACAGTGTGACTTGTACGATAATTGAAGTGCCTTAGGATGATGGAGATCAGTCGTTTCTCTATCCTATACACTTTTATCCATTACATAACCCACTTGAGCTTATGGATTCATTTCAGATTAAACCTAGTTGGTGATCTTCCCCCATACTAAGGCAAGACAAAAACACTCAAGTAGCATGAACTAGAATGCCGACTAAAATGGAGATTCTGTTAAAAAAAAAAAGAAGCAAAAATGGGGCATGAAAAAAGTAGTGTGCATGGTAAAAGCAAAGCTGATGCCCAAAAGAAGAAAAAAAACTCAAATGTTGTTGCAATCAATGAGTGCAAAAAAAAAAAAAAATCTCCGACAATGGAGAAGGAAAGTGGTGGAAATGTCAAGATGATCACCAACTTTGACCCTCTAAACACTTTTTAAGCCTAATGATCCTTTCATTTCACATGAACCAAGCCTACGTTACGTCCATTGCAAAGTCTCTTCAGATTAGAGTACTTGAATTAATGTAAGAGTTCATATGCTTGAAAGCATCGCTTGAAGAAGTGCGAGTAAGATAATTACTGCCTCATTTCATATATTTCTTGACTTGAAAATCCCAAGACGGTTACAAATGTCATTTTTCAAATAACCTCGACTCAAAAGAGTCCCCTTTGTTAAGCCGTTGACTAAGCCCACATTACGGTCCCTTTTAAAGACCTCTCAAATTGGTGAGATCGTACCACTTGCGAGATTACTCAGACCCTTGTTTGGCATGACGATGGTGAGATAGAGTAATTGACAAAATCCTGCATCAAAGGTCAAGATGAAATGACCATTTTAATGAGGATGAGAGAAAAAGCCCTTTCAAACTAAAGTATCCCTCATTTGACACATTCATGTGGCACCCCGAACCATTCGCAGGTCGCCACAAGTGTCAATGTTACACCTCATTACCTTTCTTCTTAGAAGAGGTGTCATAATTAGTAGACACATTTTTTTATTTATCTAGAAACGGTCCCAGCGCGATTCACCAGCGGAAGCAAAAATAAAGCATCACCATCTCTCCCCCCAGCAACCATGATACAAATACACACTACTAATCACCATGATTTTATAAACAAGCCACGACACTTTATTTACATATATTTTCAAGATGAGACTTCTTGTGGGTCAGTACATCAAAAGGAAAAGCTAGGACTCAGCTACATCCGGCCTAAAACCCCAAAAAGAACCCTCAACCCTCTACAACTCGCGTGCACAATCCCCATCATCAGTGTCGGCTAACGATCCTAAAAAGATCCAGCTCCTACTCATCACGCACGGCCCTCACACCTATCCTGGTGCATGAGGCGGTGGCGGCGGCAGCATCCCACACATCACCTCGTCGCCTCGAACATGGACAGATATGAACTCCTGGACAACAGGGCCCCCAGCCAGACCCACATCGTACATAACTAGACAGCGCACTCGAATATACATAAGACCAGGAACAAAAGGACTGTCAAACTCCTCGTACTCGACCTCTACGTCCGAAGGTATGCCGTAAAATACGCCTCGCGTAACGGCAGGAAGCGGCATGCTGCTAATCTGAAATGTTGGTCCCCAAAAGGGGTGAGTACAACCACTCAGCAAGTAAAGGAATCCAATAACCACTCAATGCATCATACATGTCATACGTACATTGCAGGCATTACTTATATTGAAGCCATGCGTATATCATCATGTATCATCACCACAATCATAACACATACATGTGTATCATCATATCATACTCATGTCATCGTTATCATGACATTATTTTATCACACACATATCATCATCATCATATACATGACACCATCATACCATACACATGTCATCATCATCATGTCATATCATATCACACATGTCATATATTATGCACATATCATCATCATCATGACATCATCATATCACACATATATGCATGTCATCATGCCATATCATATATCATCATCATATCATGCATATCATCGTGCCATGGGTGATCATCATTATGCCATATCATATCATGCATGTCATCATGCCATATCATATATCATCATCATATCATGTCATATATCATCATCATCATGCATGGTTCAATTTCCACTTTTAGCTTTCAATTTGATCACCACATCACTCTTCCTCGAATCATCAATTTCATCTCATATTTTACACTTGCATCCCATGCGAGAAAAACCTCCGGCATTCAGCCATTCCAGGCCACCGGGCATCCGGCCCCCCACATTCCGGGCATCTTGCATCTCAACTGGCATCACGAGGCATTCCCCTCGGGCAAAGACCTCCAACAGGGCTTCTGGCATTTACACTCCTTGGCCGGGCATCCCCCACCCCAATCCTGGCATCGCGAGGCATTCCCCTCAGGCAAAGACCTCCGATAGGGCTTCCGGCTCCCCACATTCCGGGCATCCTGAATCTCCTAGGGTCATCCGACAATGTATCTCTATACATTCCGGGCATGATCATCATCCACCACAACCATCTCCTCATTTAAGATTATTCATGTTCACCAATTTCGGTCTTAATTTAGCATGGCATATGATGTATTGGAAATCAACAATCATGCTCAGCATTTGAATTCACACATGCATCTCAATGCATACATCAAGAACTCATCACACATACTACATGGTGCAATTATTTATAAAATAAAATTTATGGAATTTATGCCAATTAAAATAATCCATTATCATGCCCCTTATTATTATTTTATTTAAATTCCAGCTTGTGCCATTTTCAAAAAATATTAAATTTCATTATTTATATAATCTCAAAAATCATAAAATTAAGGCAAGTGATAAACAAGAAAATAGGATGATGATTTCATGTAGTATACATAGCCAAATAAAATTTCACATAATTCCATAAATCACACAAAACAGCATAATTTTCGGATGAAATCAACATGCACAGTTTCCGAAGAAATTCGATTTAAATATCCATACGACCTCCAAAAATTACTAAATTTTACCGAGTTATAGCCAAGACATTAGAGTACATTTTCCATGAAGACTTCCAAGTCAGATTATTTTTATATTATTTTCTACAGTCTCACGAAGCTTCTGGATCCAACACCGAAACGTCCAGTACATGCTTCTCCGAAATACTGAGTTTTCACCTACCTTTTCTTCTTTGTTTCCTCTGAAATTTAGATATGTTCTACATAAATATTTTCTCTACAAGTTACATGAAGAGATCCAAGTCAAATAACCAGAGTATAGTCGTCATTTAGGTGCATGAAGTCTCGGGTGTCCTGTAATACATCTCCAGAATTACTGTCTCCAAGATTTAGTCGATTTACAAGGTTATACTTGTTCATTTCACTTCAACTTTGAGTATGTTGTAGATTAATATATCTCCTACAACTTTCATGAAGAAATCGAAGATATATTCTTAGCACAAATCAACATGCAACCATAAATCCAACATTTTACAAATGCAACCACAAATCCAACCACAGATCTGAGGTCTCCGTTGGATGAGAGTTTGACCCCTTAAATCTCCAAAATTTTACACCAAATTTTAGTATGTTGTAGTTTAGGATGTTATATACAACCTTCATGAAGAAATTGAAGCCAAAATCAAACTCTAAACATGCATGCAAACTCTCACAACATTCTGACTCGAGCGGATTCATGCGAAAACATCAACACCACTCAAGAACAAGCCATCCAAGCTTTGGTTTTCCTCTCCTAATCACCCAAAACTCGACATACATATAACACACACACATGCAAGAGCATCTAGAGGACTCCAACTTGCCTCTAGACCGGACGGACGACAGCACACGGCGGCGAGCACGGCGGCGGACGGCGGGCGGACGGCGACGACTCCTCCTCGGCTCCTCCTCCCTCTCGGCTGCTCTCCCTCTCTCTCGCACAATCTCTCTTTCTCTCTTTGGGCGAATGGCTAACCGGCCATTCTCTCTCCTCTCTTCCCTTTTTATCCCCCCTAAACCTCATCATTAGCAATCATGAGATTGCCTCACCAATGGCCAATGCATGCCATCTTCCTTTGTGCCGCTTGTCTCATTGCATGCATAATGGGCTTGGGCTTTTGGGCTTGGGCTTGGGCCTCCTTTTGTGGCCGGTGACAGCCCCTCCGTGGGCCTAATTGGGCTGGCCATTCGGCCCACTAAGCTTAGGACAATGGGCCTAAGGCCCAACCAAAAAAAAAAATTAACTTTTCCCCCCCTTTTTTTTTATAATCTCTTCCATAAATTTTAAAATTTTAATTTCCACATGGCCAAAGTCTTGTGACATTTTATTTAATTCATAAGGTGCATGGCCAAGTATAGATTATCACTATTCATCTACAATATTTAAAATCTCATGATCATAAGCACAAATCACCTAATCTTAAAAGACTAATGGCTAAACATTAAACCATAGGCAAATTTCATTATCCAATTAGAGATTTTAACACACATGACACTCATGTGTTTAGAATGGGAATTAAGTGATGCAAGATTAATGGAAATCATCATGAACCTCCATTATATTGATGTATGTTTATGATTACAAATGCATGTTGCCTCTCCTACGACCATGTTCTGCAGGAGAAGTATCCCCGAAGATTGGAGATGTTACCAGGTAAGTATATCTTTATCCGTACCTTGAATATTTGTCATTGCACATGTATTCTCTTTTAAGTATACCGACACTCAATTGAGTTGTCCCTCAAAGATTTTTCTCCAGATATAATCTGATTAAGGCGACCGAAGAATGGTTCTGGTCCTGGTCGGATGATTTCTGTCGCAAGGCTAGGCGACGGAAGAATGGTTTGGGTCCTAGCCAAGCAAAGCCTCAGTCTAGGCAACCGTAGAATGGTACGGGTCCTAGACAACATTTAATATATTTCTTGACTTGAAAATCCCAAGACGGTTACGAAATGTCATTTTTCAAATAACCTCGACTCAAAAGAGTCCCATTTGTTAAGCCGTTGACTAAGCCCACATTACGGTCCCTTTTAAAGACCTCTCAGATTGGTGAGATCGTACCACTTGCGAGATTACTCAGACCCTTGTTTGGCATGACGATAATGAGATAGAGTAATTGACAAAATCCTGCATAAAAGGTCAGGATGAAATGACCATTTTAATGAGGATGAGAGAAAAAGCCCTTTCAGACCAAAGTATCCCTCATTTGACACATTCATAAAACTCATGTGTTCAGAATGGGAATTAAGTGATGCAAGATTAATGGAAATCATCATGAACCTCCATTATATTGATGCATGTTTATGATTACAAATGCATGTTGCCTCTCCTACGACCATGTTTTGTAGGAGACGTATCCCCGAAGATCGGAGATGTTACCAGGTAAGTATATCTCTATCCATACCTTGAATATTTGTCATTGTACATGTATTCTCTTTTAAGTATACCGACACTCAATTGAGTTGTCCCCCAAAGATTTTTCTCCAGATTCAATCTGATTAAGGCGATCGAAGAATGGTTCTGGTCCTGGTCGGATGATTTCTG
This sequence comes from Eucalyptus dawsonii, assembly GCA_016097615.1. Taxonomy (NCBI): domain Eukaryota; kingdom Viridiplantae; phylum Streptophyta; class Magnoliopsida; order Myrtales; family Myrtaceae; genus Eucalyptus; species Eucalyptus dawsonii. Next base: position 1,112,760 of record CM027871.1, read on the forward strand.
TCACAAGGCTGGGCGACCGAAGAATGGTTCGGGTCCTAGCCAAGCAAAACCTCAGTCTAGGCAACCGTAGAATGGTACGGGTCCTAGACAACATTTATTGCTCTAACAGGTGACCGTAGAATGGTACGGGTCCTGGAAAAGCAATTTCCTCATTCAGGCGACCGTAGAATAGTATGGGTCGTCGAAAAATAATTTTCTTTATTGAGGCAACCGTAGAATGGTACAGGTCCTTGACAACACCTATTCCTTATTCAGGCAATCGTAGAATGGTACGAGTCCTGGAAAATGAATCTCCGTTTAGGTGACCGTAGAATGGTACGGGTTCAAGACAAAACCTTTCTACCGTACTGGGCGACCGTAGAATAGTACGAGTCCTGGGAAAGCAGTTTCTTACAAAACCTTTATGCCGTATTTGGCGACCGTAGAATGGTATGGGTCCTGAGAAAGCAGCTCCTTTTTGCCATACTGGGCGACCGTAGAATGGTACGGGTCCTGGACAAGTAACACCTACTACCTCGAATTACTCTATCCTCCTCGAAGGTAAGTTATTTCAGGTAGGTTCATCTATCATTTGCATTAGTATTTTCAGACATCATATAATTTGCATTAAAAAATGGAATTCATTTTCCAACAAAAAATCATTCATTGCATGTGCATGACCAAAAATTTAGGTCTCAATTTATCTTTGAAGGCAACCTCTGCGAGCTCACCTTCAAAAAGGTCCAAATTGTGACACCTAAATTTTTGCACAATTTTTGGGTTAATTTTTACTAAAATAAAAATAAAAAAACACATGGCATATAGTTTAGAAGCATTTTATTTTCTTAGGCTGCCGGTGAAGGGAAATTTTTTCACATATTCCATTCAAGCTTTTCATATTTTTAGGCAATATACACCAAATGATGTATTTTCGAGCAAAAAGGAAAATTTTGGATAGAATATGTGAAAAATACAAAAGGGGAATATTGCGCGAGGAGGGTATATTTCAATGATATATTTAGGGGTATCATGTGCTAACAAAAAGGAAAAAATATATACCATAGAGATACATTTTTAGACCTATATAATACCTCGTGTGCAATTTGTTAGGGGGACTCTCGGTTTTCTAGGTCAAAGAAGAGAGAAAATCAACCGGTCTGCAGAGGAAGACAGGATTGGTGAGTGACGTGAGAGAGAGAGAGAAAGAGGGGAAAAAAAGAAAAAAAGAAAGAAGAACCACTGTTCTTCTTAGCCGGAGCCCCAAACCAGTGGTCGAGATATTCTTTTATTAAAAAAAAGAAAAAAAAAAAAAATCGAATTAGGTAGATTTGCTTTATTTTATTAGGCTGGTTTATTTTATCTTATTTTATTTTTATATCTTGGTTTCTTTGTTTGAAATATTTCTCTATGCATAATTGGAAATCTCAATATATCACTTGTTTCGAATCTACATGTGGGTTTTTATTTAATCTATAAGGTTTTAGATGAAATAATTAATCAAATGAGAATAAAATTGATATTTTGATCTTTAAGGCTTAAGATCAATTTATCGATTTTACTGCAAAATATTATCCTCGATCTGAACGATGTGTGATATTTTGATGATTTTCAATGAGTTGTCTTGTCTTAATCGCTTTGTTTATCTTGAGATATGTTTGAGTTAGAATATTGCATGTTTTAGGGTTTACATGTTTAGAATAAGAATTTTTTTTTCAAATTTAAAAAAAATGCAAAAAATCAATTTAGGTTGCTAGATTTTAAATTGAGTTGCATGTTTAATCATTTGGCAATTATAAATTTCGAAAATTAATAAAACAATAAAAAAATCATCATACACTTGTCATGTAGAGTTAGGGCATATTTTGCATGTCATTGCATATTAGGGTTAAATTGTACTTAGTTTAATTTAGATAATTTTTTTTAATTTATTATAAGTTTAGGCATTTTTTTAGATATATTGCATTTTAGGATTATTTAGGTTAAGATAATATTTTACTTTAAATAGGATATGGCTCAACCTAATTCCTAATATAAATTAAATAGGATCTTAATCTAGTTAGGTAATTTTCACATTTCACCAAATTTCTAATTTCATCAAAAATACAAAAAAAAAAATGTCATAGGTTAAGCTAGTTTTATTATTTAGGATAAAATGCATTCTTTTAGGAAAAAGAAAAAATGTCATATGCACGTCATTAGGGTTAGATTCATTGAAATGCATGTCATTTAGTATTTTTGCTAGGCCCATTTAATTAGAAATTGTATGTCATTAGAATTAGGTCATTTAGTTAATATTGCATTGCATATTGCATGATTTTCATCAATTAAGTGAAAAAAAAAAAGAAATCGCGTGTTAATTAGAAACCATATCTGGGTTGTTGATGTGGATTTTAATTTAATATTGCAGATACTTTCGTTGCTTGGAGGTAAGTTTTTGCAATTTATTTATTGTTTATCTGGTTGTTAAATTGGTGGTTTGCGCACCCGCGTGATCACCTTACATGTTAGGGAGATAGTTTAAAATCAATTCAAGCTGCCTACAAAACCTTTTTGTCAAAATAAAAAGAAATGGTACCAAAAAGGAGTTAGAGAAATCTAGCATAACCAAGTCCTCGTACCCAAATCTCTGGTTCGTAGGAGTAAAGTAAATCTCCCATTACTTTACTTGGGTTTCTAATCGACCCACCAAAAGTAAAATAGTGGCGACTCCTAGTTAAAAATCAATTGCATGTTAAAAAAGCTTGAACTTAAAGTCGCGAATTGATATGGGCTTGGGAGAGTCTGAGTTAAGTCTAGGCTTAGCAATCCATTAGCCAAACTTTAGGTGGTTCACACCCGAAAATTTGGTCACGACATACTAGCTATCTTACCTTTTCAGAACATGAAATGATTCGAAATGTCAGCTGGCCATCCTCTAACATTTTGTTTCTACTAGAGCTTTAATCACTAAGATTGTGCATTTAACTTTTGTAGTTCTGTTTAAATGTTAATAAATGGCTCAAATTTTCAGACTTTGGCCATTGTCGGTGCTATTCCAATTGAGCAGAAGCTAATGAAAGAACGCAAACAAGCCTTTGAATCTTCAGAAAAATGATGGCTCACAGCTCAGTGAGAATGCGTCCGATGAAAGAGGCTCTGACACAAATGGTCTTCATCCTTTCGTTAAGCATTCCATATGGCAATTCCGAATCCTTCAACAACATTTCTTTCAATTTCCGGTCTTTTCAATTGAACGATCAGAGAATAGATTTTCAGGGCAATGCCTCCATACTAAACTCCATCATCCAACTGACTCTTGGTGCGCCAATGGAGAGCCCAACATGCGTAGTTGGCCGAGCAATATAACATCAACCCATGCACCTGTGGGATAGTTCAACAGGGAATGTGGCAGATTTTGTCACCCATTTTACTTTCGTTATTGATTCCCATATGAACTTGTCCCATGCTGATGGATTGGTTTTCTTTCTCGCTCCAAATGGATCGCGGATTTCTGCACACTCAGAAGGACGCTTTCTAGGCCTCTTAGCAAGTCTAAGCTCTACCAACTCTAGTACTACATTTGTTGTAGTAGAGTTTGATACTTTCTATGACCATTCGACAAATACATGGGATCCGCTATGTGACCATGTTGATATCAATGTAAACAGCGTGGCTTCTGTCAGTAAAATTTGTGTCTCATGGATGGATGATAACATACGCCACGGTCAAGAACTCCATGCTCAGGTCACATACGATTCTAGAGCAATGAACTTGAGTGTTATTTTTGGAGATGATGCTGAAGATTCTGCCAGCCTTTAGTATCAGCCACTCAACCTGACAGAGTACTTGCCGAAATGGGTAGTTTTTGGTTTCTCAGCAACGACCGGGCAGTTGTTTGAGGCTCATTCTATTTTCTCGTGGGAATTTAACTCTAGTCTACGAATCCTTGACAATGTAAATGGTACGACCAATGCAACTCCCGTGGACACACCAACACGAGGGAAAAAGAGTAAGTCCTAGGTGAGGGGGGCTATCTTAGGCTTAAGCTCTTTGGTGTTTCTTATCCTTGTTGCAGGATTTGGCTGGTATGGTTATAAGCTAACGAGAAATGGAAATGATCAAAGTCGAGAAGAAGAAAACGTTCCCCCGATGGATGAAGAATTTGAACAGTCGAAGGGACCCATGAAGTACTCCTACAAGGTCTTGGCTGTTGCGACTAACAACTTTGCCAAACCCGGCTGCTTGGGAAAGGAGGTTTCGGAGGAGTGTATGAAGGCCACCTTGCTAATGCAAATTCCCATGTCGCCATCAAGAAGATCACTCTAGATTCCAAACAAGGTGTAAAGGAGTATGCCATTGAAGTGAAGACCATTAGACATCTTAGGCATAAAAATTTAGTGGAGCTCGTTGGCTGGTGTCATCAGAGAAAGAAGTTGCTCCTTGTGTATGAGTTCATGTCTAACGGCAGCTTATACTCTCATTTATTTGATGATAAATCACCATTAACATGGGAAAGGATGTACAATATTGCTCAAGGCATTGCCTTAGGGCTGAAATACTTGCACGAGGATTTGAAACAATGTGTCGTGCATAGGGATATAAAGTCTAGCAATATCCTACTTGATGCACAATTCGAGGCCAAATTGGGCGATTTTGGCCTAGCTCGAATAGTTGAGCATGCCAAAGGATCGCAAATGACTCTAGTGGCAGGGACCATGGGATATTTGGCCCTTGAATATATATCTACAGGCAAGGCAAGCAAGGAATCTGATGTCTGTAGCTTTGGAGTTGTCCTCTTAGAAATGGCATGCGGAAGAAAAGTTATCGAACCAAGACCATCAGAAGACCAAGTCCAACTCATGGAGTGGGTCTGGGGTCTCTATGGAACCGGAAAGCTATTAGATGTGGAAGTTCCTAAGTTAGGAGAAAATTTCAATGCAAGTCAAATGGAGTGCTTGATGATTGTGGGTCTCTGGTGCGTTCATCCAGACCCTAAGGAACAGCCTCTCATAAGCAAAGCGATAAGCTTTTTGAACTTTGATGCTTCACCACCCATTCTCCCACCAGAGATGCCCATCCTAACATATATCATGCCTCCATCTTCGATGCCTAAATCGACGAATGTTTTGTCCGCAACCTTCAGAAGCAGTGAACCATAGAGCGCTTACAATAATGAACTATCCTCATGTACCGGCTCTTCCAAGAAATCTTTGCAGTTCATCTTCTTCTGCATTGCTTTCAAACGCAGGGTTCGGTATTGCAACTTTTGTGTTCTATGATTCGTAAATATTACACTGGTACGAGTGGACGTTTAATTGCAAGTTTCTATTAGCTCTTTACATTTGGATTTTCATATTACATGTAAGAATTTGATGTTAAGTTTGGTATAAATTTTGATGTAAAAGTGTGTGTATGTGTATTAATAGGACAACACAGCAAATGGTGAAAAGGAAACAAATATAACCTTCTCAATGAAAGGATTACAAGGCTGATGGGTTTATTTATTTATTTATTTATTGGGTTGGTCTCTCTTATACACACAACTGGAACTGCCTTGCCTAATCATAAACTCAATCCACCGACTTATACATGCCATTTATCTCTACTTTTGTTAGAGATATATTTCTTCTTTCTTTCTTTTTTTCTTAAAAAAAAAAAAAACAAGAAGAAGATATATTTCTTCTTTTTAACCTTGGCGACAAACTTCCACCACCTATTAAACAAGGCACTTGAAGATGTTAACCCTAGAGGAGTCTAGGATTTTATAGAAAAAAAAGGAAAGAAAATCAAAACTTCAACATAATGGAATTGTAGGAAAGATATAGAGTATGATTTGTTTCAGTGGCTATTAGTGTCATGCCCCGAACCTCGAGCACACACACATCCCTCGATGGTCGATAAAAATGCAACGTCCGAAAACGCGTTGCCAACCCATTCATTTTAATTTACATGTGGAAGTGTATAATAAACAATTCCTAGATAGCACCAACATGGGATAGAAAAGTAGGATAACAAATTTACAAACAAAACATGCTTTTATAAACAAGCTGGGTTATATACAAACTAATCTATAAACGAGGGTTAACTCAAAAAGAAGAGTCGCTAAGCCATCTGGGCACAAGACTCCTCAACCAAGACCTCTAGGGATTATGTGTCTTCCACGGCACCGTCAAGTGGGTCAGCTATCCCCTCGCCTGCAGTAGTGTTAACCGCAATGGCGAGGATATCGAAAGCCTGTAAGGGACCTTCTTGGACCCCATTGGGCCCATGACGAAGCCACGCCTTGAATCGATAAGGTACCTTCTCAGGTAGGCCCTCATCGACCCAAATAATGGTCACGATGAGCTCATGGAGCCAGGGACTCCTGGGGACACGGATGTTGATACTCTGCTTGCTAAAACCCCTCGCCTTGAATCGATGAGGTACCCTCTTAGGTAGGCTCTCATTAACCCAGATAGTGGTCACAATGAGCTCATGGAGCTAGGGACTCCTGGGGACACGGATGTCGATACTCTGCTTGCTAAAACCCCTTGGCTGCCTAAAACGAATAGAAGGAGCCTCCATCTAGGAACCTGTAAAGATCAAGCCCACGATGGGGTGAGATAACATCTCAGCAAGCTCATCCCCTAAACCCTGATTAGGAAAGAAATACGCCTAGAGGTAGTCTAACCATACATCACAGAGGACTCGCATTGCCTCAGTTCCTCCCTACATGTTAGTCTAGTTCACATAACAACCATATGCAATAATAATACTCAATCAAATTTGTCTCAAACAATCATAGGGGTCCCGCTTATAAGGCTAATTGTTATGACACGTCTTATACCGTGCCACACAATTTTATCCCACAATCAGGTGCGACTAAAACACTCATTCATGTTTTCCAATTTTAATCGCGGCCTAGCAGGCATGGCCTACTCAATGTTTGGCGGTCTTATGGTATAACCAGGCATCATCTCACCCCATTAAGCATGGCAACGTCTACATCTAGACAGCAATCACGAATGAGCATCGATCTAGAATCTACTATGACCGGCATCCGTTGTCTAGGGGCATCCGATATAGGGACAATGTCCACCTGATGTACATCAGGGACAAGTTCTCATAACCATCACACGATTAGTTATTTCTGGCCAAGGACAATGTGCATTGCACTCAAATGTCTCAATTAAGATAATGCGCTTGGCCTATTTTTTTCATATTAAAAACACCCGGTAAAATAATCGTATGTGGGTATACGGTCGAATTGAACCAGAAAATTGATATCCTTCATTTTAAAAATCCCACTAATTAATATAGTGCCAAAAAAATATTTTTGGCATCAAAACCGACACCCGGTATTTTTTGATTAAATATCAAAATTTCATAATTTTGAAATAATAACTGAAAATCAACAATCACCACTCAATTGAACAATCTAGCAATCATTTGCACAAACTAATTACATCACGACAATCAGCATGAAATTTCGGCCATCGGCTATCCTGGTATAATTTTCAAAAAATATTAAATAATTAAATAAATTACAAAATTAATTAAATAAATACAATTTAATTCAATAAATAACTAATTAAGCTAAATATGCTAGTTTAACCACCTAATTGGATCAAGAAAAATAATGTACTTGGACTAAATAAATAATACAATCTAATTAACCTCTAACTAATCCAATCTAACCACCTAATTGGCTTAATTAGCTAACTAAATCCACTAATTAAACTAACTAACCACATAAACCAAGCTTAGCCTAATCTAATCTTACACTAAGCATAATTAACTCCCTAATTAGAGTTTAACAGGTAAACTCACCGGATTTGCGAGCCGGTGAGTTCATGACGACGGCGGTATGACAATGATGCAACACTCGGGCTTATGGCGACACTAACGGAGGTCCGAATGGGCCTGTAAAAGCCTCATGAAGTCTCCACTTAGGCTGAGACTTAGTTTCTGCTTGTTTGCTGGAACGGGTGGCCAAAGGGGCTAGGACAATAGAAAGGGGCACGACGAGCAACTTGGTGGCAACGGTGGGTCCAAGCGGTGCTTCGATTGGCTGGACGGCGGTGGTCGTGCGGCTTCTAGGTGAGCTCGACGGCGACCAAGACGCGGACAATGGCCTGGGCGCGCAAATGGGTAGACGTGCGAGCGAGGGAGGCGGGACGACGCTGGCAGGCTTGAGCGGTAGTAGCTGCTCAAACAGGTGTGGGCATTGATGGTAAGGGTGCTCAGTGAGGCTGGCTAGTTTCTCTAGTTTTCAGCTTCTGTGTTCAGCAACAAAGGAGAGTCGAGAAGCAAGGAAGAAGAGGAAGAGGTTGCAATTGAAAAGGTGGGGGACAAGAGCCTTCAATGCTCTAAAAAAAAATCTAAAACACTCAAGTGTGAAGCCCTAAAAGTCCACAGCCCTTAGCAGCTGCCATTTCTCTCCTAATCTTCATCCACAAGCCTCCCAATGTGCTGAAATGTTACATATCCCAAGGACCTACGAATTTTGTACATTCCCTTTCCAATTTCAATCCAAATCCTCTCCAATTCCATTCAATTGATGCCCAAAAATTCCAGCCAATGCATCCACATCAAAATCCATGATTTTTCCTTGCCAAAAATCCACACAAAAACGGTTCTCTTAATTTCCCGATCCAAAATGCCCCAACTTCTATTTTTTGCCAAAAATTCTTTAGAGGATAAGCCAACATTCCTAAAATAAATCATGACATGGCAAAACTTTCAATTTTTGAAATCGGGTTCAATTTCGTGATTAATTTCAACCTGACGCGATTTTAGCGTGACCCAACCTACCAGGTGGCTTTTAGAAATTTTTAGCACAATTGACCCGTGGTCGATTATTTTCGAGCCACATTATACATCTTCAACTCGCTAACGACTCTCAGTTGTCGTAAAAATCTCGATGTTTCATTTATAGGCATAGAGTAGAAAAATGACAGAAAAATTGGTTTAGTGCCATTTGATAGAAATTTTGCAATCAAGTGGAATCACCAACACTCTAATCACATACCTCTATCGAAATGACCTATCTCTGGTTTCTAATTGATTTTGACGATGCCGTATTAACCCTTGCAAATTAGCATAGTCAAACAGTCGATTTTTAGTCAAATTCTCAATTCGGTTGCGTTTAGATTCCTTAATGGCTTTACCTAATAAATTAGTTATCCCGTGAGTGATCAGTTCAAGGAAAAAAAACTATACGCGCATTGATGAAATGCCCATTTCATTTAATTGAAAACAGACTTGAAAATCAGGCTGTCACAATTAGTCATCTCAATCCAAGATTTTGTAATTTCGTGGCTTGCAAAATTATGTAGTCATAACATAAATTGCATTGTCCTTCCTCCTACTTTTTACTTCTTTCTTTCATACTCTCTATCTACATTAGTCACCATCAAATTTATTCATATTTACATGTGAAGCTTTAGGAGGGAAAACCAATTCCAAGGTCTACCTGGGAATTGATGGATTCAGGTATTTATTTATCGATCTATTTAGGATTTGAAATTCTGACGTATAGTTCATACTTAAGCCACTTGAATTTGCACTATTGGCAACTGGAATGTATCCTAAATGATTTCTGCAGAGCTGTATCTACTCAATTAAGTCAAAAAATATCATCTTCACATGGACAATTACCTTCATGATATAAATACTTCAAAGTGTTCTAGGTTTAATAACTCTTTTACTAAATAAGACCAAATAAAAATAAATCACAAAATTAATCCTTTTTTTAGCCATAGAGCACAAACTTAATGTAGAAAAAAATCTAGAAGAGTTTGGGCACACATAACAAAATTTCTTGAACATAAATCAATTTATATTCCTTGGAAAAATTTATGAGCAAAAAAACACGTTTGATAACAACTCAAAATTTATGTTTCTGGAATAAAAATAGTTTGATTACAAAATAAAATTTATATTTCTAGGGGAGGTGGTGGCCGGCATTTGGTAACCAGCCTTCAGCGTTTGGTGGCAAGTGTCTAGCGGCAAATGGTTGGTGTTTGGTGGCGAGCGGCTAGCATCCACCTTCCAATGACTGGCGATGGGCATTCGACAGCAGGCAACTAGCATCAGGCATCTAGCCTCCCACGAATGGCAGGTGGGCAGTGGGTGGTGACAAAAGTGAACAATAAGAAGAGTTTTCATTTCTTACTTTTGTTTCATTAATATAAAAGCTAAAAATTTTAACTTTTGATTTTTGCTCCAAATCTATTTTTGAAGAGAAATCTATTCCAAAAATGGAAAAATGAAATTGCATTACCAAACGAGAATCTTTTGGAGGGCAGAAAAACAAAGAAATAGAGAAACGTAAATTTTGTCATGTGCGCCCTTTCTATTCACTCAAATTTGTTAATTATATTGTCTTGCCTAACTTAAAACTAATAGAAATCCAAATCTTAATAATAAGAGACTTATTTTGTAATGACCTAGTCCAACGAGGGTGGAAATGATTGTCGAGCCAAAGAAGGGCAAGATAGGGTGCGGCTTCGACTATAGGTTGGTGTGTGGGTAGGAATGAACCAAATCTCACATTATTCAAGTGTGGTGAGGTGATGTGCTATACAAAGAGTAGCATCGATCTTAGGAGGTGCATGACAACTGCTTATTTCTGTTCCAGAAACAATTTTTCTATTCCAAACCTGTTTCTAGAATAGATTTCTATTCCAAAAATAGGTTTTGGAATAGAAATCAAAAATAGAAATTTTCTACTTCTCTATTTCTAGAACAGAAATGAGAAATAAAAAATTTTCTCATCGTTTGCCAACCACCATCTATCAGTCGCTGGCCCCCACCATTATTCCCCAATCACCACCACTACTAGTTGCCGGTTACCGTCGCCGGTCACTGGTCGCCGACCACCACCATTGCCGGTCACTAGTCGCTGGTCGCTAATCGCTGATCGCCGGTCTGCCCGGTCGCCGGATGCCGCTGCCGCCGGTTGCCAATCGTCCGCCATTGTCTAAAAGGAAGAAATTTTGTGTCGTTATCAAACGAATTTCTATTTTTAGAGTAGAAATTGTGTCATTATTAAACGGTTATTTTTGTTTAGAAACTCTTCTAGAAATAAAAATAGAAAAATATATTTCTGTTCTAGACACTATTTCTAGAATAGAATGGTTGTCATGCACACCCATAATAATCAACAAGGTGCACCTGAGGTGCTCTATTTCATTAGAGGGACAAATTCATGAGGGTGACCATTGTGCTAAGTGGGGAGGGCATGAAGGCCCTTGTACCCCGAATGAGGCCTTTTTTGGGTGAAGCCTAAAAGAACAAAACCACACAGGCTCGAGCCCAAAGTGGACAATATTGTTAGCAAGTGAGGCAGAGATTAGCCCTTGCAATGGTATGAGAGCTAATAGCCCAACTAAAAGTGTGTAGTTCAAGGATGAACTAAGCAGAAGTTGGTAAGCCTTGAGTCTGACAAGGTAGGAGTGATTGCTGTTGGAGAAAACTCTTTTAATGTTTTGAAATTGACAAAATTATCCAAAATCTATACTAAAGATTTCCAAACTTCTGTGTCAAAGTCTGAAAGTTGCTAGACTTTAGTGTTAATGCCTGCCCTACATCAGAAGTCTGCCTACACTGACAAATTCTAGACCGAACGCTACTGAAGAATGAAGACTTATCTAGATGCAAGATTATCTTTATTTTTTCAGGAGTTCAATTCGTATGGTTTATGGATGGCTTGCTAGTTGGATATATCACCTACAAGATTGGCTATCTTTATTAAAATCAATTTCGATACATCCAATCTTTTGGAAAGCAAGTAAACTTGGAAAGTATTTACTTATGGTAACAAAGATCCTGATTATATGGGTGAATAGGATTGACGGACTTTCATCACAATCACAAACCAACCACATCACCAAATATGAACAAATTAACCATCAAATGCACAAACTAATTGCACCACGACAATCAGCACAAAATTCTAACAACCAGCCATCCATATATAATTTCCGGAAAATAATAAATAATTAAATAAGTTACAAAATAATTAAATAAATGCAATTAAATAAATAAATAAATTGTAATTAATTAAACTAAACTACTTAATTAACCTAATCATGTAGGCACCTCATCAACCAAGCCAATTCTTAGCTTCCAACATATAACCAAAACACCAAAATCTCCTTTTAAAATAGCCTTAGTAACTCCCTTTTTTCTTTGTTCAAACTTTCTGAAATAAATTCTCACGGGGTAATGTACTTGAAATTAGCCCGCCAAACTTCTGCTTAGTTTAAAACCTCATTGTTTTATTGGGCAAATAAGTTTTGGTGTCCAGAGCCAACACCTCATTTATTTTCTATTTAATAGTCCAAGAGGTCACTTTTTGCAATAGTAATAAACCACCAACATAGAACAATCATTTGTATAACCTCACGCATAAGTCCTAGCAAGTCAAAAGTCAACTACATCACCAAATACACACGATTTAGCAAGCACTACACCAAGAATAATAACAAAATCACAACTAGTTCTAACCGGCAGAAATTGGGTCACTCGCGCGTCTCCAAGTTTAAATCCAGAAACCTAACCAAATGAGTTCGGAATATTCCAAAATTTGAATATTTTGTAAAGGACACATAAAAGAATATTTTTCATGGGACAACTTAACCCAAATCTCTCTATATTAAGCCCAGCAAATCGCTCAATCCAGTACAAAAACGGGGTCCATTTCCAAAAAGTCTATTTTCAAAAATTAGTTTGGATCAAGATCCGAAACATGTCTGTTTGAGCTGAAATTTGACTATGTTAAACTAAAAGATATGATGAATAAATTTTGTGAAAAAATTATTTCAAAATTCAAAAGTTAAGAGTTGATAAAAATCCCTAGAATCCCAAAAGGTCACAGATTCCAGCATAGTCCGAGATTTTGTTTGCAAATGACGAAGATAAAATCTCATTCTTTTAAATATCTAAAAATATTGAGAAAAATATATGTTTAAAAAATATATGTCTAAAAAATTTCTCAAAAAGGAATTAACCTCAAAATCATAACCCATTTCGATCCACAAAAATGGCAAACGGCAAGGGTCCTGAATTCAAATCTTGGAAAAATCCACTGAATTAGACTAATCCCTCCTCATTAGTGCTAATCTCACAAATTATATCAACACTAAACCATCTTAAGGCTAATCTAACCATTCTAGATTATCATTAATCCATCTTAAGAATAATCTCACTTAGTATTATTCTAACTAATCTAATTAACATTAATCTAACCTCCTAAGTGTAATTAACAATATAATAAATGATTAGGGAGTTAACTCACCAAATTAGCGAGCAAATGGATTCACGGCGATGGTGACGGCGACATGAAGGTGGTGAAGACCTGTGTCTACGGTGGCTCCAAGGGAGGCTCGGACCGGGCTAAATACAACCAACAAGTCTTGCGGTTCGAGCTTCTAGGCAGTTTTGCTTGCTACTAGTTCGAAGGCTGTAGGCTGGACACAGGGCTGCGGCTGGGTTGAGACACGAAGCTGGTGGTGTGGCTACTAGACGAACAATAGCTAGCAGGAGTTGCGGTGGCTAAGGCATGTGGCTACTACTATGAGGATGAAGTGGGTGGCATGAAGGCTAGCGGCAACGACAAAAGAGAAAATAATAGATTTAAAGCCTGTAACATCCTGAAAATTCAGTTATGTTTTTAATTGAATGAATCAGGCATTTCATTGACACGCCTATAGTGCTATTCTTGGAGCTAGTCACACATGAGATAACTAGACTATCTGGGGAAGCCATTAAGGGATTTTAATGGAATAGACTTGAGAATTTGACCAGAAATCAATTGCTCAACCGTACAAGTTTACAAGGGTCATTATGGCATTGTCAAAATCAATCGGAGATCAGTGATAGGTCTATTCTACTAAGATGTGTGATCAAAGTGTGGATGATTTTACCTAATTGCAAAATTCTCGTCGATTGATAGTAAACCGATTTTCTGTCATTTTGAGTACCTGTGTCCGTAATTGAAATCTCGAGATTTTCATGACAATTGAGAGTCGCTAATAGGTCGAAGATATATATTGTGGCTTGAAGAAAATCAACCATGGGTCAAATGCACTAAAAATTCCTAAATTTTTACGGTAGGTTAGGTCATACTAAAATCGCGTTAGATTGAAATTAACCGCGAATTTGAACCCGATTTCAGAAATTGAAAATTTTGTTATGTCACGATTCATTTTAGTAACGCCGACTCATTGTTCGAAAAAAGTTGTGTAGGCTTCTTCTTCAACAAAATTAGACATCAATTGGGGAAATGTGTGATGAAATTGAGGTCCAAATTGTGAAATTCGGAGCTAGGATTAGGGCTGCACTTTTTGGCTTCAAATTGGATTATTTGGAGCTAGGGGGAACAAAGCTTTAATTGAGTAGATAAACTTGTTTGACTTTCTTCCCCTTTTCCTTGGCTTCTCCCACATGTTTGTTGCCCCCTCCTTCAATCTCTCTCAGCTGCGCATCCTTCTTCTTTGAACATCCCATTCCACCGAAGTCGGCTACCTCAGTCTTCTCTTCAATTTCCTTCATTTCACGTGTGTTCCCGCCCTCCCCCTACCCCCCCCCGCGGTTAGCAAATTGCCTCCTCTGCCGTGCGCCCTCCCCCACGCAAGCACACCACCGCTTGTTCCCCCTCAACCGCAACACCTCAGCCTCACCACTTACTCTGTCACGCCTCGATCCTCCGAGCGTGCGAACATCCCACTCTGGTCGATACAAATGCGACTTCCCAGGATACGTCGCCGACCCATTCAATTTTTATTATGCATGCGGAAGCGAAACAAATCCCCTGACAACATTTAACTTGGGATAGAAAATCAGGCAATCAATCACAACCAAACAAGCTTTCTTATAAACACATAGGTTTATATACAACACTGGATTGACCACAAAATAGATAGGCTCAACAACTAGGGAACTGTCCTATGACCAACTTGTCAGACACGTTCGCCGATTCCTCAGCCTCCACCTTCCGAACTCCAGGACTTCCGGTCCTCCACGACCGTCATCTAGGGACCTGAAATATTATCCCACAACCGGGACGAGACTACGTCTCAGCGAGTCCTACCCTCTAAAACTCAATTAGGGAGAAAATACGTCTCAGGGCGCTCTAGCCACACAAATAGAATAGAGGACTTACTTCGCCTCAGTCCCTTTCCTGCACGTCAGTACAATTCATATTCAAACAATGCTCGCACAAGCTGAAACTACCGGCATACCCATCGGTCTATCAATTCAGTCAATCCAATTGATATCATACGATCCACACATCTATCAATTCATATCATCTATTAAACCATACCATCTATTCATCCATCAATACAATTACAGCTCGCACAAGCTTAAATGGATGCAATGCTCTCACAAGCTGATATAGATGGTAGCTTGCACAAGCTGATATATACATAGATGATAGCTCGCACAAGCTAATATATGGATCGTTGCTCTCACAAGCTGATAAACGATCATTGCTCTCATAAGCTGATAAATGATCATTGCTCTCACAAGCTGACATACAGTGCTCACACGAGCTTATATATATATAAACCAATTGCTCGCCAAAGCTGATAATTCAATAATAAACCAACTCATACCTCAATTCAATCAATCAATCAATCCAATCGATTCAAACTAGTCATACAAATCAATTACTTGCTAAAAGCCAACACCGGTATTTTCAAGTTAAATACCACAACTTCATCAATATCACTCAATTCCACATTTTTGGAATAATTAATCATAATCATCAATCACTCAATTTCTCAATTTAACATATAATTAGCACAAACCGATCGCAACTTTCTTTGCGATCAGTGCGAAATTCTAACGACCGCCATCCCTAAGCATAATTTTCGAAATTATTAAATAATTAAATTAATTCCGAAAATTAAATAATTAAATATTATATTATAATAATATAATTTAATAAAATAATATTTATAAATTCGAAATAATTAATTAATTAAAAATAATTAATTAGGGCTTAAACAAGATTACACTAATTTAATCATACAATTAGCCCTAA
This sequence comes from Eucalyptus dawsonii, assembly GCA_016097615.1. NCBI lineage: Eukaryota > Viridiplantae > Streptophyta > Magnoliopsida > Myrtales > Myrtaceae > Eucalyptus > Eucalyptus dawsonii. The sequence continues at coordinate 1,128,751 of CM027871.1, forward strand.
TTAAACATCCATTAAACTAATCATACAACTAATCTAATTTACATTAAAATAATCTAATCTAACCATCTAAACCTAATTAGACTAATCTAAACACCCCTTAAGCATCATTAACTCACTAAGCAAGAATTAGAAGAACCACGACACCAAGGCGGTTGATAAACCCCAAAGTGGCGACACCAACGGAGGCCGGGAAGACACTGAAAACGGGCCTCGAAGACCTCACGGCTTTCTGGTTTTCTGCTTCTGATCTGGGCTGAACTGCAGAGAAGAAACCAGCAACTTCAATGGCAAAAACGGGCCAATCGGAGCTCCAGCGAACGGGTGGTTGGCAACCGGTGGCTCCCAGGGGTCTTGGGGGTCTTGCTAGAGGTTAGGACGGGCAAAGGAATGGTCGGAATGGGGCGAAACAACAAGAAGACCCGAAACAGGCGGAGCAGGGCTGAGCAGGGCGGAACCAGACGGTCCGGCGAGCGGCATCTTCTCTCAGGATTTCGGGACGACCGGAGAATCGTTTCGGCAAGCGACGAAATTTTTCGGAACGGTCTGGATGTCTTCTTCACGGCGATGGGTGGCTCGTTCTCTGACTCAACCGGGTAGTTAACTTTTTACTCGGATATTTGGCGAAAGGTCGGCTGGAGCATAAACTGGAACGAGGAGAAAACAGAGGAAGAAATGGAGTCCGATGGGCATGCGACGGTGGAGGGCTGTTGCTGCTTGGTTTCTCTGGTTTTTGATGAGCTTCTCTCCTTCAACAATAATGGAGAAAGCCACAAATTAAGGGAGAAGAAGGCTGCTGAGCAAGGGGGGTCTCCTTGGGCTCTTTAGAGCTCAACACTTGCCATTCTCTCATTGGCTTTGCCCCCACCATGACATCACATGACCTCAGCCACTCTCTCCCCTCAAGCTTCCTCCACAACCTTGCCAATAGGAGCAAAATAGCTCTCCCCCCATGGCATACGAATTTGTTACATTTCCCTCTTCAATCTCAATCAATTTCATCCAATTCTCAACCAAACACATCCAATTGAAGCCCAACTAAATCCATCAAGGTATCCTCGTCCCTCTCATGACCTTTTCCCATCAAATGATCCAACTTGCATCCCGAAGATTCAATCAAAAACGACCCTCTGACAATTCCGAACAAAAACGGCCTTACTTTGCTTTTCTGCCAAAAATATCGGTTTGTAGAAAAATCTTCTGAGGATGAGTCGACGTTCCTAAACTGAATTGTGACTTGACAGAACTTCCAATTTCTGTAATCGGGTTCAATTTCACGGTTTATTTCAATCTGTCGTGATTTTAGCGCGTCCTAATCTACTGAGTAGCTTTTAGGAATTTTCTGTGCAATTGACCTATGGTTGATTATTCTCAAGCCACAAAGTGCATCTTCGACACCTTGGCGACTCTCGATTGTCATAGAAATCTCGAGGTTTCGATTACAGACACAGGGTACCCAAAACGACAAAAGAATCGGTCTAGTGCCGGTCGACGAGGATATTGCGATCAGGTGGAATCACCCACACTCTAATCACATATCTCAGTCGAATCGACCTATTACTGATCTCTGTTCGATTCTGACAGTGTCGTAATGATCCTTGCAGATTAAGACGGTCGAGTAGCCGATTCATGGTCGAATTCTCAAGTCTATTGCATTTAGATTCGTTAACGGCTTCACCTGATAGACTAGTTATCTCGTGAGTGGCCAACTCAGAGAAGAGAGCTATAGGCGCAAAGATGAAATGCCCGACTTATGCAATTGAAACCAGAATTGGAAAATCGGGATGTCACAACTTTTCCCCTCTTATAAAAATTTCGTCCTTGAAATTTAAACCATTAAAATTCTTCTTCAAAATGGTGGGGTATTGTTGTCTCATCAATTCTGCTCTTCATTTTGCTTCGCATTGCTATCCAAGATCCTCGGTGCCAACGAAACATTTCCAAATTGACCAAACCAATTCTTGATTCCCAAAAAGGCTCAGCACTTGTCCAAATTTACAAAAATGAAAGTTGCAAAAATTTTGGTTCCTTTTTTTTCTTTTTCTTTTTATTTTTTATTTTTCCACAAAGCGGCTAACTGCCGCGTCGGGGATTCGAACTCCCGACTTCGGACCTGCGGCTTCACCCCGGATACCACTCGGCTAGAGGTGCCGACGGTGTCCCAAACCGCTTTCTTTTTCCATTTAAAGCCAAAATCCTTCTTTGAACCCAAATTTCGATGGATTCCGATTTAAATGCTGCTTCATCTTCATTTCCTTAACCAAACACGATGCCCCTTTCATACGCGACATTTAAGGAAAAATATATTTCCCCTACTTGAAATTCCAAGGTCTGAGATACTAATCTGCGATGCTAAACTGGCGATTCTGAGCGGTCTCAAATCTATCACTGATAACTGCAACTGAATCACTGATTTTTTAACCAACTCTGGACCTGCGATTTTCTGATATCTGACCTCAACTCAACCAACTGAAGTTCTAAATACTCTGCTCTGCACTGACTAAAAAGAAACTATCTGACTGATCTGCTGAAACTGGGAACCTCTGGTCAAGATTTGACATAACTCTGACACTGACACTCTATGCAAACGAATTATCTGATGCACAAACACCTCTGCATGCCTAATCCAAATCAAGATCCTTCCGCACAGCCACAAAGTGGGCTGATTTCATCAGTCTGTCAATTACTGCCCAAAATGAAATTATTTACACACTGACTCCTTGATAGATCTGAAATGCCATCTCAAACTGGCCATCGATATGAGGATGATAAACATTACTATACTGTAACTTCGTTCTCAAAGCACTCTGCAAACTTTTCTAGAAGGTAGCCACGAACCTCGGGTCTCGGTCTAGAATAATCGTCACCGACATTCCAAATAGACGAACTCTCTGACGCACATACAACTCAGCATACTTGTCCAAAATAAGGTCATTTTCTATTGCGATGAAGTGAACCGACTTCATCTATCTATTCACCACTATTCCAATCGAAATCATTACTGCTCTGGTTCTTTGATAAGCCTGTCACAAGATCCATTGTGACACGATCCCATTTCTGCATTAGGGACTTCGAGAGGTTACAAGAATCCTCTCATATTACAATGCTGAGTCATCATTTGCTAACACGTCAAACGTTTGGCGACATGCTTGGCAATGTCCGTCTTCATATCAGACCATCAATAATGTTCATGCAAATTCTGATATATCTTCATACTAACATGATAAATGCCGTAACTGGTACGATGAGCTTTCGACCAACTCCTCTTTAAGCGCTGCATCGTCAGGTACACGCAATCGCCCTCGGAACCGCAATGTTCCGCCTTTAAAAATCTGAAAATCAACCTTCTCTTCTGCATCCGGGCTTCGCACGACCTTCTCGAAACTACGTGTCTCGACGACCAAGCACTCTGATTCTGATCTGAACTTCCAACTCAATTCTGAGGATGGCCATAAGATTTAAAAGGTGGCCTACCTCAGATTTGAAAACTGAATTTCCACTTTCTCATGTAAGGTCCATTCTTTAACCAGCATATGCACAAATGAAGACTCTCGACTCAATGCATCAGTGACCTCTTTCATCCTTCCAAGGTAATACCAAATACCACCGTCCTAGTCCTTCAAAAGATCTGGAGTCTTTCTTCACACCCACAATATCTCTAAATCTTCAGAGCGAAAATTATTGCTGCGAGTTCCAAGTCACACGTCGGGTAATTCAGCTCACGAGGTCTCAACTTATGCAACGGCCTTACCATGTTGCATCAGCACGCAACCCAGTCCTCTAAACGACACATCACTGTAGATCTCGCATCCTCCAGGACCAGACGGTATGATCAGCATAGGTGCGGTAGTCAGCTTCTGCTTAAGCTCTTGGAAACTACGCTCGCACTTGTCTATCCACACGAACTTCTTTTCTTTCTTCAGTAGTCGAGTCAACGGCGAAGCTAAGGCTGAAAACCCTTCCACAAACCTTCTGTAATACTCTGCTAAACTCGGAAAACTTATGATCTCTTTCACTATAGTCAATCTTGGACGGGGTCCACGAAGATTCCTTCTTCTGAAATCACATGACCGAGGAATGCAACACGAGTCATCCAAAACTCGCATCTGATAAACTTAATGCACAACTGATGAATCCTTAGGACTTGAAGTACTCTTCTCAAATGTCTCTTGTGCTCCTCAGCACTCTTCAAACACACCAGAATAACGTCAACGAACCCCATCATGAAACTAATCCAAGTACCCTTTGAACACTCTGTTCATCAGACCCATACAAACAGCTAGAGTGTTCGTCAAACCGAACAATAATACTATGAACTCACAATTGCCGTACCAAGTACGCATTGCTAACTTCGGTATGCCTTTCTTCCTGATTCTCAACTGATGATACTCTGTCCTCAAGTCGATCTTGTAGAATATCAGTACACAAACGCAACAAACCATCCTTCTTCTTCACAAACAAGACTGATGTTCCCCAAGGTGATGCACTAGGAAGTAAGAATCCCTTATCTAACAATTCCTGCATCTCCACCTTCAGTTCTTTCAACTCAGATAACGCCATCCAGTAAGGAGCCTTAGGGACTGGCTCTAATCCGATTACTAATTCAATCACGAACTTTATTTCTTTTTCTGACAGCAACCTGGCAGTTCTTCAAGAAACACCTTAGAAAACTTCTGTACCATGGTTGTGTTCTCCTTACTTGGTCTTTCAACTGTCGCATCCACTATAGTTGCCATATAGATTAGGCAACCTACATCCATAAACCAGGTCGTCTTCAGTGACGAATAACAGGGATCGAAGGTCCTTTCTGACTTTCAGTAATTCAAAACTTTCGTACGCTAACTGAGCCAATTGAATTATATCACTACCATGATTCATAACAGCAGAAAGCTCCTCGAGCCAAATCTTTTTATAAATGACTCTCAGGTCATATATAAGCAAACACTTCAGGTACAACTATAGTCAGAGATTTATCTTCACTTTACTTTATTACAACAACGGAAACTTCACAACTTTCACTCAAAATCCAGCTGCGCTACTTGATAATAACTCCTCGAAAACATTTTTTTTTCTTTGCTCGATGCATGGTCAATCCATTCCTATTCCTTTCGCCATCCTAGTGGTGTTATGTCGACAGTAGCAATGCTCGAGTCCTCTTGGACTTACACGGACAGTTCCTATCTCGATGGCCATGCTGGCCACATTCAAAGCATGCTCCCGTTGCACTTGGTCACCAGGCTGACTCACACTTCTTTTCTCAAACTTTGCACACAATCAATGAGTCGCCTACCTACTGTCAGGTGACAGCATGCGCTCTTTCTTGTACTAAAGGCCTGTTCCAAAAACCCCAAGATGCATTCTATGGCGCACTCCTTTTGATCTGTCCCATCGGTTTTCTAACACCGTTTTTGGCCAGGTAACCCTGTTGGTCACACACAGAACAAGCACTCGTCTTACCAGGACATGGCGCTAATCCATGTCGGCTTCCGTCAGCACGACATACTCCATTCTGATTCATTACTGACCTAACCATCCCATATTTCCATTTAGACGGAAATGGAATACTTTTCTACGATCATAGACTCCTTCCTCAGCTGATTTCCATCTCTACTGAATCTGAACCTCGACTCGGATGCAACAGCTTGCTCCCAGATCACAACTCTAGCTTGGGCCTCAACAGGCGCGGCAATAACAACGGTTACAACACTGGCGGCGGTAAAAACATCGGCAACAGCGGCGGCTCGGTCCTCAGCTTACTGGCTTAACAAGCTTCCAAGGAACACTAGCGCCTGAACGATCCCATCAAACCTAGGATCGCTCGGTATTGCTACACTAGTACCGACCTACAGCGGTACTCTCACACACGCGCTGGTCTAAGCCAGTGCTCCACCACGACCACCTCGGGTACCGATCCTTGTCGGCATACAACCCCGAGTAATTGGTCTAAAGGTTCTCTCTAGGAGTCCTCTGCTCCTGATCACTCATCTACAGGATCTTTACAGAAACCTGTTTCTCAATTCTAATCCCAGATTAGAATTTGAGTGATCCATGCCAAACAATCTATCAAACAACTATCAGCCACATGCACCAGCATGAATTAAAAGCCATTCCTACTAACTATCCCACAAACAATCGCACCTTATCACTCCATTCACAGACCCGCTCTGATACCACTTAAACGGGGATGTCACGCCCCGATCCTCCGAGCGCGCGAACATCCCACTCTGGTCGACACAAATGCGATTTCCCAGGATACATCGCCGACCCATTCAATTTTTATTATGCATGCGGAAGCGAAACAAATCCCCTGACAACATTTAACTTGGGATGGAAAAGCAGGCAATCAATCACAACCAAACAAGCTTTCTTATAAACACATAGGTTTATATACAACACTAGATTGACCACAAAATAGATAGGCTCAACAACTAGGGAACTGTCCTATGACCAACTTGTCAGACACGTTCGCCGATTCCTCAGCCTCCACCTTCCGAACTCCAGGACTTCCGGTCCTCCACGACCGTCATCTAGGGACCTGAAATATTATCCCACAACCGGGATGAGACTACGTCTCAACGAGTCCTACCCTCTAAAACTCAATTAGTGAGAAAATACGCCTCAGGGCGCTCTAGCCACACAAATAGAATAGAGGACTTACTTCGCCTCAGTCCTTTTCCTGCACGTCAGTACAATTCATATTCAAACAATGCTCACACAAGCTGAAACTACCGGCATACCCATCGGTCTATCAATTTAGTCAATCCAATTGATATCATACGATCCACACATCTATCAATTCATATCATCTATTAAACCATACCATCTATTCATCCATCAATACAATTACGGCTCGCACAAGCTTAAATGGATGCAATGCTCTCACAAGCTGATATAGATGGTAGCTCGCACAAGCTGATATATACATAGATGATAGCTCGCACAAGCTGATATATGGATCGTTGCTCTCACAAGCTGATAAACAATCATTGCTCTCATAAGCTGATAAATGATCATTGCTCTCACAAGCTGACATACAGTGCTCACACAAGCTGACAATGATGCTCACACAAGCTTATACATATATAAACCAATTGCTCGCTAAAGCTGATAATTCAATAATAAACCAACTCATACCTCAATTCAATCAATCAATCAATCCATTTGATTCAAACTAGTCATACAAATCAATTACGGTGCTAAAAGCCAACACCGGGTATTTTCAAGTTAAATACCACAACTTCATCAATATCACTCAATTCCACATTTTTGGAATAATTAATCATAATCATCAATCACTCAATTTCTCAATTTAACATATAATTAGCACAAACCAACCTGCCTTCTTTGCGATCAAATAAATTCTAACGACCGGCCATCCGGATAATTTTCGAAATTATTAAATAATTAAATTAATTCCGAAAATTAAATAATTAAATAATATATTATAACAATATAATATAATAAAATAATATTTATAAATTCGAAATAATTAATTATTTAAAAATAATTAATTATGGCTTAAACAAGATTACACTAATTTAATCATACAATTAGCCCTAATTAAACATCCATTAAACTAATCATACAAATAATCTAATTTACATTAAAATAATCTAATCTAATCATCTAAACCTAATTAGACTAATCTAAACACCCCTTAAGCGTCATTAACTCACTAAGCAAGAATTAGAGGATAAACTCACCGGTTTTGCGCGCCGGTGAGTTCACGGGGCGAACCACGACACCAAGGCGGTCGATAAAGCCCAAAGCGGCGACACCAACGGAGGCCGGAAGACACGAAAACAGGCCTCGAAGACCTCACGGCTTTCGGTTTTCGCCGATGCGGGGCTGAATCGGAGAAGAAACCAGCAAGTTCAACGGCGCAGACGTCGGAGCTCCGGCGAGCGGGTGGTTGGCAACCAGTGGCTCCTAGGGGTCTTGGGGGTCTTGCTAGAGGTTGGGACGGGCAAAGGAATGGTCGGAATGGGGCGAAACAGCAAGAAGACCCGAAACAGGCGGAGGAGTGCGAAACTAGACGGTCCGGCGAGCGGCATCTTCTATCAGGATTTCGGGACAACCGGAGAATCGTTTCGGCAAGCGACGAGGTGCTCCGGAACGGTCTGGATGTCGTCTTCGTGGCGATTGGTGGCTCGTTCTCTGACTCAACCGGGAATTTAACTTTTTACTCGGATCTTTGACGAAAGGTCGGCTGGAGCAGAAACTGGAACGAGGAGAAAACAGAGGAAGAAATGGAATCCGATGGGCATGCGACGGTGGAGGGCTGTTGCTGCTCGGTTTCTCTGGTTTTTGCTGAGCTTCTCTCCTTCAACAATAATGGAGAAAGCCACAAATTATGGGAGAAGAAGGCTGCTGAGCAAAGGGGGTCTCCTTGGGCTCTTTAGAGCTCAACACTTGCCATTCTCTCATTGGCTTTGCCCCCACCATGACATCACATGACCTCAGCCACTCTCTCTCCTCAAGCTTCCTCCACAACCTTGCCAACAGGTGCAAAATAGCTCTCCCCCCATGGCATACGAATTTGTTACATTTCCCTCTTCAATCTCAATCAATTTCATCCAATTCTCAACCAAACACAACCAATTGAAGCCCAATTAAATCCATCAAGGTATCCTCGTCTCTCTCATGACCTTTTCCCATCAAATGATCCAACTTGCATCTCGAAGATTCAATCAAAAACGACCCTCTGACAATTCCGAACAAAAACGGCCTTACTTTGCTTTTCTGCCAAAAATCTCGGTTTGTAGAAAAATCTTCTGAGGATGAGTCGACGTTCCTAAAATGAATTGTGACTTGACAGAACTTCCAATTTCTGTAATCGGGTTCAATTTCACGGTTAATTTCAATCTGGCGCGACTTTAGCGCGTCCTAATCTACCGGGTAGCTTTTAGGAATTTTCTGTGCAAATGACCTGTGGTTGATTATTCTCAAGCCACAAACTTCGACACCTTGGCGACTCTCGATTGTCGTAGAAATCTCAAGGTTTCGATTACACACACAGGGTACCCAAAACAACAAAAGAATCGGTCTAGTGCCGGTCGACGATGATATTGCAATCAGGTGGAATCACCCACACTCTAATCACATATCTCAGTCGAATCGACCTATTACTGATCTTTGTTCGATTCTGATAGTGTCGTAATGATCCTTGCAGATTAATACGGTCGAGTAGCCGATTCATGGTCGAATTCTCAAGTCTATTGCGTTTAGATTCCTTAACGGCTTCACCTGATAGACTAGTTATCTCGTGAGTGGCCAACTCAGAGAAGAGAGCTATAGACGCAAAGATGAAATGCCCGACTTATGCAATTGAAACCAGAATTGGAAAATCGAGATGTCACATACTCCCTCTACATGCATCTCCACCGAAGACCCCCTACTGCCACATCTATTTCCCTCGTTCGCTGCTCCACCATCTACATTGCTTCCTCCCTTCCATGGACTATCAGTGCCTCCACTGAAGCCACGCAATAGCCCACTCTCCCTCATCTCCTCTCTGTGGATCTCGGCCTAGTGGCAATTCACCCACGCATTTCATTCCCATCGTTTCGCACGAAGTCGAGCCTAGCAACCACAAATTCCAGCCAGCTTTGTGGCTGATTTCGGCTTGACCCAATCTCCGTTTGGCGTCATCGCTTTGGAGTTTGTCGCTCACCTCTGCGCTGCCATCACCATGGACTCACCAGCTTGCAAGTCCAGTGAGTTTACCCATTAAAATCTATTTAGGGAATTAATTATGCTTATGGGGTAATTAGTTTAAGTTAATTTAGGATTAGGTGGTTAGTTAGATTAGATTAGTGATTTAATTATCGAATTTTGCATGTTCAATTGTTAGATTAGATTAATTAGAGACTAGACATGTTGTATTAATTATCTCAATTGGTTTGGAAATTTTCCGGGCCCGTTTCGGTATTTAATTAGGCTTTTTTAGCCTAAGTTTACATTTATGCATTTATTGGTGTTTAATTAATTAATTTTGTGTGGCATCCCAAAATTCAAGACAACCTCTAGATGTATTAAAGCTCCATGATTAGGTAATGAAATTACCGATGGTTAATGCTTTAGCCATTGGTTTTCTTTTAGACCAAGTGTTATATATTTGTGTTCATGAGTTATTAAAATTAGTATTATTGGATAAATTAATGAGAATAATTTATTCTTGGCTATGCACCTCATAGATTTAATCCCTATAGATTAAATGATACAAGATTATGGCCATATGAAATTGAAAGTTTGAAATCTATAAAAGAAAGAATTAAAAGTGAATTATTAAAAGTAAAATTGGGGTTTATTAGGGTTAAACTTTAGGCCCAAGAGTATGGACCTAAGGTGGGCCAAATTGGCTTGGCCCATGAAGCCCATGGAGAGGGCTGCCGTTGGCCACAAGGGGGAGAGGCCGGCCCAATTCTTCCAAGCCCATTATGCATGGGTCTTGCCAAGTGACAAAAAGGAGATTTCATTCATTGGCCATTGTGGGTGGCTCTTAATCATTGCAAATGACTGTGATTTAGGGGGAATAAAAGGGAGAGAGTGGCCAGTTGAGGGGGCTGTCGCCCAAGCCAAGAGAGAGAGAGAGAGGGTTGTGAGACAGGGAGAAACCGAGAGAGAAAGGGAGAAGCCACGCGAGGAGGAAGGTCTGCCCGTCCATCCGCTCGTCCGTCGCCGTCTGTGTGCCATTGTTTGCTTGATTTTGGAGGCAAGTTGGGATCCATATTCTGCTCTTGCATGTGTGTCTTGCATGTGTGTTTGAAATGGTGATGAATCTCAGACGTTTAGGGTGTGAGAAACCAAAGCTTGAGTGTGTTATTCTTGAAAATGTATTCTGCTTTCGACTATACCGCCTGACCCAGAATGTTGTAGAGGCTTGCATGTGCGTTTCGAGTTGGCTTTTGGCTTCGACTTATTCACTAAAGTTGTAGAAAAAATCTCAAAGTATAACATACTAAAATTTGAGATAAAATTGTTGATTTTTGAGCGGTGAAACCCTCCCTCTACGAAAAGGCTAGATCTGAAACTGTTTCGTCAATCTCTTGGTGGTTTTGTGTGTTACATGTCACTTTTTACCAAGAATCTCACTTGGACTTCTTCACGAAAGTTGTAGATAACATCCTGATGATTAACATAATAAAAGTTTAGGTAAAACGAACAAGTGTAGCCCTGTGAAACGATTTTCTTTTGTAGATGGCAGGTTTGGAAGTATGGCACTGGACTCCCGAAGTTTCGTGGACTAAATGGTGACTATCCTTTGAGAATCTCACCTAGATTTCTTAATGAAAGTTGCAGCGGACCTTGTGTGGCAAAACATATCAAAATTTCAGTGGAAATGATGGAAATTAAGTAGGTGAAACCTTGATTTTTCGGAGACAACTAAATTGGACTGTTCGGTACTAGGAACAGGCGCTTCAACCATCTATAGTAAATTATCTAGGACGAATATGGCCTTGATGTTTTCATGAAAAATCTACCTTGGAGACTCTACTATAACTTGGTAAAAGTTCATAATTTTTAGAGGTCATTCGGCTATATTAATCGAAATATTTCAAGAACTGCACAATCTGATTTTATCCGAATTTTGCATGCTGTATTGTGTGAACTATATCTTCTTGTGTGAAGCTCTTTTAGGCATGCGTTCTTCATGGAATTGCTACCTTTATTTCTTGTCTATCACATGCTTTGATTTTATAATTTTTGAAGATCATATGAATTTTTAATTTATGTGTTTTCCGAAATTGTACAAGCTGGAATTTGGTTATTATAAGTGATTGTATCTTGCTGCATGTATGATGATGATTGGAAATGCATAAATGAACCAAATGATGAAAATGATCTTGTTTGCCATCACATTATATGCCATGTTGAAATTGAGCCACAATTGTGAATATAAACTATGATAAATGAGAACGCCGTCGGAGGTGTGAGCCGACGATACCCCGGGAGTGTTAGGATGCCTGGCCAGGGAGTGTAAATGCCAGATGCCCAGTTGTTTCATGATACATGCCTGGAGGTTTGTGCCGGATGCTCGGTTGTATCATGATGCATGCCTGGAGGGTCCTCAAGATTTTCGAGATGCCCGGAGCGTGGGGAGCCGGAAGCCCGGAGGTTTGTGCTGGGGGATGCCTCGCGATGCCAGTTGGGGTACGAGATGTCTGGCAGGTATTATGCCAGATGCCCGGAGGTTTGTGCCGGAGGTTCCTCGCGATGCCAGGATTGGGTACGAGCAATAAATGTGGGATGCAAATGCTGGTCCAGAGAAAAGGAGGAATGTGGCGGTTCAAAATGAAAGAAATAAAATTTGGAAATTTAAATTGCATCATGCACGGTGTGGCAACATGTACGCATGGATGCATAATGATGAGTGCATGGATGTATGTGCACCTATGGTATGATGGTACATGTGATTTGATGATGGTAAGTGCATGGATGTATGTGCATCTATGGCATGATGGTACATGTGATATGATGATGGTAAGTGCATGGATGTATGTACACCTTGTCATGATGGTATAGGTGACATGACGATGGTACGTGTATGACATGATGGTGACGATTACATGAGGATGTATGTACATGTGGTGTGATGACATGTCTTATGCTATGATTGTTATGATTGTATTGTGTGATGCATTGAGTGGCTTATTTGGTCATTTGCCTGCTGAGTGGTTGTACTCACCCCTTCGGGGACCAATATTTCATATTAGAAAGATGCCGCTTCCTACTGTCACATGGGGCGTCTTTTACGGCCTTCCTTCGGACGTGGAGGTCGAGTGTGTGGACATCGAATGTCCCACCATCCCTGGTCTGACATTCATTTGGGTTCGCGCATTAGTGATGTATGACGTGGGCCTGGCTGAGGGCCCTGTCATTCAGGAGTTCATATTCGTTCACGTTCGTCGAGACGAAGTGATGCGGGGGATGTTGTCGCCACCGCTTGACACATCGGGATGGGTGTGATGGCCTATGCATAAGAAGTAGGAGCTGCAACTTTTTGGGACAATAGCCGACACTACTAGATGGAGGATTTTCCATGATTGACATAGTGGGTCAAGTTGTCTCTTTTTGGGGTTATGGCTGAGTGTGGTTAAAAGTCTTTGCCTTTCTTTTGATGTACCGACCCGAGTAAATCCATCATAAGAATATGTAAATAAAAGTGTTATGACTTTATCTTTTCTTATGGTGTTTAGTGGTGTGCAATTGTATCATTGTCGTTGGAGGGAGAATTAGTAAGACTTGATTATGCTTCCACAAATAAAATACGCTGGAACCGTTATAAAAAAGAAAAGAAGAATTGCCTAGGAACTAAGGTTCATCTATGGTATCTATGGTGACCTCAGGCACTTCGGGATGCCACATTTTGGTAATTATTTAATTAATTATTATTTTTCGGAAATTAGACTGGGATAACCGGTGACTAGAATTTCGTGTTGATTACAATGATATATGGTGCAATTTGAGTGAAAGTTGTAATTTTGGATAATTATCCCAAAAATTGAATAATTTCAGTAATTAATTAGAAATTACCTGGGTGTCTGTTTACAACGCCAACAATATTTTCAAAGACTGTTTAAATAGTGGGATATTCTAAAATAAAGATATTATATTTTTGGCTTAAGCCGACTGTATACCCATACACTATTATTTTTATCGATTACATTTTAACACGATGAAATTAGGCTAAGTTGGGTATTTAATTGAGAAGTTGATGTGCAAAACACAAGATCCTTGGCAAGGAGTAATTTATTGTAGTTCAGCTTCGATGAGCAAGATTATAGCAGATTCGGTGAGCATATAGATATCAGCTTCAGCGAGCATTATAGTTATCTAACAGCTTCGATAAGCAAATATTATCTAGCAGCTTCGGTGAGCAATATAGACATCAATTTTGGTGAGCAATGACATATGGATATATCTATCATCTTTGGTAAACTAGATTATCTATTTCAACTTAGGTGAGTAGTGTTCGAATTGAAAGAGTTTATGGATGGTATCGAGGGTATGAAGTCGAATGAGTCCACTGATTGATGGTTGAATTGGATTCAAATGATTGGATAATTATATGAATTGTACTGACTTGCAAGAAAGATCTTATGCAAAGGTAAATCCCCAGATTCGTGCTTGTACTTGATAGCCCTTGGGACGTATTTCCTTCCTAGTCGGTGTTTAGGGGGTGAACTTGTTGAAAAATTGTCTCACCCTATTGTGGGCTCAACATTTTCAGGCCCTTAAATGGCGATTGCGGAGGACCCGAAGCCAAAGAGTCTAGGGAGGTGGAGACCAGAGGATCAGCGAACGTGTCTGACTAGTTGGTCATAGGACAGTTCCCTTCTTGTTGAGCCAGTCTTTTGTAGACAGCCTAGTGTTGTATATAAATCTTGTGTGTTTATAAAAAGCTTGTTTTGAATGTGAATGGTTTCTTGCTTTCCTATCCTAAGCTTTTGGTTGTCAGGGGATTTGTTTCGCTTCTGCATGCGTAATAAAAAATAAAAGGGTCAGCGACTTGTCCTGAGAAGTTGCATATTTAATGACCACCGAGGGATGGGCACAAGCTCGAGGGTCAGGGCATGATAGACAGAGGAGGAAAGAACGTGAGGGGGTTGATGGCTGTGGACATGTGGGGGTGGCTACAAGGTGAAGTGGGGAGGATAGGCTGCTGCAAGGGAGTTGGGGACAATGGCGTGCAGCAGCTGGGAAAAAATGAAGATGCAGAATGTGAAGATAGAAGAAGGGGAAATGGGAAGGAAGAAGGGTCGGTTGAAGTGCACGCATGGGGAGGGGTTTGTGCGAGAGATAGAAAGAGAGATAAGAAGGAAAAATAAGTCAATAAACCAACCAATAGAAAGCCTTGATAAAAATCTATGTAATCATCAAATTGGCACCAAAGTCTTCATGCCTTAATGTCAAATGCCCCTCCAATGGCCAATTTCCCTCATTTCTTCACAAATTACTCCTTTTGGGCAGCCAAAAATGCCATAAATCAGCCCATCCGAATTCTTTAATTCCTTTCCATTTTGTCCAAAATTGATTTTTCCGCAAAATTCTCGGCTTGACATAATTTTCCCAAAAGATGAGACGAGATCTTAAAAATGAATCGTGACACGCTCGAACGTTCGATTCCCGAAATTGAATTTAATTTCGTGGTTAAAATCGACCGGACGCGATTTTAGTCCAATCTAACCTACCATGTAGCATTTAGGGATTTTACCGCGGTTATACCTCTTAACGGCTTCACCCAATAGATTTGTTAACTCATGAGTAATCAACTCAGAGAAAAAGGACTATAGGCGCCTCGGCGAAAAGCCCATTTCATTTTATCGAGACAGGGTCGAAAATTGAGGATGCCACACTAGGCCCTACTAAAGAGAGGACCTTTAGGAATGAAGTTGTGATTTTGTTGCTGAAATTCTTCTTAGTGATAAATATTTTGACTGCTTGAGATGTTTTTCGTGACAGAACTAGAATTCTGTCAGCATAAGTCAAGTATTTAGCGATGAACAAGGTTTTCATCTTGAGATGATCAACATTTGTTGACGGAATTTGCATTTTCCATCACTAAAGTTGAATTTTTGCCATAAAAACATGCTTTGCCACTAAAGGTTTCCTCTTAAACAAATGACGAGATTTTGTTAATTGCAGATCACCTTCAAGGTGGATTTCTATTTTGTTTGCCAACAATTAGTCTCTATAACGTCCTATTTTAATGGGTCTATTATAATTGGTTTTTACTTTTTAAATTTTTGTTCAACTTAAATTTTGTGACTTACAAAATGTTTAGTAAATCTTTCCGTAGAATTTAAGTGTTAACAAGTAGACATTAATAATTTCATATCATTCTTCCGATGAACATGTAGCCATTAACGGTTGTTGCTATACATTAGTGCGGTGTTCATCTTGGTGTCGTGCACCGGCTTTTATGGCGGCACTAGAAATGGTGGAGAGGGTCATATCTCTTCATATGGGATTCTAGACCTGTGGAGCTCCCCGCAATACCAAGTGAAAAGGTAAGAGAAATATGTTGCTTGAAATTTTTGATAAAAAAGATTAAATGGTTATCAGTTGACAAAGCATAAGTCGGGGTAAGTACACTAGAAGTGCTAAAAGCTGGGTACAGTGCTCACTTTAGTGCCAAAAGTTTTTTCCGGATAACTTACATGCTACTTTAAAAAAAAAAAAAAACAATCATTAAAGTATCAACTCCAATCCAAATTGTCGGAAATCCGACGTGACTATATTTTATTAATTTCTCAATCCTACATAGCTCACGAGATGTGCCTAGTTAGCATATAACCCTTAAACGACGTCATCCAAAATTTATAAATAGTGATCATTTAAGTGCCAAATTTTATTAAAAGTGATTATTTGAGTGCCAAATTTGATTTAAAGTGATCACTTCAATACCGTCGTTGTTAAAAAACACTCACCTTAGTGCCAAGCATGCCATGTGGAAATGCCACGTGGACTGAATATTTTAAAAAATTTGCCAAGTCATATTAAAATTTTAATTATAAATGACATGTAATCAGTTTGGCTGAAATTTCTCACCATTGACACTAAAGTGATTGTTTTTCCTCCGATTTAGCACTTAAGTGAGCCGGCGAAAACTTTTGGCACTAAAGTGAGTTATATACACAACTTTTGACACTTCTAGTGTACTTATCCTGCATAAGTTGGACATCATTCGAATATTTCGTTTAAAGCAACGGAGGGCAATTTTAGATGGGAAGATTTTTTGGGACATATAGTTTCAATTGGTCCTAAGAGAAAAGCTGGTAGGTTTCTCTTTAATTAGTCCATCCTAGTGGGGTGCGACTTCGTACAATGGTTCTAACCTGAAAAAACGGAGAAAAAAAAAAGACGAAACACTAAAAAGTGATTAAAGAAGTTCAAAATAGCATGTTTCTTAGCCAAGTTAGTGTGGAGTTGGACATCAGGATGTGTAGTGTGCTTCATCCTAACTGGAGACTAACTTCTAGTTGACTTACTACAGATGTGTCTCTTTCTTCTTTTGCAATGGGGTAGCACTATCAAAGAATTTTTGATGCATTTGCTTGATAAGCAAGTTGTATAAAAGAAGGATAAACATAGTTACTTGCAAACACTAGCACGAGGATGACGTGCTTATATGTCGCCAACTTGGACTTTAGATAGCATAATCTATGGCTAAGGAGACAACAATATATGGTGCAAGGATCATGTAGATCAATTACATCTGGATCAATTGATCGTTAGGGTTCCATAGTGAGAACCATATACTTAACGATTTAGATAATATGAGTTCACATGATCTTGTAGACCATATGGTAACTTATTGGTGTATGCTTACTATCCAACCTGAACCTTGGGTACGCACACATCCCTCAGTGGTCGTTTAAAATCCAATGTTCTTAAGACGCGTCGCCGACCATTTTCTTTTTTTATGCACATGCGGAAGCGAATCGAACAAACCCCAAACAACAATCAACATAGAGATAGTAGAAAGGTAAGCCATTTAACACAAACCAAGTTAGCCCTGAAGTTTACATACAAAAGGTCTATCTCCAAAAAGACACCACCAGACAACCTACACTCCAAACCCTTTCGCCTCGAGCTCCAAATTCTCCACCCTAGGAATCTAAAAAGAATTTAAACCACAACGGGGTGAGATAAAATCTCAACGAATCAACACCCTAAACCATAATTAAGATGAGAATTCACTTAGAAGCAATCTAAACCTGCACCATTTAGGACTTACCTCGCCTCAACACCTCCCTGCACATTAGTACATCTCATCTATCATATGCATACGGCAAACATATTCAATAACTTGAACACTTCAGATCATTCAACAAATATTCACAAGGGTCTCGATTATAAGACTAAATTGTTATAACACGTCCCATTCTGTGCTACAAAATTTAGTCCCATAATTAGGCATGGCTATGTCAATCACTCAAATGTGTTCCAATTATTAAGGCCCAACGGCCATGGCATCCCAACCCAATAGTCGGCCGTCATCCAACATAACCGGGCATTGTCCCGCTTCGTCGGGTATGGCAACGTCTACATCTAGACGGCATTCCCAAAGGAGCACTAACTCAGCCTCCACTGCGATCAGCATCTATTGTCAAGGGCATTCACAAAGGAGCATCGGCCTAGCCTTCACTGCAACCGGCATTCGTTGTCAAAGGCATTCCCAAAGGAGCATCACCTCTCCGACTTTCATCGGGTGATGGGTTCCGATAGCGATTACACATAATCCAAACTCGGCCAAGAATATTGTGATTTGCTCTCAAATACTTCCATTTCAAATAATGGACTTGGCTAATTTTCTTCATATTAGAAATTCCCGGTAAAATAATTGTGCGTGGTCACACCTTTAAATTGAACCATAAAACGTGATACTCTCTCATTTCAAAATCCCGCGATTTTATATCGTAGATAAAATATTTTTGGTGTCAAAAACTAACACTCAGTATTTATTTATTTAAATACCAAAATCCAATTTTTGCAATAATAGTCCATAACAACAATCAAGCTCCCAATTGCACAATTAAGCAATCAATTTCACATATTATCAAGTATGAGCTCTAAGCATGCCAAAAGTTAACCGCATCACCCAATATGCATTGCCCAGCAAACACCACATCAAGAATAATCACAAAACTACTACCAGTCCTAATTGGCAGAAACTGGTCCACTTGCGCGTCTCTAAGTTTAAATCCAAAAACTTAATCAAACGAGTTCGAAAAAATTCTCAAATTTAAATATGTTATAAAGGACACATAAACAAAAAATTTTCAAAAGACATATTAGCCTAGATATTTCCGAATTAAGAGCAGTAAATCACCCAAATTGTCACAAAAACTGTGTCCTTGTCCAAAAATTTCATTTTCCAAAATCAGTTTAGTTCGATATTCAAAACTTGTCCACTTGATCTGAAATTTGAATATGTTAAACTACATGATGTAAGGAAAAACTTTTGTCAAGAAACTCTTTCCAAAATCGAACCCTAAAAGTTGATAAAAATCCCTTAAATACCAAAAGGTCAATGGTTCCAACATAAACCAACATTCTGTTTTGTAAATAATGAGGCTAAAATCTTATTCTTTTAATTCCATAAATTCTTGAGTAAAATATATGTTATATCTAAAGATGTCTAAAACATTTTTCAAATAGAAAGAAACCTCAAAATCATAGCACATGTTTTTCCACAAAAATGGCAAGCGGCTAGTGTCCAACAAATTGATCCGGAAGAAATCCACTAAACCAAGCTAAATCACCCTCATTAATACTAATCCAACCAACTAGATCAATACTAATCCATCTTAAGGCTAATCTAACAAACTAGATTAATACTAATCCATCTTTAAAATAATCTCACTTAATACTAATTTAACTAATCTAATTAACACTAATCTAACCCCTAAGTATAATTAGCAACCCAATCAAGAATTAGGGAGTTAATTTACTGGATTAATGAGGTAACAGGTTCATTGCGACAGCGGTGAAATCCCGTTACTATGGCATCTCCAACGGAGAGCCGGACGAGGCTGGAAAATAGCCAACAAGCCTCACAGTTTGTTGTTGGAAGTCGATTCTGGAGGTGGCTGGATTGAGCTGGTCAAGGCTGAGGGTCTCGGCTTGGACAGTGGCTGAGTTGGTGACAACTTGACGGGGACAGCGCTGCTGGGTTGAGCTGGAACAAACTGAAGCGATGGCTAGCATGGGGGCTGGTCGGGTGATGTTGGTGGCTAGAACAGGCTATTGTGTGGTGGCTGTTGCCGTGGGTAGCTAGTGGAGCTAGGATGAAGATGGCTGGTTGGTGGAAGGAGTTGGTTCAGCAGGGAATGAAACTAGAGAAGGGGCTATCGCTGGTGTGAGGTTGTGGGGCTGCTAGGGTTGATAGGATGAAGAAAACTTGAAGAAGAGAAGGATGCATGAGGAAGAAAGAAAGGAAATGAAGACTGCTCTGCTAGTGGGGGTTCACGCATGAAGAGAAGAAAGATAAATGAGAGAGAAAGGGAGAGGGGACAAGGGGTAGAGAAGGTCAAGCGGCTGGCCAATGGAAGAACAAGAGAAATATCCATGTAATGATCACTTTGGCACAAATTCTTCTACCCATTTTTGTCAAGGCTCCATCCAATCGGCATTTTTCACTCAAATCTCCACAAACAAAGAAATTTTGCTGGCCAAAAATGCCTCCCCTCTGTCCATAAGAATTTTCATCTATTTTCTTTCAATTCCACACAAAATCAAGTCATTTTGGTGGTCAATTTATCTCCTTGAAGCTGCCATACGAATTTCCTTTGAACTCTCCACAAACTAATTCATTTAAGTGGCCAAATAACCCAGCAAAGCTGCCCATCCGACTTTCCTCCTATATCTTTTTGCCGATTTTGATTTATTTGCAAAATTCCAAGCTCGATGGAATTTCTTCAAAAGATGAGACGAAGTCCTAAAAATAAATCGTGACACGCTCGAATAGTCGATTCCCAAAACCAAATTCAATTTCATGGTTAAAATCGACCAAACGCGATTTTTGTACAACCTAACCTACTAGATAGCTTTTAGGGATTTTAATGCGTTTGACATGTGGCCGATAATTTTCAATCCACATTTGTGCATCTTCAACTCGTAGGTGATGTTCGGTTGTAGTAAAAATCACAATGTTTCAATTACGAACACTGAGCATAAAATCGATTATAAACCGGGTTAGGCCCCGTTTGGATGGACTTTCCCGAGGGGCTTTCGGGCCCGAAAGCCCCTTTGGGAAAAAATTTTGTGTTTGGCAATCATTTTCAAATGCTACATCGCCAAATGTCAGCATCCCAAATGCTGAAAGCCCTATGCTGGGGAGGACCAGCTTTGAGCATTGGGCATTTCAGAAATGTCGGTTCACTGTTCATAATCCATTGTTCATCTTCTTCCCCCTTTCTTCTTCGTTCGTCTTCGTCTTCCTCGCCGGCTGAGAGTGTGGCTTCTCCGGCAGCCGCCACTGCCGCGTGGGGGTCCCGCTTCCTCGGTGACCACCGCCCGGGGTGGCGAGACCCACGACCCAGGCGGCGTTGCCTGGCAAGCGCGAGCCAGGCTACGCAACCTGGGTCCGCGCGACCTCAGGCGGCGTCGCCTGGCACGGGCAAGCCAGGCGATGCCGCATGGGTCCGCGCAAACTCAAGCGGCACCGCCTGGCGCGGGCGAGCCAGGCAACGCCGCCTGAGGTCGCGCGGACCCATGCGGCGTCGCCTAGCTCACGCCCGCCAGGCGACGCCGCCTAAGGCCGCGCAGACCTCAAGCCGCTAGATTTGGGGTGCGCATGATAAAATTTTTGAAACAGAAATTGCTTTCTGGCCATAAATTGATTTCTCAATTTCTATTTCAGAAACTAAGAAGTTAAAATTTTACCTTCGATTTCTTCTTCAAAACTATTTATGGAATAGAAATCTGTTTCAGAAATAGAGAAATCAAATTGTGTTACCAAAGGGATTTCTGTTCCAAACCTGTTCTGGGGAACAGCGAAATAGAGAAATCAAGAAACATAAATTTTATCATGCGCAGCCTTGGCCATCCGGCGGCCAGATCTGGCGGTCTTGAGGCCAGATCTGGCTGATCGCGGAGGCTAGATCTGGCCGTTCGGCGGCTGGCCGGCAGTTGGCCGGCCGCCGGAATTTGATTTTCTGACTTAAATAAAAAATAAAAAATACCAAAAGTCAATTACAAAGCTGAATTTTACCAAATGGTGTTTATACTAAGTTGCCTTTCAATGCTACAATTTACCAAACGGTATAACATTCCCACAAACCCCTTTTGCTCAAAGGTATTTGCATTCTCCCAATGGCATTTCCCCAAAGTTGAACCAAATGGGCCCTTAGTGCTGTTCGACACGAATTTCGTAATCATGCAGAATCACCCGCAATTCAATTACATGATTTCGTCAAATCGACCTATATCTGATCACAAATCAACTGTAACGGTGTCGTATTGACCTTTGTTGATTATCACGGTCGAGCAATCAATTTCCAATTGAATTCTCAAGTCTATCAAGTTTATATCCCTTAACGGCTTCACCTAATAAGTTAGTTAACTCATGAGTGGCCAATTCAGAGAAATAGAACCATAGGCGCGTTGATGAAATGCCCATTTCATAAAATCGGGACGGAGTCGAAATTCAGGATGTCACACTTACCTAATAGGGTATTGGGTTACGAGCAATGGCCTTATAGACCTTATCTATATTTCTTAAAAATCAAGCGATGTACCAGTCACGTGTCAGTTATGTAACTAATAGCAACTGACGTGTACTTGTGAACAAGTCTTGTATGTTGATGCCAATCAGTGTTGACATTTGTGATTCATTGTGCAACTCTATCTCTAATTTAGCTGCTTTAAGCTAGTTTGAGTCCATCACGAGTCCTCGTAATTCGGCTTCCACAGTAGATGCTTTAATTGAATGTAGTCTCAAATCATCCTTCCCAAGGATGTTTCGAATGAATCGATACACGTTGTCATTGTTTGAGGCTGCCATCACAGCTAAAGAAAACATATATAGTTGCTGAGGTCAAGGCCGTTTATGTGACGTGGTGGAGGAACTACAGTTTTGAAAGAACCTAATGTGCATCTTTAGATTTCAGAAAAGCCCAACAGGTTGAAGCCAAGGCAATAAAAAGGGAGACCTACAGTTTGGTTTGAGCGAGTGAGGTGTTGGCGTTAAGCAAACTGACACCAAGTTTTTGCAAGTTGTTCGATAAATTCCCATTTTGCTTAAGATCAACCAGAGCTAGTACAAAACTTTGATCTATAAAGGTCTAAGCTCCATCTGTTTTTCAGCCGTTGCACCATGTTCAATTTTGATCCACCCCCACAAATATTTCTCACAAGTCTATCCATTCATTTGAATCACTTGGCTTCTAGGGGATCACAGCCCCATAAGAGGCAGAACTCAAGTGCCTTATTGAGCCAAGAATCACTCGCTTGATCTAATAGTTGTAGAATTTGCTATGGAATACTGTACGATCGATGTGCATCTTGGCCACCAAAATTTTGTACATTTGTTAATGATGATCATAATCTTCATTGTTTCCTAATGTACCTCCTAAACAACTATGACTCCCATCACTCCTATCATTGTCAAATTATCAGTAAGTTGCCATGTTCTCAACTAGATGAATGTTATGGATAACAACATGGATATAATATTATAATATCCATTTCATTCTTCTTCCAATTCCTTTTCAGGGCATGGAATGATTCCGAAAATGTCTTTAGGCCATCCTCAACATTTTTTCTTTCTACTAGCTCTTCAATAACTTAGACTATGCATTTAACTTTTGTATATATATTGGGTAACCCAGGGAACCTCATAAGCCAACAGCCGACGAACAAACCTTTAGGAAGCGACTGCAAGACCCACCATCACAGTACTCCAAGAAAGAATCCCTAACGACGCCTCTGGGATTCGAACTTCTCCCCTTCATAATGGGGAGAGAGCTCGAGCTAGCTGCACCCGCTAAGGATAGTGGTTTTTGTATTTATATTTAATCGTTCATGAATGAATCAAATTTTCAAGTTTTGGCAGCTGCAAGTGCTCTATGCAATGAACATAAGCTAGTGGAAGAACGCAAACGAGCCTCTGAATCTTTGGAGCAATGATAGCTCACAGCCCAGTGAGAATGCCTTGAATGAAAGAGGCTCTAGCACAAACAATCTTCATCCTTTCATTAAGCATTTCATCTACCAATTTCGAATCCTTTGACAACATTTATTTCAATTTCCCATCTTTTCAATTGAACGATGAGAGAATAACTTTTCAAGGCAATGTCTCCGTCCTAAACTCTATCATCCAACTCACTCTAGGTGTGCCATTGAAGAGACCCAAAGTCGTAGTTGACCAAGCAATATATCATCAACCCATGCACCCGTAAGATAGTTCAAAAGACTATATTCAAATTAAGGTAAGAGAAGGAGGAGATGATGGGAGATTGAGAGTGTAATGAAGAGAATGGGAGTGTTACAATTATAATAAGAACCATTTGTTAAATTAAAGTATGTTAAGGAAATCCCTTATGATATTTTGAAGATAATAGAATAAATCAAAGGCTACGAACATGTTTAATGGTTGAGTAATAGACTATCCAGATGATAGAACATGTAAAGGATGTTGTCAAAGTCTATACTTGGAAGAACTATAAGACAGACTTTATACTGAAACTGAACTGATTCAAACTGTGTTCGGACCTTAAGGTTAAATATGTTCAGACTTATGTGCCAATTGTAAAGTCTATTTTAGATGGAAGACACTTAGACACTCAGACTCTACTTCAGACAGAAGACACTCAAACTTTATTTCTGGTAGAACACTCTTAGACTTTACATCTAGAATAAAACACAAGTCCAGACGTGACAAGGTCCAAAACAAGACACAAGTTCATAATGTAACAGATTTTGAACGAAGCATGTTCAGAACGAAACACTTGACATAACGTAACATAAGCCTCAAACAAATAATGGCTAATAATTTAGTTTGGATTCTACATCAAGATAGATTTGATTAACTCAATTTAATTTATTGACGATTGGATCTTGAAGACAAGAACTTTCTATACAAAGAAGCTCTATCTATGGAAACCAATATTCTGTTTGTATGAGCGATCAGAATCAATTTGGAATTCTACTTTTATCACTCAACAACTACCAAATCTTCTAGATATAGATCCGTCCAATTGGTAGATTGGAAGACGATCCTCTAGATATTGTCCAACGATTAGTTTGAAAGTGGAGAAGTATTTAAAGAGATCAAGGACCGATGAGCAAGTAAGAGACGAAGCGTAGAATTTATAATTTCAAAAATCTGAGCGAACTTCGATCATTGACTTGTCTTTAGTGAGCTTAAACATTTGTGATTGTGAAAGAAATACCAAAAGAGTGACTTAGTGAGATACTGTGTGTCACACCTTGATCCACAGAGTGCATGTCCATCCCTCTGCGATTGATTAAATAGCAATGTCCCAGGACGCATTGCCAACCTATTCATTTTAATGCACATGCGGAAGCAATTAAATAATCTCCAAGCAACAACAATATGGGATAGAAAATTAGGGCCATAATTTCGAAAACCAACATCACACTTATATATACACATCACAATCGGTTATATATATATATTACAACAACAAATATATCTAAGTTCTACAAATAGGGGGGTTTCACAAAACTACAAGTCCTCATCCTCCTCTCCATCTTCATCCACACTCCAACTAGAGCCTTCATCTGAATGCACTAGGGACTCTGGTTCTTCAAGATTCGGGTCTACTGCGTCTACTACTGAACCTCCAAAAGGATCTGCAATAGCTTTCCCAAAAGCGACCTCTAGAACATACAGAGGTATCTCAGACTCCAGTATGGGACCATTTCTCTACCCATTCTGAGCTTGGTGGTATCATGATTTGTATCAATGGGGCACCTCGTGGGTGAGACCCACATCGACCCAGACTATAGACCTTACCAGCTCATAGGTCCAACCCCTAGGGCTCCCATGCAACATAATGTATGACGTCTATTCTATAACGTTCTTAGGCCATCCAAAAAACTCAGGAGGAGCTGCCATCTATAGACCTAAAATGTTATCCCACAACAGGGTGAGACGACGTCTCAGTAAATTCTACCCCCTAAGACCCGACTAGGAAAAAAAATGCCCCAAGGGTTGCCTAAACACAAACAAAGGTCAGAGGACTTACCTTTGCCTCAGTTCCTTCCTGTAAGTCAGTTTATCTCATGGATATACAAACAACATCAACCAATCATTTGAATTCACCAAATCAGATCGAATTATCGATTAATAAACCTAGTCGATTACATGTCATCATGACTTTCCCTTGGTTGGCTAAATCAATATTATCTAATAAGTCCGATCATGTCAGGACTACTCCCTCTAAGCTAATAATAAATAGTATAGCTCGAACTAAGCTGATAAATAGTATACTACTCTCTTAATAAGCTGACATATCATAGCCCATAAGTTGATATAGTATACTAATAATGCTCCCTCTAAGCTGATAATAATATTGCCCGCTTTAAGTTGATAAGGTATACTGCTTTCTTACTAAATTGCCGTATCATAGCCCATAGGTTGATATAGTATACCGGTATACTGTTCTCTATCTAAGCTGATATATCGTCTGTAGGTTGATATAGTATACCATACCAACCATATAACAATTTCATAATTTCTATCATACCCGATGAAAATAGCCGTTTGTGGGTACACGGTCGGCCTTAGCTAAAACACAACATTTTCACTTTTGAACATCCCACCAATTCTAGCAGTCCCAAAATAGATTTTTGGCATTGTAGACCAATACCCAGTAATTTTCTAATTAATTACCAAAATTATCAATTTTTTGGAAAAATTACCCATAATCACCAATCACACTTAATTTGCACAAAATAACAGTTAATTAAATAAAAAAATTACACCATTGCAATCAGCATAAAATTCTAGTCACTGACTGTCATGCCCCAATCCTCGAGCGCGTTCCCATCCCTCTCTGGTTGATAAAATTTGCGACTTCCCAAGACTAGTCGTCAACTCTTTTTATTTTATTGCACATGCAGAAGCGAATAATAAATCCCATAACAACAACCATCTCGGGATAAAAAAGCAGGACAACAAATTCACAAAAAAAACATGATTTTATAAACATACTAAGTCATGTACAAAATTTGTGATCAAAATACTACAAAAGATTATCTTTCCAAAAAGAAGTGGTCCTAATTGACCTATACTTCAAATCACCTCTTTTTAGCTCCAAGTCCTCCATTCGACGACCTTGAAAATTTAACCCACGACGGGGTAAGATATAAATCTTAGCGAGTTTACACTTTAAACCCCAATTATGAGGGAAAAACGCTAAGAAGCGTCCTAACCACATAATCATACAACCGTAGAGACTTATATCGTGTCAGATCTACCCTATAGGTCAGTACAGTTCATATCACAAACAGTACAAAAGCATGAGCAACAACCAAGCTCATTTAACTGGAACGTCATACTCAAATTTTAAAACAACCACCAAGGTCCTAATTATAAGGCCAAACTGTTATGACACAACCCATACTATGCCACACAATTTTGTCCAATAATTCGACACATTCAACTCAATTAATCATGCGTTCCTAATTTTGATCTTCGCATATAGCAGTCGTACTCTTTGTTCGGAGGTCTTCTGGCCATCCTAGGTATCGTCTCACCCCATTGAGCACAGCACGTCTCCATTAGACAATTTTCCTAATAGAGCAGAGGGTCTAGAATTTACTGCAACCAGCTTCCCATTGTTTAGGGGCGTCCCATATAGGGGTTACCATCCAGCTTAACAACCCGAGACGGGTTCTCTTAACCAACACAACATCACTCAATTATGACCCAGGACACCATACATTGCACTGAAATGCCTCAATTAAAATGGTGAACCTAGCCTTTTTCTTTGTATTAGAAATACATGGTAAAATAGTCGTATGTGGGTACATGGTCAACTCAACCCAGAAAGATTGATATATTTTCTTTTAAAATGCCCTTAGTCGTAAGTCGGCTATGGAGATCGCTAGTCTAAGGATGGTAGAATGGAACCTGTTAAAGTCTATAGTGGACTTAGAGTTTGAATTTAAAGTGGATCGCCTTACTGTTATGCTTACTGCATTAAGGATTGAACTCGAAATTATTCAGAAAGTTAAGATTCTGCAAGAGTCTGACTCGGAAATTGTGAAGGTAAGAAATGCTATGTCTTTAGGAAAAAGACTAGAATTTCAAGTCTCTGAGAATAGAGTGGTAAGATGCAAAGGACGATTCTATGTTCCCAACAATGAAGAAGTGAAGAGGGAAATTTTGTCAGAAGCACATAGGAGTAATTATAGTATTTATCTGGGTAATACAAAGATGTACAGAAATTACCATGTTTCTCAATGTTTAACGTGCTAGCAAGTGAAGGCGGAACATCGCAAACCCGCAGGACTATTGAGACCGTTAGACATACTTGAATGGAAATGGGAGCATGTAACAATGGACATTGTGCAAGGACTGCGAAGGACATCAAATGGTCACGATTCAATTTGGGTGATAGTGGATCGCTTGACAAAATCTGTCCATTTCCTAGTGGTCCGCATAAACTATTCAATAAATAAGCTTGCTAAGATATATGTAAGTCAGGTAATATGCTTACATGGTATTCCTATAATGATCACCTCTAATTGAGACTCTAGGTTTACTTCAAATTTTTGGCAAAGTCTCCAAAATGCCTTAGGGACAAAGCTTCAATTTAGTACCGCATTTCATCTCCAAACAGATGGACAAACGGAAAGAGTGATCCAGACTCTGGAAAATATGCTAAGAGCCTGCATTATTGATTTTAGGGGAAGTTGGGATGAAAATTTGCACTTGATAGGGTTCGCCTATAACAAGAATTTTCATAAAAGTATAGGCATGGCTCCGTATGAAGCATTATATGGGAGAAGGTGCAGAACCCCTGTTTATTAGAATGAAGTAGGCGAAAGAAAACTGACAGGACCTAAGTTAGTACAAGTTACTACAGAAGCGGTTGAGATAATAAGGAAAAAGACTTAAGACAGCCCAAAACCGACAAAAAGACTATGTGGATAGGTGGAGAAGGGCTTTGGATTTTAGTGTGGGAAATCATGTATTTCTTAAAGTATCTCCAATAAAAGGAATATCTGGAATGAAAGGAAGTTAGGTCCCAGATTTGTTGGATCCTTTGAAATACTCAAAAGAATAGGAGACGTAGCTTATCGATTGGTGTTGCCTCCTAAATTGGGAAATTTATATGATGTGTTTCATGTGTCAACGTTAAGGAGATATCGGCCGGATCCTGGTCACATACTCGATCATGAAGCCATCAAAGTGGATGAGAGAGTGAGATACATCGAAGAGCCTATGCAAGTACTATACCAAAAGGAGCAAGTTTTTTGGACCGAAAAAATCCTATCGGTTAAGATATTATGGCAACATCATGATATGGAGGAAGCCACATGGAAAAGTGAAGATAAGATGAAGGAAAAGTACCCTCACTTGTTTCAAGAGGCATAAGTAATATTGAAATTTCGAGGACGAAATTCTCTAAGGAGGTGAGAATTTCATAACGATCCTTAGATACACTACAACCCTTGAGGAGGTATCAAAAGCACCATCAGACTATATTGCAATCTTTAGACTGACGGATTCTAATTAAACAAGGCCGAACATTGAATGGACTATTGTTTTGAGTTGGAAATGTATCCTATATCCAAGTGTGATCAAGGATTGTACTAAAGGATAAATTGACAAGGAATTTTCTGTTCTTGGTCGTGTAATCTATAAGTTGGATTTTCATCGATTAATGTTGCAATTTTATTTGGTCATGTGAGTAGTTGAGATTATGAAATTAAGTGGGGATTAAAGTAGATTATTAAGAGCAAATATGGGCTTATTTAGTATTACTTTTTGGGCCATTTGAATTTGGACTTTAGGCCCAAAAGTGTTGGGCTCAAAGTGGGCCAATAGGCAAGGCCCAAGAAGCCCCCAAGGGCCGTTGACCGAGGAAGGGGGGGAACCGGATGGGCCTCCTCCATGTGTCTTCAACAAGAAGACACTTGTCTCCTTCTTGGAGACAAGTGTCCTTCCATGCAAAATTAATCAAAGGCAAGTAATTAAACAACCAAAAAGGAAAAGGGGACGGGGCGGATTGAGCAAGGCACCGAGAGAGAGAGAGAGAGAGAGAGAGAGAGAGAGAGAGAAGTCGAGAGAGGAGGAAAAAGACCGGCCGTCGTGCATCCGCCTAGCCGCCACCGTCGATCGAGCTTGCCGCCTAGCCTCGCCGTTGTGCATGCTGAGATTTTCTTTGGATTTAATGCAAGCAAAGTCCCTTGACCTACACTTTTCTTGCTGTTATTGTGTGTGTTGTATGGTGAATTTCAGAGGTGGTGGAGCTGAGAATTTTCGAAGTTATGGGAATAGTGCCTTAGTCTAGTAATTTGTTTTCTGGAAAAACAGTCCGACCTTTGATGACTTCATGAGCTGCATGCAATTTTCTAGTTGGAATTTCACTTCGACTTCTTGATGAAAGTTGTAGAGGACTTCTTAAAGATTAACATTCTAAAATTTGAGATGAAAATGATAAGTATTAGATGGTGAAACCAATTTTCTTCAAAGATACTAGATCTGGAAAACTGCTATGTTTATCCCTTGCGATTCTGCGAATTTTGTAAATTTTATCCATTCCGAATTTGATCTCATGTTCTTGATAAGCATTATATATGACAGCTTGTGGAACAACATACTACAATTTGAGAATAAACGGACAAGTATTGATTTGGGAAATGATTTTTCTTTCAAAGGAATTAAATCTGGAGATTGAGCCGAATGTTAGGGTGAGTTGTAATAATCATATCTTTTAATCCAGAATGAATTAGACTTTTATTTCTGCATGATACTTTTACTGCTAGGTCTCAGCTATAACATATTAAAATCTCAAAATTTTTAGAGTTCGTTTAAGGGCTTAATCAAAATTATTTTCGAAACTGTGCAAAAGTGGTGCTGGAATTTCTTTTGCTATGAAGTATGGACCTATGTGATTGATATGAAACTTTCTTGACATAGTGTTCTTCATGAAACCTCTTTCTATAGGTCTTTTCTACATTATATTAAATTTTCAGAATTTATTAATATCAATTACTAATTTTTCCAGAATTTTAATTAAAGGAATGCATTCGGTTTTATTTGAAAATTGTCTTATTTTCAAGAACAAATAAACTATTCTATGGGATGTAGTATTCTAAGTTGCTATCTATGTAGCATGTGTGGTGGCATTTATGCATTTCACATGACATGTAAAATTAAATGAAATTTTGGTACTATTGCATCAAATGACATTTTTACAAAGTGAGATATATCCATGTGAAATGATAGTGATGATACCATCGGACGGCTAAGTCAACGATGCCCGGAGGTGTGTGCGGGATGTTCTCGGGAGTTTCGAGATGCCCGGAGGTGTGTGCCGGAGGTTCCTCGCTACATAAGTTGGGTGCGAGCGATATAAGGGATGCAAACACTGGTCCTTGGAAGAACAATGAGATCCTTCGAAAAATCAATATGGAAATTGAATCATGTGCATGTGTGTACATGGCCTAGTGTATAAATTGTCTTTGAATTTGAATTGGCGTTGCATGATTTTTGGAAGTGTGATCACCAAGGCATTGAATGGATCTCATGGAGATGTATGCATGACTACATGGAGATAGATACATGACCGCATGGTGATGTATGCTTGAGTACATGAATGATATATGCTTTGCTTGTGATGCCTTGGTTGTCTTATTTGTTGCATTTTGTAGTTTGACGGATCTTTAATGTTGAGTGGTTGTACTCACCCCTTTTGGGGACTAAAACTTTAGATTGAGAGAGATACCTCTGCTACCTGTTTCACGAGGCACTTTTTATGGCGTCCCGGTAGATGTCGAGTGCTCATGCTCGGAGCACATTTGTGTTAGTGTGCGGGGTCTGGTATTTGTACGCGTAGGAGTCCTCATCATGTATGATGTAGGTCTACTTGGAGGCCCCGTGGTACAGGAGTTCCTGTCCATGCACGTTCGACGTGACGGGATTATGATGGGGATGCCACCGCCGCCGCTAGCTGATGGACCGAGTTGGGTGTGATCGATCGTGAGTGATGGGTAGCTGAGGAAGCCTTTTTTTCGAACTGTCGGCACTATCTGATGGATTGAAGCTTATGACTATTGTGGAGTTGGACGCTTTCGGTTATAGCCGAGTTTTAGAAAAGCCTTGGCCTTTTGTTGTACCAACTCATGTTGTCCATCAAGTGATATAAATAAAAGTGCTTTATCTTATGAAAATTTGTAGCTGGTGTGCATTGCATTATGTTGTTGGAGTATGGGATGGGAAATTTGATTATGCTTCTGCCATATGAACTATGTTGGGACCGACTTAAATAATGCGAACCCCTAGGACTATTGAAGGGTTAGAGCACTGTGGTGACCCTAACGGATCGAGGGCCGTGTCGGGGGGGTGCCTCAAGATATAAATATCTTAGCAAGTTAATGACCTAAGTCTCAACTATGACGCTAATTCGTCTCGAAGGCAACTTGAACATGCAACATTATATCGATGGCAAATCAATAGTAAAGCAACCCTTGCTTCGCCTTAACTATGAACATGGTCAGGCAACCAACCCCAAAGACAAATATTAAAGCTATCAAGTAACTCGTAGGCATCCTTACCTCGCCTTGGTGCATCCTGCACATTAGTTAATCACATATGCCAATATCAA
Source organism: Eucalyptus dawsonii (assembly GCA_016097615.1). NCBI lineage: Eukaryota > Viridiplantae > Streptophyta > Magnoliopsida > Myrtales > Myrtaceae > Eucalyptus > Eucalyptus dawsonii. The sequence goes on from CM027871.1 coordinate 1,161,063, forward strand.
TGCATTAATCATAACTAATAATCAGAACACATTCAATAGTATTCATGTGCATTGTTAACACACGTGTTCCAATTATTACGACCTCTCAGGCCATGGCCACCATAAGGGTTGGCAGTCTTCCAGCATGACCAGGCATCGTCTCGCCCTATCGGACACGGCAATGTCTAGAACCCCGCTTATAAAACATTCCATTAAGGAGCATCGATCTGGCCTCAACCGTGAATTGGCATCCAGACCCCCACCGGTTATCCGATAAATATTGGGCATCTCCCCTAAACTCACATTGGGTGACGAATTCAATTAAGTGACCACTCAAGCACGCAAACACTCAAGCCAATTTTATTTGCCATCAATTAGCTCAATGTAAAAGAGTTCGTGCTCAAATAACAAATCTTGAAAAATCCTTACACTTAAAATTCCGGTAAATAATCACATGTGGTCATGTACTTAAAATCAACCCACCAAATTTTGCATAGTTTCATTTTAAAACCCCAATGGCCCCATTTTACATGTAAAACACAGCATCCAACACGACACCTCAAATTTGCCATTTTCTTCTAAGTAAAACCTTTTTTAAAAATAGTATACAAGGTTTCTAACTTGGGAAATAAATATTCATGGCATCACAAGATTAAACCAACATAAAACATGTATAGATTCATCCTATAAATCAAATATCAAACACGTAAAACTCACCCCTTATTGCACTACTGTGATAGCTTATCAACCCAAAACCAATAGCTTATCGTCCATTTAGTGATAGCTTATCGTGTATTTTCCAATAGCTTATCACCCCTTTGGTGATAGCTTATCTCCAATTTCTCGATAGCATATCATTCCTTCGGTGATTGCTTATCACCTATTCTTGATAACCTATCAAGTCCACTTATCACCTATCGCAATAACCTATCAAGTTCACTTATCACCTATTGTGATAACCTATCAAGTCTACTTATCACCGATTGTGATAACCTACCAAGTAAACCATCATTAATTAGGTCTAACTACCATTAGCCTTAATATATACCATCCCTATACGCAATTAACAGTCTAATCAAATATTAGGAAGTTAACTCACAGTTGTACAGCGATGGCAAGCTAACGGCAATGGCGGCGCGACAATGACAAGAATGTGGAGCTCACAGTTAGAACGGCGGCACTACAGTAGTGGCAATAGCTTGAGCTCACAGCCAAGGAAGCTTGGTGCCTTAGTGGTGGTCTGGCGGTGATGGTGGCTCGTGGCTTGAGGGACGGTGAACGGTAAGTCAACACGGTACAATGACATAGGGCAACAAACCAAGAGAGAAAGAGAGAGGAATGGGTATGAGATGAGAGAGAGGGATGAAGGAAAATTTTTCCAAAGGGAGGGGTAGAGAGACAAAGTAAGGGAAATGAGGGAAAAAGAGGAAAACTTGAGGAAGAAGTTAGCCTATTAATACTCCTTGACTTGGAGTCCTAACTTGGGGAGCAAGAGCACATACTGGCCCTCCATTCCAACTTGGGGAGCAAGGATAGATCTCAACCATACCATTACCTAAACTTGGGGAGCACATAACTGACTAAACTTGGGGAACAAGGGGCAAACTTGGCCATCCAATAGTCTAAGCTTGGAGAGCAAGGGTTGATCTCAACCATGCAATTGTCTAGGTTTGTCCTCCAAGCTTGGGTATGTGGCCCTCCCCCTCCAATGTAAAAAACAGTCTCAATCAACTTTTGAAATAAATGTCATTACCTTATCAAATGGATTCGAAAAATTATGAAAATTTAATATTTTGAAAAGATATTAAATAAAAATTTTATGAAGGAAGCCAAGCCCAATTCATTTTTGTATAAAGAGCAGAAAATTACCAAAGACAACCCAACTTTTTTCCATCGAACAGATTCAACAACCGCAAAAGAAAATTAATTTTGGCATCCAAATCTTCAGAAAACACTTTGAAATTTTAGTATATAGTAGACATGGATCCTCTACAACTTTTGCGAAGGTAGAATCTTTAGATTGCAAAGGAAAAATTTTATAAAAAATTGAGAAGACAAATAGGTCACTGTTTTTACTGCATGGGGCAGTTTTCACACGATAAAAAAATAGGTTCTTGTACTAACCATTCCACCTCATAAAAATCTCAAATTAAAATATGTGATACATCAAGATGTTTTAAACGACTTTTATCAAGGAAGTTTCTCCAAATTTGAACTGCAAGAAGTTCTATAAAATCAAAAAACAGTGAGAGTTTCTCCAAACACTGTCTTCTTGCAAGACCAAAGTCTTTGTCTCTTGTAATCATGGCTTCTAGAGTGTATTAATGAATCAAGACTTTGAAGGCAAGCACAAAATTAGGCTTCTAGAGGCTAGGTTACTATTCACGCACACTATTCATTAGGGCTTGGGTTTGGGCTTGACAAATTTGGACTTGGGCTTAACTCATCCAATTTGGGCCTTTAATTTGGGCGTGAGGCCCATTGGGTCTTTGCTTGGCCTAGCTCCCTTTTCAACTTCCGATTCTCAACCTACTAATCCTTGTCCAAAGATTAAGGCTTACTAATAAATTGACAACTAAATGAGGCAATGTCCAATAGGTTGATCTTGGAATCCTTGAAAGTTCGATACTCGAAATCGGATTAAAATCCATGATTGAGATTGATCAAATGCAACTTGAATACGATCTAAACTATCATATGGCTTTAAGGGGTTTTCATGTATTTGACAGTGGTCGATAATTTTCGATCCATGTTTGTGCCTATAACCCTCAATCATCATGTAATCATGAGGAATCAATTACTCACCATGAATACAAGATCAATAGAAAATCGATATACTCTCATTCGCAGCAAGCATCATAATCATGCGGAATCACCCACAATCCAACTACGTACCTCTATCGAATTGATTTATATCCATTCACTAATTGACTTGTAATAGTGTAGTATTGTCCTTCATATATCCTTATGGTCAAGCGATCTATCCTTGATTGAATTCTCTGGTCATTCGCGTTTTAACCCTTTATGGCATCAACCAATAGATTAGTTAATTCATGAGTGATCGGTTCAGAGTAAATTAACTATCAATGCATTGATGAAATAACAATTTCATATATTTCGAAATGTCAAATTTCTGGATATCACAGTCTACGCCTCAGTCCTCGGATGTGAGTAGGGAAGAGGCACATCTCTTGTCCCACATCGCTTAGGAAGGGAGTTCTGGTTTTGGTTATAAGGCTTGGATCCCTCTAACTGTACATACACATTTTCTTGGGATAGTATGGATTGCTCTGAGAAGAATAAAACTGTGAAGATTTAGTGTCCAAAGAAGACAATATGTATACAATGGAGACCCGAGGCGTTACAAGTCATATCAAAGCCAACTCTTGATGACGTGTGGCGCCACAGTGAGAGGCTAATGTGCTCCTGAGGGGTGGAGAATGTGACGGCCCAGGCAGCGGTGCATGGCCTCAGCCCTCGAACGTGCATAGAGAGGGGGCTTAGGTGCTTCTAACTATACATCCGCGTTTTCTTAGAGTAGTATGGGTTGTTTTAAGAATAACAAAACCATGATGACTTCGTGTCCAAAGTGAATAATATTTGTACAGTGGAGATCCGGACGTTACATTTGCATTTGAGGTTTGTTTGATTGGTGGATTCTTCTTTAGTTTTTCATTGGAGGAGCACATGAAAATGTCGCTTGGTCGTACATAGGTCGATTAATTTAAAGCATGACCTTGACTTCGAGGTGACTGCTCTTTTTCCCGGTCCTACTTTTTTAAAAGTCACTTTTATCCAATATAATTGACAAAACAGAGACATCATCTTCACCGTCCCCGTCTGTCTCTTCTTCTTCTGACTGGCTTTGTGGCTGGCTTTAGCTCCACTATCATTCGAAGATCCAGGTTCTCGACGTTACATTTGCATTTGAGGTTTGTTTGATTGGTGGATTCTTCTTTAGTTTTTCATTGGAGGAGCACACGAAAATGTCGCTTGGTCGTACATAGGTCGATTAATTTAAGGCATGACCTTGACTTCGAGGCAACTGTTCTTTTTCCCAGTCCTACTTTTTTAAAAGTCACTTTTATCCAATATAATTGACAAAACAGAGACATCATCTTCACCGTCCCCGTCTGTCTCTTCTTCTTCTGACTGGCTTTGTGGTTGGCTTTAGCTCCACTATCATTCGAAGATCCAGGTTCTCGACGTTACATTTGCATTTGAGGTTTGTTTGATTGGTGGATTCTTCTTTAGTTTTTCATTGGAGGAGCACACGAAAATGTCGCTTGGTCGTACATAGGTCGATTAATTTAATGCATGACCTTGACTTCGAGGCGACTGTTCTTTTTCCCAGTCCTACTTTTTTAAAAGTCACTTTTATCCAATATAATTGACAAAACAGAGACATCATCTTCACCGTCCCCGTCTGTCTCTTCTTCTTCTGACTGGCTTTGTGGCTGGCTTTAGCTCCACTATCATTCGAAGATCCAGGTTCTCGACGTTACATTTGCATTTGAGGTTTGTTTGATTGGTGGATTCTTCTTTAGTTTTTCATTGGAGGAGCACACGAAAATGTCGCTTGGTTGTACATAGGTCGATTAATTTAAGGCATGACCTTGACTTCGAGGCGACTGTTCTTTTTCCCAGTCCTACTTTTTTAAAAGTCACTTTTATCCAATATAATTGACAAAACAGAGACATCATCTTCACCGTCCCCGTCTGTCTCTTCTTCTTCTGACTGGCTTTGTGGCTGGCTTTAGCTCCACTATCATTCGAAGATCCAGGTTCTCGACGTTACATTTGCATTTGAGGTTTGTTTGGTTGGTGGAGTCTTCTTTAGTTTTTCATTGGAGGAGCACACGAAAATGTCGCTTGGTCGTACATAGGTCGATTAATTTAAAGCATGACCTTGACTTCGAGGCGACTGTTCTTTTTCCCAGTCCTACTTTTTTAAAAGTCACTTTTATCCAATATAATTGACAAAACAGAGACATCATCTTCACCGTCCCCGTCTGTCTCTTCTTCTTCTGGCTGGCTTTGTGGCTGGCTTTAGCTCAACTATCATTCGAAGATCCAGGTTCTCTCTCTCTCTCTCTCTCTCTCTCTCTCTCTCTCTATGCACGTGTGCCTAACTTTATGGTATTATTGTTGGTTTGTCAAAGGATTTGGAACAATGTTTAGTAGATCTTTCCGTAGCATTTAAGTTTTAACAAATAGCCATTAACAATTTCATATCATTCTTTTCCATGGACTAGTAGCCATTAACGGTTGTTGTTGTACATTAGTGCGGTGTTCGTCTTGGTGTTGTGTACCGGCTTTTGTGGCGGCACTAGAAAAGGCAGAGAGGGTTGAATCTCGGTAGATGGGATTCTGGACCTATGGAGTTCCCCGCATTATTAAGTGAAAAAATAAGAGGAATATGTCGCTGGACATTTTCGATAAAAAGGATTAAATGGTTATCAGTCGACGAAGCAAAGAAGGGTAATTTTAGATGGGAATAATTTTAGGACATGTAGTTTTAACTGGTCCTAAGAGACAAGCTGGTAAGTTTCTCTTTGATGACTCTGTCCAAGTGGGGTACGACTTTGTACACTGATTCTAACCTGAAAAAGGGAGGAAAAAAACATAAGTCAAAAACACTGAAAGGTGATTAAAAAGATGTTCAAAATAGCATGTTTCTTAACCAACTCAGTGTGGAGTTGGATCAGGGCGCGGAGTGTTCTTCATCCTAACTTAGGAGACTGACTTCCAGTTGACTTACTACAAACGCGTCTCTTTCTTCTTTTGCTATGGGGTAGCACTACCAAAGAACTTTTGCTGCATTTGCTTGAAAGACAAGTTGCATAAAAGAAGGACAAACAGAGTGATTTGCAAACAGTAGCGTGAGGAAGACACGCTCATATGTTACCTACTCGGATTTTAGATAGCATAATCTCCGGCTAAGGAGAGAACAATATATGGTGCATGGACCATGTAGATCAAGCACATCAGGATCAATTGATCGTTTGGGTTCCATAGTGAGAACCATATAATTAATGATTTGGATTATGAGTTCACATGATCTATAGACTACAAGGTAACTTATTGGCAAATGCTTACCTAACAAGGTGTCGTCTTACGAGCAGCAGCCTCGTAGACCTTACCTATATCTCTTAAAAATTAAGTCGATGCACCCGTCATGTGTCAGTTATGTAACAAGCAGCAACCGACATGTACTCCTAAACAAGTACTGTATGTTGATGTCAATCACTATTGACATTTGCGATGGATTGCGCAACTCTATCTCTAATTTAGCTGCTCTAAGCTAGTTTGAGTCCATCACGAAGTCCCCATAATTCAGATCCACACTAGATACTTTAATCTAATGTAGTCTCAAATCATCCTTCCCGTTGACGTTTCAATTGAACTGATATAAGTTGTGACTGTTTGAGGCTGCCGTCGCATGACTAAAGAAAGCATATATAGTTGCTAGGGTCAAGGCCATTCATGTGATGTGGTGGAGGAACTTCGGTTCTGAAAGAACCTGATGTGCTTTTTAGATTTTAAAAAGGCCCAACAGGTTGAAGCCGAGGCAATACAGAGCCCAACAGGTTGAAGCCAAGGCAATACAGAGAGAGACTTACAGTTTGGTTTGAGCGAGTGAGGTGTCGACATTAAGCAAACCGACGCCAAGTTTTCCCGGGATGTTCGATAAATTCCCATTTTGATTAAGATTAACCAGAGCTAGTACAAAACTTTGATATATACAGGTCTAAGCTACATCTGATTTTCAGCTGTTGCGCCATGTTCATTATCAATCCGACGCCACGAAAATTTCTCACAAGTCTATCAATTCATTAGAATCACTATGCTTCTATGGGATCTCAGCTACATGAGAGGCAGAACTCAAGTGACTTATTGAGTCAAGAGTCACTCGCTTGATCTAATACTTGTAGAAACAAAAAATATAATGCTTTGCCATGGAATACTGTACGATTGATGTGCATCTTGGCTCCAAAATTTTGTGCATTTGTCGATGATGATCATACTCTTCATTGTTTCCTAATGCACCTCCTAAACAACTAGGACTCCCATCACTCCTAGCACTGTCAAATTATCTGCGAGCTGCTATGTTCTGAACTAGATGATGTTATGGATAACAACAGGGATATAATATTATAATACCCATATCATATTTCTTCCAATTCCTTTTCAGGGCACGGAATGATTTCGAAAATGTCTTAAGGCCATCCTCAAATATTTTCTTTCTATTAGCTCTTCCATCAGTGAGACTGTGCATTTAACTTTTGTATTTCTATTTAATCGTTCATGAATGACTCAAATTTCGGATTTTGGCAACTGCAGGTGCTCTCTGCAACGAACAGAAGCTAGTGAAAGAACGCAGACGAGCCTCTGAATCTTTAGAGCAATGATAGCTCACGGCTCAGTGAGAATGCCTCGGCTGAAAGAGGCGCTAGTACAAACAGTCTTCATCCTCTCATTAAGTATTCCATCTGGCAATTCCGAATCCTTTGACAACATGTCTTTCAATTTCCCATCTTTTCAATCGAACGATCAGAGAATTAGTTTTCAGGGCAATGCCTCCGCGCTGAACTCCATCATCCAACTCACTCTAGGTGAGCCATTGGAGGAACCCACATATATAGTTGGCCGAACATTATATCATGAACCTATGCACCTGTGGGATAGTTCAACAGGGAATGTGGCAGATTTTGTCAGCCAGTTTACTTTCTCTATCAATTCCCATATGAACCCCCTTCATGCTGATGGATTCGTTTTCTTTCTCGCTCCCAATGGATCGCAGATCCCAGAACGCTCAGAAGGAGGCTTTCTAGGCCTCACAGGTTCAAATCCAAACTCTACCAACTCTACTACTACATTTGTTGCGGTAGAGTTTGATACTTTCTATAACCATTCAACAAATCCATGGGATCCGCTCTGTTATCATGTGGGTATTGATGTAAATAGCATAACTTCTGTCAGTAATACTTGTGTCTCATGGATGAATGACAAGATACTCCTTGGTCAAAAACTCCATGCTCGGGTCACATACAATTCTAGAGCAATGAACTTGAGTGTTGTTTTTAGAGATGATGCTGATAATTATACCATCCTCTACCATCACCCAGTCAATCTGACAGAGTACTTGCCAGAATGGGTGGTTTTTGGTTTCTCGGCAACAACAGGGCAGTTGTTTGAGGCTCATACAATTTTCTCGTGGGAATTTAACTCTAGTCTACGAATCCTTGACAATGTAAATGGCACGACCAATGCAACTACCGTGGACAGACCAACACGAGGGAAAAAGAGTAAGTCCTGGGTGAAGGGCGCTATCTTAGGCTTAAGCTCTTTGGTGTTTCTTATCCTTGTTGCAGGATTTGGCTGGTATGGTTATAAGCTAACAAGAAATGGAAATGATCATAATGGAGAAGAAGATGATCTGACAGTTGACGAAGGATTTGAACAGTCAAAGGGACCCAAGAAGTATTCCTACAAGGTCTTGGCTGTCGCGACTAACAACTTTGCCAATAGTCGGTTGCTTGGGGAAGGGGGTTTCGGAGAAGTGTATGAAGGGCACCTTGCTGATGCTAATTCCCATGTCGCCATCAAGAAGATCACTCCAGATTCCAAACAAGGCATAAAGGAATATACCACTGAAGTGAAGACGATTAGACATCTCAGGCATAAAAATTTGGTTGAGCTCATCGGCTGGTGTCATGAGAGAAATGAGTTCCTCCTTGTGTATGAGTTCATGCCTAATGGTAGCTTAGACTCTCACTTGTTCAAAGATAAAATGCCGCTGACGTGGGAAAGGAGGTACAATATTGCTCAAGGCATCGCCTTGGGGCTGAAATACTTGCATGAGGATTTGAAACAATGCGTCGTGCATAGGGACATAAAGTCTAGCAATATCCTACTTGATGCACATTTTGAGGCTAAATTGGGTGATTTTGGCCTGGCTCGGATAGTGGACCATGCCAAAGGGTCGCAAACGACCCTACTGGCTGGGACCATGGGATATTTGGCCCCTGAATGTATCTATACAGGCATGGCTAGTAAGGAATCTGATGTCTACAGTTTTGGAGTCGTCCTCTTAGAAATAGCATGTGGAAGGACGGCTATCGAACCCAGGGCATCACAGGGCCAAATTCAACTCGTGGAATGGGTCTGGAAGCTTTATGGAATTGGAAAGCTATTCAATGCAACAGATCCGAAGTTAGGAGAAAATTTCGATGGGAGACAAATGGAGTGTTTGATGATTGTAGGCCTTTGGTGCGCTCATCCAAACCCTAAGGAACGTCCTCTTATAAGCAAAGCAATAGCCTTTTTGAACTTCGACGCTTCTCCACCCATTCTCCCGCCAAAGTTGCCCATCCCAACATATATTGTGCCTCCATCTTTGATGCCCGAATCTTCGCATGTCTTGTCCACCAGCTTAAGAAGTAGTGAACCACAGAGAGCTTACAGTACCGAACTGTCCACATTTACCAGCTCTTCCAAGAAGTCTTCCAATTCATCTTCTTCTGCATTGCTGCGGAATACAATGTAAGTTCACTATATGGGTTTTGTAATGCAACTATTCAGTTCAATGATTTGTAATGTATACAAGCAAACCTTTAGTTTCTAGTTTATGTTTACTCCTTATTGTGTTAGATACTGGTGGTAGTATTTGATAAGGATTTTGATGTGAAAATGTGCGTATGAGTGTTTGTGGTACGACGCAGCAAAGAGTGAAAAAAAATATTGAGAAATGATTACAATCTTATGTGTTAATTTTTTTTTGTTGGTCTCTGTTGTATGCATGGCCGGGCAGCCTTGCCTATTTATTGTCACATCTTGAAACTACAAGAAAGGGGATGACAAGGCTGTCCTTTTTCACGAAGGACGCAACCTCAAATATAACCAACAACCTCATATCAATATATATATATATATATCTCCAATAATATATATTTATAAATGTCAAATAAACCAATAGGTTGGTTACCACTTTTCTATAATCCACCAAAAAAAAAAAAAACATATAAGCCAACCTAACACCTAACAACAATTGTATACACAACTTCCTTAAGCTATACACAAAAAAATATAACTCCCAAAAGTTTCTTGCCAATAGCGCTCTCGCTCTACTTACCACTAACCGAGGAACCTGAAAACATGAAAGACGAGTGGAATGAGCAACCATGGCTCAATAAGTAATACATTTCTTGTAAATAGATTGAGCAACCACTATACATGTATACAAAGCAATACTAGAACTTCATAACTCAAACTCCAAATATAAAATACATATCAAATCATATATGAGTTGCTTCTTATCAATAAGGCTTTATACTAATTAAAATACCCACTTAAGCCATCATCAACTCAAGCATCAATGGTCAAGTCCATTCATTAATCTCTATTAAAAGCCGTATGTTAATGGCCCATCCATTGACCAATTTATCACTCAATATCCTATCATGGTTATGACACAATGCCTGGTGACAAGGCCACCAAGATTGCCCTCTTGACAATGTCTCCACCTACTAAGCTGGTGGCTTGGCCTAGAATGATATCTTAAATCGATATGCATTTCTACAAATCTCTCACTGGGTACACAGTCATATTAATCATAAACAACCATTCTCCAAGTAGTTAACTTTTCGCAACATAGTCATTCATTCTATCTCAACCATTTCTCAAATCATTTATAAACCATCTCACACAACATTACATATACGTAAGCTGTCAAGACATATTTTATTCCAAAAGTTAGTGAATACTCAATCCTGCTTTATGCAACAAAAATGCTCTTTTCAGTTTAATATATATAGTTCAAGGCATGGATTTTACAAAACCAAAGAAAATATAATACCATTGTCATGCCCCAATTCTCGGGCACACACCTATCCCGGCTTGGTCGATTAAATAGCAACGTCCCAGGACGTATCGCCAACCCATTAATTTTAGTACACATGTGACATCCTGAAATTTGAGCCCTCTAAGGAATGAATAAATGTGAATTTCGTCAATGCATTGTTGGTTGATCTCACTTGGAATTGATCACTCCTAAGATACTGACCTTGAGGGGAAAGGCTAATGAGGATAGAACTCGTATGACTAAAGGACTCAACTTGAGAAAATGACTTGACCGTGAGACTTGCGTGAGGATGATATTGTAAATAGGTAGGCCGATTCTAAGAATAACTAGAAGTCGATTCACAGATAGAACATAATGGAACGACAAGTGATTCCGTTTACCGTTATCGAGCCCGTAAATGACCCTAGGTCGATTCTCAATAATCGTATACTTTGAAATAAAAATCTATCATCCACAATTTCATGTACTCAAGAACGTCCATGCATTGAGATATCTTGAACGTGGTTTGGCACAACGTCCAGGATGGACTTTGGATGAAGCTACAGCGACAGTCAACAGCGCCAATTAAGCCATGTACTCAGAAAATGGATTTTCGAACCGAGGAAGCGAGCCCATGAAACATGGGCTAGGCCAAGCCAATGTGGGCCTTAGGCCCAAGGTGGGATAGCCACCATGGTGAGCCTAAGGCAAGCAAATGAGTCCATTGGGCCCAATCCACTATTTTTCTCTTCTAAGCCCATTAGTAAACCTTAAGCCCAATTGAGCCCAATCAAGCCCAACCAATTCCCGAGCCCGTTCCTATTCATTTCCAAGCACATTTCTTATGCCCGGCCTTCATTTTCAGCCCAAGGGCAGAGTGGGAATTGTGCAAGGTGAAATGACGAAATTGCCCTTAGTTGTAGGGAGAAAAAGGCTAGAGAAGAGAGAGAAGATGATTATGTATTGCATGGGGACTTAAAGTAGCCATTGAATGGCCTTAATGAGGAGTGCATTATTCCCTCACTTCACTCTCTCTCCTTCTCCTTCAACCCGAAACCGCCGCAGCTTTTCTCTCCCTCATTTTCCTCTTCTTCTAGTTTATGCTACAACTGACTTTTCAATGAAAACTCAAGTTAATTGTCATCTTCTCGGATGAATCAGCTCATGAGACACCCACCATCGTCTTCAGGACATCCAAAACGTACGGGAGAGCCTAGCCTCGCGCTGAACAGAGCTGTCGACCGTCCTGCACACCGGCGAGAAGAAACGGGTCGCCGGTCCGTTGGACTGCCTAGCAACTTGCACAACTTCATTTGTTTCGCCCGTTTCAGCCATTTTTCTTCCATTCCGACCCTACCTCCACCCATACCAACCATCAGCAGGTCCCCCTAAATCCTCGGGTGCTGCCAGTTGCCAGCCACCCCTTTGCCGGAGCTCCGGCCAAGCCGTTCAAGTTGTTTTCTTCTCCGACACGGCTATTTTTTAGAAGTTTTAGTGGGAGTTCGAGCTGTAGTTTATGTGTTGAGCTTGGGACTACCTTGGATCGTCATGGTAGAGGTCCCGATGTGTAGCCACCGTCGTCACCACCACATCGGTGTCTCCAGCCTGCTTAATAAGTGGGTTTAGCTCATAATCCTTTGATTAGAGCCTAAACTTGCTTAAAGTTAGTTTAATTATGTTAGTTCTATTTTAGGTGATTTAATTAAGTTATATTAATCATAAGATATGTGGTTAGATTAATGGCTAAGATTAGTTTAGCTTAATTTTACTTTATTAGCTTAATGACGCTTATGTGGTTAATTAAGCATGTTTAGTTTAATTGATTGATTTTCTTAAGTTAATTATTGTTTTAATGATTTTTGAATTTAAATTGTGGTTATTAAATTCTGAAAATTTACTGTTCACACGACATTATTCACAATTACTGTTCACATGCACTGTTCATCCAGAATACGAAAAGTATCTAAAATTCATGGGTGTTGATTTTATGAAGTAAATGGATGTGTAAAATTCATGAGTGTTGGGTTTTGACATCGAAAATGGATTTGAAGTATTATATCAAATAGTGGGGTTTGAAAAATGATAGGCATCTGTTTTTCTGGTTCGAATTGACGTGTACCCATACACGACTATTTTCGTGGATATTTTTAATATGAAAAAAAGATGCTAGGATCACTATTTTCATTGTGGCATTTGAGTAAAAGGCAAGGTGTCCTGGGTTGAGGTTGAATTGTCGTGTGTTGGTTAAGAGAACCCGTCCTGAGCTGATGAGCTGAACGTGCCCCTATATGGGATGCTCACATAATGGATGCCGGTCGCAATAGACTTTGGACCAATGCTCCTTCTAGAATGCCGTCGACGTACTGATGAAGCTGTGCCTAAAGGTGGTGAGACGATGCCTAGCTAAGCCAGTAGACCGCCAAACTTTGGAGTAAGCCATACCCTAGAGGGGTGAAATTAACAATTGGAATGCATGATTAATTGAGTTAGAAGCATTGAATTATGGGACGAAATTGTGTGGCATGGTATGGGATGTATCATGACAATTTGATCTTATAATCAAGACCCCTATGATTGACTAAGATGAGTGAAGTGTTTCAATGGTTGTATGCATTGAGTATAAGCATTGTGTTTTTGAACTATGCTAATGTACAAGAATGCACAAGAATCATGGTGCCTGTGATTTCAGTCATGCATAAGTTAAGCACATTGTTTATGGCTAGCACACATGAATTGATAACGTGCAAAGTGTGGCAATGGCTAGGTGAGGTCGCCTGTGACGCGACTCGCGTGTGATTGATGAACTACATCATCTAATGGCCATATGCATTGCGTATATTATGCTGGGATATAACATACAGGGTATGACATGCCAAGTAAGATTGCATGCAAATCGACTATTAATTGTTGGTTGTGTGCTTGCTTGTGGGGTGGTTCTGAAGAGATACCCTGAGTTGAGTTGGTGTCATAATCAGGGGACTAGGGGGAAGACTCCTTGAAATTTATATCTCACTAGTTATTGCATAACCATTTTCAGGTCTCCAGTGTGAAGAACCTAGAGCTTGAAGCAGAAGGGTCATGAGCATAGGTGGCTCAATAGTTCTTTATAAGATAGACTGTCTATATAAACTTGTGGTTTTTATGAAAGTGTATTTGACTTGAAATCAGTTGTCCTACTTTTCTATCTCATGTATGGTCTTGTTAGGGGATTAGTTAACTCACTTCTGCATGTTCAATAAAATGACAAGGGTCAGCGATGAATCCTGGGAGTGTTGCAAAATTTTATCAACCACCGAGGGATGTGCGTGCGCTCGAGGTTCGAGGCGTGACAACGCATGCGGAAGCATATAAATAATCTCCAGACAATAAACTAATGGGATAAGAAAGTAGGACTAAAAATCTCGAACCTGAAAAACCAACACACTTATATACATATATAACAACTGAGTCATATATATACAAATAATGCCCTAACCAGTCAGGTTCTACTCAAGTTAGTTCAGTACACAAGTCTTGCAAACAGGGGTGGGGTTTCAATCCTCTCTTGGATCCTCCTCTAGGTCCTCCTCCGAGTCCTCCTCCTCTTCAACGATCCCTCCTTCTTCCATGCTCTAGCTAAAGGCCATTGCTGAGCATATCGAAGAGTCATAATCACCCTCCAGCTTGGAATCTTTTGCATCAATCACTAATCCACCTTTGGGATCTGCTATACCATTCCCGAATGATACCTCTAAAACATACAGAGGTACATCAGATTCCAGTACAGGGCTCATCTTTCGTCCATCATTGTAATGGCGATACCACGATTGATATTTGTGGGGCACCTTTTGGGGTTCACCCACATCAACCCAGACGGTGAATTTCACTAGTACATATTCCAAGCATTTTGGGTGATGGTGTATCGGAATGTGATAATCTATCTTAGTAATTTCCTCTAGTATACTAAAATACTCGGGAGGAGCTGGAGGTGCTACCATCTAGGGACCTGAAATTTTATCTCATAATAGGGTGAGATTACATCTCAGCAAGTTCTACCCTCCTAAGACTCAATTAGGAAAAAAATACGCCCTAAGGGCTGCCTAAGCACACCACGAGTTAGATGACTTACCTTGGCCTCAGTTCCATCATGTCAAATAATAGAATTCAAACAGGTATTCACTCAGATCAAATCATTGATCAATCGATTCAGTCGATTACATGTCACCACAACATTCCCCTGGTTGGTATATTCAATAATATCTATAAAGTCCTATTAATTCATGACCGCTGACCCAAAGTTGAAAATAAATAGTATAACTTGCTCAAAGCTGATGGATTATGGCTCCTAGGCCAACATACTATACTATATATGCTCACCCAAAGCTAATAAATTAGTCCCTTGGCCAAAATAATATATCACTCCCATCATATAGCCAATTTCTCATTTTTATCATACCTGATAAAAATAACCATGTGTGAGTACATGGTCGGCCTTAGCCAAAATACCATAATTCCAACTCCATAAATCCCACCATTTTATATGGTTCACCAAAATATTTTTGGTGTTGTAAACCTACGCTCAGTTATTCTCCAATCAATTACTGAAATTAAATCAATTTAAGAATAAATTTCAAAAATACAATTCGCGCACAATCAGCACAATTTAAAGCTCAATTAAATAAAACAGATCATACCACAATGATCAATATAAAATTCAGGTCACCGACTATTCCAGTCTAATTTCCGAAAAATAATTAATTAATTAATTAATTATGAAAAAATTAAATAAATGCCAATGAGTCCAACTTAGGTTGGTAATGCCTAATTGGATTCCAAAATGGACCCGGAAAATTTCAGAGTCACTCTAAATAAATACTAGAGTATATTTACTTGCTAATTACACTAACTATTCACCTAACATGCATCAGTAGATAATTAAATTCACTAATCTAATCTAATCTAACCACCTAATCCATCTTAGCCTAAACTAATCAACCGCTAAGTGTGATTAACCTATTAAGTGAGGGTTAGTGAGTTAAACTCACTTGTTCGGTGATTCGATCAGCTCAAATCGTCAAGGACACAACAGGGTTCACTTCTCTCCAAAGCGGGCCTAACTTTTGGGGCCAGGAAAGTCCTCAAAACGGGCCTAAAGCACCGCTAGAAACCCACACTTTTCTATTTTGTTCTTGGCTGAAACAAAGGGCAACAAGCTTAGTTTAAGGCGGGAATTGATTGAGGAAGGTGGAAAAAGCCAAACCGGGTTGAAGTAGGGACTTATGGTGGTTGAATGGAGGCGAGATAGCTTCGGCTGAGCTCCACACGGCACAAGGTAGTAGCTGGGACACAGGGATAAAGGCGGAGACGTGGCTAAAGAGGTGAGCGCACGCGGGCAAGCGGTGGTGCACGAGACGACAAATGGCGGTCTAGCGGTGTGCGGTGGTGACGAGCTGCTTAGCTGGTCTTCTCTGGCTTGCTGCTAGCGTTGATCAACACAAATGGAGGGGGAATGGAGGCTGCATGTGACATCCTGATTTTCAGGCTCTGATTTTGATTGGTTAAATTGGGCATTTTATCGACGCGGCTATAGTGTTTTTCTCTGAGTTGGCCACTCGCGAGATAACTAGACTAGCTGGGTAGGCTATTGAGGACTTTAAGGTAGAGAGACTTGAGAATTCAACCAAAAATCGACTTCTAGACCATGCTCATCTTTAGAAATCATTGCGGCATAGTATAAATCGATTTGAAATCAAAGATAGGCTAGTTCAATAGAGATGTGTGGCCAATCGTAGGTGACACCACTAAATTGGGAAATTATCGTCGATCGATACTAGACTGATTTTCTTCTTGTTTTGGTACCCTGTGTCCGTATTTGAATCATCGAGATTTTCACGACAACCAAGAGTCACCAATGTGTCGAGTGGGTTCATTGTGGCTCGAAGAAAATCGATCACGGGTCATTTGTCCTAAAAAGTTCTGAAAACTACCCGGTAGCCTAGGTCATACTCGAAACACGTTCGAGTGAAATTAACCGCCAATCTAAGTCCGATTTCAGAAACTGGAAGTTTTGTGATGTCACAGATTATTTTATGAACGTCAACTCAGTCTCAAAAGAATTTTTGGAGATTCCAAGAATTTTACGGAAAATTAATTTGGACGTCGCAGAAAATTAACGGAAATTCAGATGGGCTTAATTGAAGTGAAAGTGGATTTCCAGACTAAGCTACTTGACGACAGGAAGGTGTGGAAATTTTGTAAGCTTTTATTCATCAAAATTGGACCCAATTTGGAGAATTGGCGAGAGAATTGAAGTAATTTAGCGAAATTCGGAGCCTTGGCTTAGGGGGCTGCAATTTTGGTATTAATGTGAGTTTATTATGAATTTTACTTGTTGGAAAGTAATAGGAGACCAAGTAGATAAGGTTGAAGGCTTTGTTGGTCAAATTCATCATGAATCAAGATATTTTTGTGGACTTTTACACTCCATCCTCATCCATTACTCCCTCCTTCGTGCGTAGCCTCCCTGAACGGATCGCCCTCCTGCTTTTCTTCATCTCCTTCGAACGGCGCCAGCTCCCACAAAGAAAATCATAACGGAAGCTTCATTTCTCTGCTCCCTCGCTTCTGCCAGCAAGTTCCACTTTGGCATCCGGGAATTTCAACCTGAAATGTTGATTTTGAGGGAAACGATATTTATCTTTGAATGGCCATAAGGACAGTTACATCATCGACCACGATATTTTATCTCTTGGACCAAACCCCTTATGAAAATGTTAATTGACTATGAGAATGTTAATTGATTTCTATCCATAAAAATCAAAATCAAATGCCCTAAAGCGGTGTAGGAATTATGGGCTTATTATTGATATTTTTCTATGGGCTATTTAAATTGGACATAGGATAATTTGATTAAGAAGACTTTGTTCTTGACTATGCACTTTATAGATTTGATGTTATGGATTAATGTCACAAAGTCTTTTGGTCATTTTATTATGCAATTAGGTATTTATTTAAATGAGGATTAAGATGTATTATTAAAAATAAACTTGGGCCATTTAAGTTTGGACTTTAGGCCCAAGTGAGATGGGCCTAAAGTGGGCCAAGAGGCCTATCCCATAGAGCCCATTGGGTTGTCGGTGCATGGAGGGGGGTAGGAGGAGCTGCATGGCCTCCTCCAAGTGTCTTCAACAAGGGAGACACTTGTCTCCTCCTTGGGGACAAGTGTCCCCCATGCAAAATGAGGATGCATGCAAGTATATAAGCCACCAAAAAGAAAGAGAGAGAGGGAGTGGCTGGTTTTGAGAGAGTGAGAAAGAGGGAGAGAGTTGCCAAGAGAGAGTGAGGAACCGAGAGAGAAAGGGAGAAGCCGCGCGGGGGAGGAGGTTTGCCCGCCCGTCGCCCATCGTCGTGCATTTGTTGTCCGTGTGCCGTTGGTTGCTTGGTACAAAGGCAAGTTTGGGATCCATATTCTGCTCTTGCATGTGTGTCTTGCATGTGTGATTGTTTGGTGATAGATCTCGGTTGATTTGATTATGAGAAACCGAAGCTAGAGAGTGTTGTTCTTCAAATGGCTTGCTGTTTTCGTGTGTGCCGCCTGACCCCGAACGTTGTAGAGGCTGTCATGTGGGTTTTGAGTTGGATTTTGGCTTCAATTCTTCACTTAAGTTGTAGATAACATCTCAAACTATAACATAATAAAATTTGAGACAAAATGGATGAGTTTTAAGGGGTGAAACCCTTCCTCTACGAAAACGCCAGATCTGAAACTGTTTTGTTGACCTCTTGGTGGTTTTGTGGGATGCATGTCACTTTTTACCGAGAATATCACTTTGACTACTTCATGAAAGTTTTAGAGATCATCTTGAAGATTAACATACTCAAATTTGAGGTAAAACGGGCAAGTTTATCCTAGTGAAACGATTTTCTTTTTAAGACGGTAAATCTGGAAGTATGGTACTGGACTCCCGAGACTTCGTGGACTAAATGGTGACTATCCTTTGATAATCTCACCTAGATCCCTTAATGAAAGTTGTATTGGACCTCTTGAAGTGAAACATATCAAAATTTCAGAAGAAATGAAGAAAGATAAGTAGGCGAAACCTCGATTTTTCGGAGACAGCTATACTGGACTGTTCGGTACTAGGAACAGGAGCTTCGACCGTCTATATTAAATTATCTAGAGAGAATCTGGCCTAGATTTCTGCATGAAAAATCTACCTTAGGATCTTGACTATAACTTGGTAAAATTTTATAATTTTTGGAAGTCATTCGGGTATTTTAACCGAAATATTTCAAGAACTGCGCAATCTGATTTTATCCGAATTGTTTGCATGCTGTATTGTGTAAGCTATATCTTCTTGTGTGAAGCTCTTTTGGGCATGTGTTCTTCATGTAATTGCTACCTTTATGTCTTGTCTATCACATGTTCTGATTTCATGATTTTCGAAGATCATATGGATATTTAATTTAGATGTTTTCCTAAATTGTGCAAGCTGGAATTTGGTAAATCTCAAAAAGGTCGTGATGTATGGATTATTTTATGTTGCATGGACCCCATGGATTGTATTGACATAAGTGATTGGATCCTGCTGCATGTATGTTGATGATTGGAAATGCATGTATAAACCAAATGATGAAAATGATCTTGTTTGCCATCACATTATATGCCATGTTGAAATTGAGCCACAATTGTGAATATAAACTATGATAAATGAGAATGCTGTCAAAGGTGTGAGCTGACAATGCCTTAGGAGTGTCGGGATGCCTGGCTAGGGAGTGTCGAATGCCCTGTTGTATCATGGTATATGCCCGGAGGTTTGTGCTAGATGCCCGGTTGTATCATGATGCATGCCCGGAGGGTCCTCGGGAGTTTCGAGATGCTCGGTGATATACGGTACGTAATTCCAAAGGAGGGGGGGATCCTGGTGGTATGTCGATATGTAATTCCGGAAGCCTTGAAGGTTTGTGCCCGGGGGGATGCCTCGTGATGCTAGTTGGGATGCGAGATGCCCGGCCAGGGAGTGTAAATGCCGGATGCCCAGTTGTATCTTGGATACATGCCTGGAGGTTCCTCGTGATGCTAGTTGGGATACGAGATGCCCAGAATGTTGGGGTGCCGGATGCCCGGTTGTATCTTGGATACATGCTCGGAGGTTCCTCGTGATGCCAGTTTGGGCGCAAGCGATAAATGTGGGATGCAAATATTGGTCCCAAGAAAGAGAAATGTGGCGGCCCAAAATGAAAGAATAAAAATTGGGAAATTGAAATTGAATTATGCATGGTATGGCAACATGTATGCATGTGTGACATGATGGTGGTGAATGCATGGATGTATGTGCACCTATGTCGTGATGGTAAATGTATGACATGATGATGGTGAGTGCATGGATGTATGTACACCTATGGCATGATGGTACATGTGTGACATGATGATGGTGAGTGCATGGATGTATGTGCACCCATGATGGTACATGTGTGACATGATGATGGTGAGTGCATGGATGTATGTGCACCTATGGCATGATAGTAAATGTTTGACATGATGATGGTGAGTGCATGGATATATGTACACCTATGACATGATGGTACATGTGTGACATGATGATGGTGAGTGCATGGATGTATGTGCACCTATGGCATGATGGTAAATGTACGATATGCTGGTGATCATTACATGAGGATGTGTGTACATGTGGTATGATGACATATGCATGGCTCCAAGGTAAATTATGTATGGATACTTGAATGATATGTCTCATGGTATGATATGATATGATATGATACCTCTACTGCCACTGCCACCGGTAGATGGATCGAGTGGTTGGATATGACCACGAGGAGGATAGCAAAGGAAGGAACTTTTGGACGCTGACACTGATTGATGAACTTTAAGTATATGACTGTTGGAGGAAATGTCGATCATATTTTGAAGTGTAGCCGAGTATAGAAGACTACGGCATTTGGATGTACCAATGAATGATATCCATCTAGTCTAAGTAAATAAAAGTGTTTGGCTTTTATCTAATAAATGTTTAGTAGGTGTGCATCGTTTTCTAAATATAGAGAAGGGAGTTTGTTGGATGTGCTTCCGTATATGAATTGCGCAAGGGACTGATAAAAAAAAAATGTAAACCCCCAGGTTTTATGGACTCGCTGCAATTGAAATGGTATCATAGTGACATGTTATAAGGAAAAGTGAAAGTTAAGTGAACTATGGCGACCCTAATGGATCGGGGGCCGTCGAGGGGTGCCATATCCACCTGCTAGCATCACCTTCGTGACTTCCCACCTTGTTGATCGAAGATCTTCAACTCCAGCAGCACGCGTCCAACAATAAACCACGAGCGACCTCTTTCAGCTTTGTGTCTCTTTTGCCAACTCGCCCTTGCTCCATTTGCGTTCATTTTTCCACCAAGCTGCCTCCACCGATCTACTCATCCACTTGCCACAAAGACAGCAGCTGCCATCTCCTCATGTGGCTCCATTTCTTCGAGTTAGGCCACCGACAGCCTCAACGTAGCGAGCTGCTCCCTCTATCTATCCCACGTTCAGTCAACCAGCGAGCTCCACACGCTGACTTTGACCCACTGAACCGAAGTCCACCATCTGCTACCTCCTCTGCCATCTCCACCGCTTGCCGCCAACACGCCTCCACTGCCTTGCGTTTCTTCAGTCGAACATCCAGCATCTTCTTCGATCAAGGTCTCCCATCCGAAGGCTACCATTGTGGGCTCTTCCCTTGCAGCAACGAGTGGATGCTAGCAGCAACTTCTTTGCTGCGACTCCTTCGTGCGTGCCAGTCCACACTCGGCCAAAACCAGCGCCGTCTTCAACCCACTTGCATTTGAAGCCCAGCTCGTTCGTATCTCCTTTGTAGCAGCTTCAACCCAGCAGCTCATTTGAGCCCGTGTCTTCATTGATCAAAACCCAATAGTTTGGCCCACAATCCAGCCCAAGTTTCGCAGCCCAATCCAGTGAAATTCAGTACGCCACTTAAAGCCCAGCTCGTATTCTTTTCCAGCCCAGCCCAGCGAGGCTTGCAATTGTTTTGCCCAAGTGCAGCAAACCAACAGCTCGGCCCAAGTTGGTTCAGTTTAGTTCAGCACATAATCTAGTGAAGTCCAACAAGTTCTTTTGAAGCCCAAGCCCGTGGGGCAAGATCTTTGGGCCCTACCCGAGTGTCCATCGATGTCGTTGAAAGTTCGGATTTCGGCTGCCGTCGCATTGCCGTTACAGTGACCTAGTATTCGCTTTGCTAAGTGAGGTTTACTCACTAATGCCTTCTTAGTTTGCTAATTATACTTAAAGGTTATTTAGATTTAATTAAGTGCAATTAGGTGGTTAGATTAGAATGGATTAGCGATTATTAGTTGATTGTATTGCATATTAGTTGTTTTGTTAGTGTACTTAGATAGAGAATTGCATATAGTATTTATTGGATGCTTCGTGGGATTTTTCCTAACCCTTATTGGGTGTTAATTAGGCAATTCGAGCCTAAATGGAATTTTTAGAATTAAATATTAAATTTCGAAATTAATTATTTAATTATTTATTTTTCGGAAATTCAACTGGGATGGCCGGTGACCGGGATTTTATGCTAATGATTGTGGTGTAGTCCATTTATTTAATTGAGCTTTATGTTGTGCTAAATTGGAATTATTGTATTTATTTATTTATTTATTGAAATTAATTATTTAATTATTTATTTTTCCTGAAATTCAATCGGGATGGCTGGTGACCGGAATTTTGTACTGATTGTTGTGGAGCAGTCCGTTTATTTATTTGAGCTTTAATTCCTGTTGAATTGATTTAATGGTACATTTTGAAGTTATGTTCTTAAATAATACAATATTGGCTATGTGATTGAGGATTGATCGGGTATCGGTTGTCAGTATCGAAAGTGAGTTGATAAATCACCTGGAAAATGCACATGGCCCTGTGAATTGGAGTGTCACCTGGGAAGGACACGTGGCTCGGTAATTGGATATATCACCTTGGCGAAAAGGTAGCCTTAGAGAATACACATGGCTCGAAGACTCAGTATGTCCTCCTGGAGAATGCACGTGGCTCGGTGATAGAGTATGGCATCATAAAATGGGCACGTGGGCTCGGTAAATTGATGCATCACTTTGGTGAGTTAGCACCTAAGAGAAGGCACATGGGCCCGGGCATCGTAAAAAGGGCATTGTGGACTCGGTGATTTGATGCATCACTTTGGCATACTAGTGCCTAAGAGAATGCACGTGGGCCCCGGCATCGTAAAAAGGGCACGTGGGCTCGGTAATTTGATGCATCACCTTGGTGAAAAGGGTTGCCTGAGAGAATGCACGTGGGCCCAGTGAGTAAGTATGTCGTCTTGGAAAAGGAGCATGTGAACTCAGGGACTCGGGATGTCATCCTGAGGTATTCATGTAGGCTCGACGACTAAATATTCCATTGTGCGGAATGTATGGTCTGAGTGATATGAAATTGACTAGGTCGATTGATCATTGCTTTGATATGATGTTGTGAATTGATTGATCGAATGGAAATGACCGTGAGTGATTTTGTTGACGTGTAATCGACTCAATCAATTTAATCGATGCTTCGATCAGTGATGTGATTGCTTCGATGCTTATTTGATCTGTGTTGATATGCATGTGGAATCTGAGGTCAAGGTAAGTCATCTGACTCATGTTATGCATATGCAACCCTAAGGTGTATTAGTTTATTAATCGGGTCTTAAGGGGTAGAACTTACTGAGATGTGGTCTCAATGGTTATTGAATAACCATTTCAGGACCCTGATGAGGAGCCTGAAGAGGAGGAATCTGAAGAGGAGAACCCTAATGTGGGACCATATGAGAAGGAAGATTTTGGAAAAGAAGATGACCATGAGGAGGATCTTGAGTATGACCCGGATGAGGACTGAGATCCCATCCTGTTTTGTCAGACCTTAATTATATGTGGATAAGGGTTAGATCAGACCCCTAAGAATAGTATTGCATTATATACTATGAGGTGCTCGTATAAAGAGTAGTTGTGAATTTCAATATGAAAAATATGGCCCTACTCTTCTATCACATTGCTTTATTGTCTGGGGATTTCTAACTGCTTCCGCATGTTCATATACAAATGAAAAGGATCGGCGATACATCTTAGGATATCGCTTTCAAAATCGACCAAAGGTAAGGGACATGTGCGTACCTGACGATTGGGGTGTGACACTGCTGATCGGTAGGGATAGGGAGGGGACAAGGGGGGCCACTTGGTCTCATTTTCTCCTCAATTGTCCCCAAGACCAAGTCCAACTTGTCCACTAAACTTGGCTGTGTTCCACTAGCATTTTCTAGACCCATTTGCCCCCATCTAGAAGCTTAAGAGGGTCCAAAAGTCATGGTGGTGGGGGACATACGAATTTGCTTGATTCTCTCATCAAATGGACATTTATTCTTGCTTAATTCATCACAAACCCGTCTTCTTAAAATCAACCGACACCTCATTGATCCAATTGATATTTTTCATCACCCATTAATCCCACTTGCATCTCAATTTTGCGACAAAAAACGATCATTGGCATTTTCTGGACAAAAACAACCCTAGGACAACTTTTTCTCAAAAAGTCTTGGTTTGCAGAAAAATCTTATGAGACTGAGTCGACATTCCTAAAATTAATTATGACATGACAGGACTTTCAATTTTTGAAAATTGGACTCAAATTCGCGGTTAATTTCAATTTGGTGCAATTTTAGTGTGACTTAGGCTACCAGGTAACTTTCATAAATTTTCAGTGTAAATAACCAGTGATCGATTTTCTTCGAGTCATAATGAACTCACTCGACACATTGGCGAATCTCAATTGTCGTGAAAATCTCAAGGATTCAAATACAGACACAGGGTATCAAAATGATAGAAAATTTAGTTTAGTGTTGGTCGACGAGAATTTTCCAATTTAGTGGGGTCACCCATGATTAGCCACACATCTCAGTCAAACCGACATATCTTTGATCTCAAATCGATTTTTAACTATATCGTAATGGCCTCTAAAGATGAGCACGATCAAGTAGCTGATTCTTGGTTGAATTCTCAAGTCTATTGCATTAAGATTCATTAATGGCTTTCCAAGATAGTCTAGTTATCTCGAGGGTGATCAACTCTAAGAACAGCCCTATAAGCGCATTGATGAAATGTCTGATTTATTCAATAGAAAATAGGATTGAAAATCTGGGATGTCACAACCACTTGCCCCGTCACTTACAACTAAACAATAAACATTACTCGTGTTGTCGAACTGTCGGTCCTATCAAATAAGCAAAAAATAATGTTATAATTAAACAACACACTACCTCAACTGACACAACTACACTACACTTTAATGCTAACAAAACGACTTCTACACGCTAACGAATTGCTCGCTCAAATCAATTATTCAAATCTCAATGCAACCTGAAACTTGGCCTAAAAACCCTAATATGTCATTCTGACAAAAATGTTGCTCTAAAACAACGTTAATCAAACCCAAAGCTCCACGACGCCGTAATCCAACATTTCTATAAAAGCCCAAAACTTCACAACTCAAAAATCAAATTTCGCAGTTTGATTTTCACAAAATTTCAAATATACAACTTAAGTCCAAAAACTACTCCAATTGGATGAAAGAGGGACACAAACCCTTACCAGGTGTTGCATTACATAATCAAATCGACTTGACGAGGTCTCGTTGGTGAGCACATGTGAAACCCCATTTCTCTTCTCTTTTTTTTCCCGAACTGCTTCAGACTTTAAAAGAGCTAGCGTCCCCTGCACGCTTCTTTTTCCCTTTCATTTTGACTTTTCAACCATTTTTCATTTTTTTTTTAAAAACTAAATGGACCCCACCACTTGTTTGACCTAGTGGAGATCTCTTTGGGTTTTTTAACTTGGCCACAAACTTCAACTACCGCCTCTAAAACTAAGGACTTGTAATTGTGACAAAAAGGGGGAAAAACTAGGGACTTGTACATGTTAACCCTAGAGTTAGGAAGTATCAACGCTATTTGAGAGTCTTTATATTGTGTTGAACACTCCAACACCTATTCGACACTTTCCAACACTCGATCAACATATGTTAGAAAATCTGACACATTATCAACTTTCTTGATACTCTTAGACACTTAAGTCGGAATTCTGATATATGAGTTTCAATAAATGAGGAGTTCGAAAGTTTATATTTGAAAAATAAAAAATAATAATAAATGAGGAAATGAAAAAAAAAATCTAGTACTCTATTCTCCTCTAACTCTCACTTCCCATAATATACAATTCACCCCCAAGTTTTTTCTTTTTTTCTCTTCTCTTCCTACCCATTTGACACGCGAGTTGATAATGTGAGTTGCTTTTTTTTTTTCTTCAAGTTATATGAACTATTGGAATGGAATTGAATTTGTCAAAATTGAAACAATGAATGATATTAACAAAAGGTGCATTAATATTTTTAGTGTAAATTCATTTTTGGCTTTTATTATTATTTATTTATTTGTGAATTTGAATCAAATTAATTTGATTGAAATAATAAAAAATGATAATTTATTATGTATTTATAAAAATCTACATTTAATATATAATGTGACCCAACATGTCAGGACTCTCTATTTTTTGAGAAATAACGTGCCGGCTTGTCATGTCGTGTTGTCTTACGTGTCACGGATTCGTGTTGGTGCTACTTAGTCCTAGAGAAGCCTATGCTTTTCCTGAAGAATTGATGAAAAACTTCAACACCAATTGTACTCGAGATGAGCTTTTAGTGTTCGACTTAATAAATCTTGTAGTGATATTCGTGAATTCTTTGGTGAGATTGACGAGGAATTATGAGGGTTAAATATAGTTATGCGCGAACTCTTTGTAGCTTTTGAATGACGATGGCACACAGCTCAGTGACAATGCATTTGACAAAAAGGGTTCTAGCACAAACAGTCTTCTGTTTACTAATCACTCGATCTGCAATTTCTGAATCCTTTAACAACATTTCTTTCAACTTCAAATCCTCCCAATCAAACATAACATTCCAGGGCAATGCGCGGCCATGGTACTCCGCAATGGAACTTTCGTTAGTCAAGGCAACCAAGAGCGGCAATCAAATAGTCGGTCTAGCTCTCTATCATCAACCCATGCACCTGTGGGATAGGTCAACGGGGAATGTGGCAGATTTCACTGGTAGATTTACTTCTGCTATCGATTCTAAGAACTGCACAGAATCTGCTGATGGATTGGCTCTCTCTTACCCCCAACAGATCACAGATTCATGAAGGCTCAAAAGGAGGCTCTCTAGGCCTTACGAACTCTACCAGCGCCAGTCTTGCCTTTGTCGTGGTCGAGTTCAATACTTTCAAAACTGAACTGGATCCAGGCTGTTATCATGTTGGTATCGATGTAGATAGCATGGTTTCTGTCCGTCACACTTCTGTCCCGAGGATAAAGTACAGCATACTCAACGGTGAACAACTTCATGCTCAGGTGACATTTAATTCTACAGAAAAAGAATTTCAGTGTTGTTTGCGCAGATTCTGGTAATAATTCAACCATACTCCAGTATCAGTTGGCCAACCTGACGGAGAACTTGCCAGAATGGGTAAATTTTAGTTTCTCAGCTGCAACTGGAACATTCGAGTCTCATACTAATTTCTCATGGGAATTCAGTTCCACTCTTCAAGTGCCCAACACACCAACGGGTGGTATTGTGACATCTTGAATTTTCGACCCATCCTGATAAAACGAAATGGGCTTTTCATCGACGCGCCTATGATCATTTTTCTCTAAACTGATCATTCACGAGTTAACCAATCTATTAGGTGAAGCCGTTAAAGGATATAACCGCAGTAAAATCCTTAAAAGCTATTCAGTAGGTCGGATTGGACTAAAATTGCGTCCGGTCAATTTTAACCGCGAAATTAAATTCGGTTTTCGGAATCGGACATTTGAGCATGTCACGATTCATTTATAGGACATTGTTTTGTCTTTTGGAGAAATTCCATCGAGTTCAAGATTTTTATGGAAAATCAATTCAGACAATTCAGAAATGAACGGAAATTTGGATTAGCCAAATTAAAGGGATTTTGGCTCCTTACCGAGTCATTTGGTGATGGGGACTTGTAGAAATTGTGTGGGCTTTTTTTATAGCAAATTTTGACATCAATTGAAGAATTATTGAGGAATTGAAGTCCAAAATTAAAGAAATTCGGAGCTAGGCATGGGGGTGCAACAATTGGCACCAAAGTGGAAATTTTATGGAATAAATTGCAAGAAAGAATTAGGGGACAAGGCTATTGTGGCATCCTAAAATTTCATGACAACCCTTGGATATACCATGAACCTTGAATAGGCGATGGAAGCGCCATCGGATTATATTATAGCCACTAGATTGATAAATTACAATAGATTAAGGTCAAGCATTTTAATGGATAATTATTTGGTTGGAAATATATCCTATGTCCATGAGTGATCAGGGATTGTATTAAGGGACAAATTGAAAGGACAATTTTTGTTCTTGGCCATATACTTTATAAGTTGGATTGTCATTTAATGAATGTTGCAATTTTATATAACCAAGTGAGTATTTGAGATTATAAAATTAAGTGGGGAATTAAGGTGGATTAAGGAGAAAATGTGGGTTGATTTAGTTAAGGCCCAAGACAGCCCAAAGGAGGCCCACAACCCCACCATTCGGTTGACCAAGCCCGGCCCAAGGAACCCATGAAATAGTCGACCGAAGGAGGGAGAAGCCCGGCCCAAGGGAGGCCCATCAACTTGCATAAAAAAATGACAACTGGCGAAGGGAATTATCCAAGTGGTGCCTGCATGCAAAAAAAAAGCTAATGATTGCTAATCATGAGTGAAAGAAAAGAGAAGGAGAGAGGGGTGGATTGCTCGAGGGATTGAGCCGAGAGAGAGGAGGTGTCGCATGAGAGGGAGAGAGAGAAAGCCGAGAGAAAGCGAGCGTGCGAGAGAGGAAGGGAAGAAGAAGACTGGCCCGTCGTGCATGGGCCTAGTCCCGCCGTCAATCAAGCTTGCCGAAAGCCTTGTGTTGCCGTTAGCTTGCTGTGAACTTAAGGCAAGTAGAGTCCCTTGATTTACACTTTGCTTGCTGTGATTGTGTGTGTTGTATGGTGAATTTCGAAGGTGGTGGAGGTGAGAATTTTCAAAGTTATGGGAGTAGTGTCTTAGTCTAGTAATCTGTTTTCTGGAAAAACAGTCCGACCTTTGGTAATTCCGTGAGCTGTATGCAATTTTCTAGTTAGAATTTCACTTCGACTTCTTGATAAAAGTTGTAGAGGACTTCTTGAAGATTAACATATTAAAATTTGAGATGAAACGAAGAAGTATTGGATGGTGAAAACATTTTTCTTCAAAGATACTAGATCTGGACAACTGCTATGCTGATCCCTTGCGATTTTGTGAATTTTGTAAAATTATCCAGACCGAACTGGATCTCATGTCCTTGATAAGAATTATAGATGACACCTTGAGAAACAACATACTGAAATTTGAGAATAAACGGACAAGTATTGATTCGAGAAATGATTTTTCTTTGAAAGGGATTAGATCTGGAGATTGAGCCGAGGGTTAAGGTGAGTTGTAATAATCATATCTTTTTATCTAGAATGAATTATGTAACGGCCTGAGTGGCAGGGTGCAGGGAGGAAGGATGGCGGTGCATCCGCGCCTCGGTGCCGGGACGTGCGCAAGGAAGGGGTCCCTCTTGTCCCACATCGCTTAGGGGGGAGTTCTAGGCTAGTTGATAATGACTTTGGCCCTCTAACCTGTATAACGCGTTTTAAAGCCGTGAGAACTCAGTGTCCAAAGCAGACAATATTATACAGTTGGGTCCGGGTCGTTATAAATGGAATTAGAGCTAACTCCCAACCGCGTGTGGGGCCACAGCGAGGGCGCTGTGCTCCCAAAGGGGAGAGAGTGTGACGGCCTGAGCGGCAATGTGTGAGGAGGAGGGATGGCGGTGCGTCCACGCCTCAGTCCCCGGACGTGCACAATGAAGGGGTCCCTCTTGTCCCACATCGCTTAGGGGGGAGTCCTGGGCCAATTTATAATGGATTGGGCCCCTCTAACCTGTATAACATGTTTTAAAGCCGTGAAGACTCAGTATCCAAAGCAGATAATATTATACAGTGGGACACGGGTTGTTACAAATTAGACTTTGATTTCTTCATAGGACTTTTATCTTTAGGCCTTAGATATAACATATTAAAATCTCAAAATTTTCGGAGTTCCTTTAAGGAATTAATCGAAATTATTTCCAAAACTGTGCAAAAGTGGTGCTGGAATTTCCTTTGCTGTGAAGTATGGACCTATATGATTGATATGAAACTTTCTTGACATAGTGTTCTTCATGAAACCTCTTTCTCTAGGTCTAGCTACATTATGTTAAATTTTTAGAATTTATTAATATCGATTACTAATTTTTCCATAATTTTAATTAAAGAAATGCATTCTGTTTTATTTGAAAACTGTTTTATTTTTAAGAATAAATAAATTATTCTATGGGATGTAGTATTCTGAGTTGCTATCTATGCAGCATGTGTGGTGAAAATTATGCATTTCACATGACATGTAAAATTAAATGAAATTTTCACACTATTGCATCAAATGGCATCTTTGCAAAGTGAGATATATCCATGTGAAATGATAATGATGATACCGTCAGACGGTTAAGTCAATGATGTCGGAGGTGTGTGCTGGAGATTCCTCGCGATACTAGGTTGGGTAAGAGCGATATGAGGGATGCAAACACTGGTCCCTGGAAGAACAATGAGATCCTTTGAAAAATCAACATGGAAATTGAATCATGTGCATGTGGGTACATGGCTTGGTGTATAAATTGTCTTTGAATTTGAATTGGCGTTACATGATTTTTGGAAGTGTGATCACCAAGGCATTGAATGGATCTCATAGAGATGTATGCATGACTGCTTGGAGATAGATGCATGACTACATGGTGATATATGCTTTAGTGCATAAATGATATGTGCTTTGCTTGTGATGCCTTGGTTGTCTTATTTGTTGCAGTTTGTAGTTTGATGGATCTTTACCGCTAAGTGGTTGTACTCACCCATTTTGGGGACTAACATTTCAGATTGAGAGAGATGCCTCTGTTACCCGTTTCACGAGGCACTTTTTACGGCATCTCGATAGATGTCGAGTGCTCATGCTCAAAGCACATTTGTGTTCGTGTCTGGGGTGTGGTATTTGTACGCGTATGAGTCCTCGTCATGTATGATGTGGGTCTACCTGGAAGCCCCATGGTACATGAGTTCCTATCCATGCACATTCGTTGTGACGGGATTATGATAGGGATGCTGCCACCGTCGCCAGCCGATGGACCGGGCTGGGTGTGATCGATCGTGAGTGATGGGTAGCTGAGGAAGCCTTTTTTTGGACTGCCGGTACTATATGATGGATGAAGCTTATGACTGTTCTGGAGTTGGACGCTTTTGGTTATAGCCGGGTTTTAGAAAAGCCTTGACCTTTTGTTGTACCAACTCATGTTGTCCATCAAGTGATGTAAATAAAAGTGCTCGGTTTATCTTATGAAAATATGTAGCTAGTGTGTATTGCATTATGTTGTTGGAGTATGGGATGGGAAATTTGGTTATGCTTCCTCCATATGAATTGCGCTGGAACCGATTTAAATAATGTAATCCCCTAGGACTTTGAAGGGTTAGAGCACTGTGGCGACCCTAACGGATCAGGGGCCATGTTGGGGGAGGTGCCATAACGGTTGGTATCAAAGTGAAAGATTATATGTGGAGTGATAACAAGGCTCATTTGGAAATTGAAGAATATAATGACAATGCACACCTTAGGATGCTGGCTAAGAATGGTTGACTAACTTTGAACAACGGGTGATGGGTATTCACTCGTAGATCCCTTGTCCTTTCTATGAGTTTCTTTTAGGTGCTAGTAACATGTTTATGTTACTTATTTTTATAGTTGCAGTTGCTTTAAATGGAGACATTGAGTCACAGATTATTATTGAGGCAAATGCTTGGAAACTACAGGGAAATCATGGTACAAACTGGAGGTCATCATCCATTGAGGGCTGAAGCCTCTACAGCAAGGGCTAAACCCCAAATGGAAGACATCATGCAGGCATTGGCCAATATAGGAAATTTGATGGAAAGACAAGCGCAGCAACAACCCGGAGTGGAACATCATCCTCAGGCACTGGTGGAGCAATTCCTAAAGTTGAAACCACCCAAGTTTGGTGGAATGGGAAGTTCTGAGGAGGCGGAACATTGGATTGATGGGATGGAACAAATTTTCCGGGTATTGAACTGCAATGATGCTGAGAAGATAACTTTGGCAAGGTACCAGCTGGAGGGAAATACAAAGTTTAAGTGGAGAGCTTTGAGGGACACGATCTTTCCACCAGGTACTAATATAAATTAGGATAAGTTTGTTAGAGATTTCAATAGAAAGCATTTCTCTGATTGTGCTAGGGATAAGAAAATCATAGAATTTGTTTAATTGGAACAAAGGGAGCGACGGTGGATCAAAGATAAGGCAAAATTTTCTAAACTATCTAGATATGCTCCTAGACTGATTGAAGATCGAGAAGAAAAAGCTAAGAGATTCCTGAAAGGGTTGAGAATTGATATCAGGATATAACTGGTGCCTTTGAATATAAGAGATTATCATGAAATTTATGAAAGGACACAATTGGTGGAACAAGAATTGGTAAGAGAGCAATTAGATTATAAGAGGCAGTTGACTTTTGGTGATATCAGATGGGATAAGAGACCCTATATAGGTCAAGGTCAGACTTGGGAATCTAAGAAGAAGAGCAGTTTCAGGAATTTTAGAAAAGCCAAAGATGGCCTGAATCTAGGAAAAACACCTTATTGGATTGAAGATTGTCGAAGGTGTGATGAGCAACATAGCCCAGGACCTTGTAATGGACGGCTGAAATGCTATGGTTGTGGACAGGTAGGACACCTTAAGAAGGATTGTCCACAAGGGAGGTCACAGCCAAGTATCAACCCAATGCGACGAGTACAACAACGTACTGCCGGACCATATCCACAAAGGAATCGACAGAGACCACCAGCACAAGGAAGGGTGTATGCGTTCACCCAAGAGGAAGCTTGTTATCTCAGGTACAATTTTCATAAATGGCAAGAAAGCTTATGCGTTGTTTGATACAAGTGTTACGCATTCATTTGTGTCTGAAAGATATAGACAATTGAGTAAAATAGAAACTACATCTCTTGAGACGCCTCTTTGTGTTTCTACACCTTTAAAGAATGTGGTATTGTCTACGTTGGTGTGTGGAAAATGTAAGATAACAATAAGAGGAAGGGATATGGAAATAGACCTAGTCGTAATGGCTATGTATGACTTTGATGTTATCATAGGATTGGACTGGCTCCATAAGTGTCGGGCCAAAATGGATTGTTATGGGAAAGTGATCCAATTTGTTTTACCTGATCAGTCAAGTTGTAAATTTTTCGGAGGTCAGACCAACCTATCTATAGCACTTATCTCAGTGATAGAAGCCCGTGCATTACTTGACGAAGGATGTCAAATGTACCTGGCAGTGGTTAAGGATTATACTAAGGAAGAGTCTAAGCTTGATGAAATTCGAGTAGTCAGTGAATTTTAAGATGTATTTCCTAAGGAGTTTCCTGGATTACCACCGGAATGAGAAATTGAGTTTGAAATTGAACTAATGCCTGAAACAGAACCAATATCGAAAGCCTCGTATAGGATGGCCTTAATGGAACTGAAGGAGCTGAATGTGCAACTACAAGAATTGCTTAATAAAGGATTCATTAGGCCAAGTGCTTCTCCTTAGGGTGCACCAATCTTGTTTGTGAAAAAGAATGATGGGTTAATGCGATTATGTATTGACTATAGGCAATTGAATCAAGTGACCATTAAAAATAAATATGCCTTGCCTAGAATTGATATCTATTCGACCAACTACAAGGAAGTTCGGTCTTTTCTAAAATTGACCTGAGAGTAGGATACCATCATCTAAGGATTAAGAAAGAAGACGTTCCTAAGACTGCATTTAGGACTCGCTATGGACATTACGAGTTCCTAGTCATGCCTTTTGGATTGACGAATGCACCGGCTGCATTCACGGATCTAATGAATAAGGTATTTAAGCCTTATTTGGATCAGTTTGTGATTGTCTTCATTGATGATATCCTGATTTATTCTAGAGGGCCTAAAGAGCACGAGCAACACTTGAAGATAGTTTTGTAAACTCTGAGACAAGTTGTATGTCAAATTTAGCAAGTGTGAATTTTGGCTGGACCAGATAATATTTTTGGGACACGTGGTGTCAGGAGGAGGAATTGCAGTGGACCCGGCGAAAGTTGAGATGGTAATAAATTGGTCAAAACCAACAACACCCACTGAAATATGGAGTTTCTTAGGACTGGCTAGTTATTATAGAGGATTTATTGAAGGGTTTTCATGACTGGTAGGCCCCTTAACGAAATTGACTCGGAAGAATGTAAAGTTTGAATGGAGTGGAGAATGTGAAAGGAGCTTTTAGAAACTTAAAAGAAAATTGACCATGGCTCCAATCTTAACTATACCATCTAGGTCTAATGGATTTATAGTGTATAGTGATGCGTCCTATAAAAGACTGGGATGTGTTTTGATGCAACATGGCAAGGTCATAACCTATGCATCCAGACAATTGAAACCTCATGAACTGAACTACCTAACACATGATTTAGAATTGGCAGCTATAGTGTTTGCTTTGAAAATATGGAGGCACTATTTGTATGGAGAGAAGTTTGAGATCTATACGGATCATAAGAGCCTGAAATATTTGTTTTCATAAAATGAATTGAACATGAGACAAAGGAGGTGGATGGAATTCTTTAAGGAGTAGGATTGTGAAATATGGTACCATCCAGGGAAGGCGAATAAGGTGGCGGATGCCCTTAGTCGTAGGTTGGCTATAGAGATAGCCAGTCTAAGGATGGCAGAATGGAACCTGTTAAAGTCTGTAGCGGACTCAGAGTTTGAATTGAAAGTGGATCACCTTACCGGTATGCTTATTGCATTAAGGATTGAACTTGAAATTATTCAGAAAGTTAAGATTCTGCAAGAGTCTGACCCGGAAATTGTGAAGGTAAGAAATGCTGTGTCTTTAGGAAAAAAGACCAGAATTTCAAGTCTCTGAGGATGGAGTGGTAAGATGTAAAGGACGACTCTATGTTCCCAACAATGAAGAACTGAAGAGGGAAATTTGTCGGAAGCACATAGGAGTAATTATAGTATTCATCCGGGTAGTACAAAGATGTACAGAAATTTATGCCAGCAATTTTGGTGGAATGGCATGAAGGCAGATACGGCTAAACACGTTTCTCAATGTTTAACGTGCCAGCAAGTGTAAGCGGAACATTGCAAACCCGCAGGACTATTGAGACCGTTAGACATACCTAAATGGAAATGGGAGCATGTAACGATGGACTTTGTGCAAGGACTGCCAAGGTCACAATTCGATCTGGGTGATAGTGGATTGCTTGACTAAATCTGTCCATTTCCTAGCAGTCCGCATAAACTATTTGATGAATAAACTTGCTAAGATATATGTAAGTCAAGTAATATTCTTACATGGTATTCCTGTAACGATCACCTCTGATCGAGACTCTAGGTTTACTTCAAATTTTTGGCGAAATCTCCAAAATGCCTTAGGGACAAAGCTTCAATTTAGTACCGCCTTTCATCCTCAAACAAATGGACAAATGGAAAGAGTGATCCAGACTCTGGAAGATATTCTGAGAGCCTGCATTATTGATTTTAGGGGAAGTTGGGATGAAAATTTGCACTTGATAGAGTTCGCATAAAACAATAGTTTTCAGAAAAGTATAGACATGACTCCATATGAAGCATTATGTGGGAGAAGGTGCAGAATCCCTATTTGTTGGAATGAAGTAGGTGAAAGAAATTTGACAGGACCTGAGTTAGTACAAATTACTACAAAAGCGGTTGAGATAATAAGGAAAAGAATTATGACATCCTAAAACTGACAAAAAAACTACATAGATAGGCATAGAAGGCCTTTGGAGTTTAGTGTGGGAGATTACGTATTTCTTAAAGTATCTCTAATAAAAGGAATATCACGATTTCGAATGAAAGGAAAGTTAGGTCCCAGATTTGTTGGACCATTTGAAATACTTGAAAGAATAGGAGGCGTAGCTTATCGATTGGCGCTGCCTCCTAAATTGGGCAATTTACATGATGTGTTCATGTGTCGATGTTAAGGAGATATCGGCTGGATCCTAGTCACATACTTGATCATGAAAGCATCAAAGTGGATGAGAGAGTGAGATACATCGAAGAGCCTGTGCAAGTACTAGACTGAAAGGAGCAAGTTCTTAGGACCAAGAAAATCCCATTGGTTAAGATATTATGGCGACATCAAGATATGGAGGAAGCCACATGGGAAAGTGAAGATAAGATGAAGGAAAAGTACCCTCACTTGTTTCAAGAGGCATAAGTGATGCCGAAATTTCGAGGATGAAATTCTCTAAGGAGATGAGAATTATGGCATCCTAAAATTTCACAACGGTCCCTAGATACACTACAACCCTTGAGGAGGTATCGAAAGCACCATCGGACTATATTGCAGTCTTTAGACCAACGGATTCCAATTAAACAAGGCCGAACATTAAATGAACTATTGTTTTGAGTTGGAAATGTCCCATATCCAAGTGTGATCAAGGATTGTACTAATGGATAAATTGACAAGGAATTTTCTGTTCTTGGCCGTGTACTCTATAACTCGGATTTTCATCGATTAATGTTGCGATTTTATTTGGCCATGTAAGTAGTTGAGATTATGAAATTAAGTGGGGATTAAAGTAGATTATTAAGAGCAAATATGGGCTTATTTAGTATTACTTCTTGGTGACAAGTGTCATTCCATGCAAAATTAATCAAAGGCAAGTAATTAAACAACCAAAAAAGAAAAGGGGAAGGGGCGGACTAAGCAAGGCATCAAGAGAGAGAGAGGGAGAGAGAGAGGGAGAGAGAGAGAGAGAGAGAGAGAGAGAGAGAGAGAGGGAGAGAGTGACGTCGAGAGAGGAGGAAAAAGACCGGCCGCCATGCATCCGCCTAGCCGCCGCCGTTGATCGAGCTCGCTGCCTAGCCTCGCCGTTGTGCTTGCGGTGATTTTCTTTGGATTTAAGGCAAGTAGAGTCCTTTGATCTACACTTTACTTGCTGTGATTTTATGTGTTGTATGGTGAATTTCGGAGGTGGTGGAGGTGAGAATTTTCAAAGTTATGGGAGTAATGCCTTAGTCTAGTAATCTGTTTTCTGGAAAAACAGTCCAACCTTTGGTGATTTTGTGAGCTGCATGCAATTTTATAGTTAGAATATCACTTTGACTTCTTGATAAAAGTTGTATAGGATTTTATGGAGATTAACATACTAAAATTTGAGGTGAAGCTGACAAGTATTGGATGGTGAAACCATTTTTCTTCAAAGATACTAGATCTGGAAAACTGCTATGTTGATCTCTTGCGATTCTGTGAATTTTGTAAAATTATCCAATCCGAATTTGATCTCGTGTCCTTGATAACATACTGAAATTTGAGAATAAACGTACAAGTATTGTTTCGGGAAGTGATTTTTCTTTGAAAGGGATTAAATCTGGAGATTGAGCCAAGGGTTAGGGTGAGTTGTAATAATCATATATTTTAATCCAAAATGAATTATACTTATATTTCTTCATGGGAATTTTACCTCTAGGTCTTAGCTATAACATATTAAAATATAGAAATTTTTGGAGTTCATTTAAGGAATTAATTGAAATTATTTCCAAAACTGTGCAAAAGTGGTGCTGAAATTTCTTTTGCTGTGAAATATGGAGCTATGTGATTGATATGAAACTTTCTTGACATAGTGTTCTTCATGAAACCACTTTCTCTAGGTATTTTCTATATTATGTAAATTTTCAGAATTTATTAATATCAATTACTAATTTTTCCAGAATTTTAATTAAAGGAATACATTCCATTTTATTTGAAAATTGTCTTATTTTTAAGAACAAATAAATTATTCTATGGGATGTTGTATTCTAAGTTTCTATCTATGTAGCATGTGTGGTGTCAATTATGCATTTCACATGACATGTGAAATTAAATGAAATTTTGGCATTATTGCATCAAATGGCATTTTTGCAAAGTGAGATATATCCATGTGAAATGATAATGATGATACCGTTGGACGGCTACGTCGACAATGCCTAGAGGTGTGTGCCAGATGTCCTCGAGAGTTTTGAGATGCCTGGAGGTGTATGCCGGATGCCTAGAGGTGTGTGCTAGATGTCCTCGAGAGTTTCGAGATGCCCGGAGGAGTGTGCCAAATGCCCGGAGGCATGTGCCGGAGGTTCCTCGCGATGCCAGGTTGGGTGCGAGCGATATAAGGGATGCAAACACTGGTCCCTGGAAGAACAATGAGATCCTTTGAAAAATCAATATGGAAATTGATTCATGTGCTTGTGTGTACATGGCCTTGTGTATAAATTGTCTTTGAATTTGAATTGGCGTTGCATGGAGTATAAATCAATATGGATCTCATGGAGATGTATGCATGACTGCATGGAGATAGATGCATGACTACATGGTGATATATGCTTGAGTGCATGAGTGATATGGGCTTTGCTTGTGATGCATTGGTTGTCTTATTTGTTAGATTTTGTAGTTTGATGGATCTTTACTCCTGAGTGGTTGTACTCACACCCTTTGGGGACTAACATTTCAGATTGAGAGATATGCCTCTGCTACCCGTTTCACGAGGCACTTTTTACGGCGTCCCGGTAGATGTCGAGTGCTCATGCTCGGAGCACATTTGTGTTAGTGTCCGGGGTGTGGTATTTGTACGCATACAAGTCCTCGTCATGTATGATGTGGGTCTACTTGGAGAACCCGTGGTACAGGAGTTCCTGTCCATGCACGTTCGCCGTGACGGGATTTATATAGGTATGCTGCTGCCGCCACCAACCGATGGACTGGGCTGGGTGTGATCGATCATGAGTGATGGGTAGCTGAGGAAGCCTTTTTTTTGGACTGCCAGCACTATCTAATGGACTGAAGCTTATGACTATTGTGGAGTTGGACACTTTTGGTTATAGCCGAGTTTTAGAAAATCCTTGTTGTACCAACTCATGTTGTCCATCAAGTGATGTAAATAAAAGTGCTCGGTTTATCTTATGAAAATGTGTAGCTGGTGTGCATTGCATTAAGTTGTTAAACTATGGGATGGGAAATTTGATTATACTTTCACCATATGAACTGGGCTAAGACCAATTTAAGTAATGCAAACCCCTAGGACTTTTGGGTCCTCTATAGTTCAATAGTATTAGAGTGGCATGTTGTTAGGACTATTGAAGGGTTAGAGCATTGTGGCGACCCTAACAAATCGGGGGCCATGTCGAGGGGGGCGCTTGCCACAGCGGTTACCGCTGAGATAAACCGAGCACTTTTATTTACATCACTTGATGGACAACATGAGTTGGTACAACAAAAGACCAAGACTTTTCTAAAACTCGACTATAACCAAAAGTGTCCAACTCCACAGTAGTCATAAGCTTCAGTCCATTAGATAGTGCAAGCAGTCCAAAAAAGGCTTCCTCTGCTACCCATCACTCATGATCGATCATACCCAACCCAGTCCATTAGCTGGCAGTGGCAGTAGCACCCCCATCATAATCTCGTCACGACGAACGTGCATAGACAGGAACTCCTGTACCACGGGGTCTCTAAGTAGACCCACATCATACATGACGAGGACTCGTATGCGTACAAATACCACACCCCGGACACTAACACAAATGTGCTCCGAGCATGAGCACTCGACATCTATCGCGACGCCGTAAAAAGTGCCTCGTGAAACGGGTAGCAGAGGCATCTCTCTCAATCTGAAATGTTAGTCCCCAAAAAGGGTGAGTACAACCACTCAGCAGTAAAGATCCATCAAACTACAAAACGCAACAAATAAGACAACCAAGACATCACAAGCAAAGCACATTCATGCACTCAAACATACATCACCATGCAGTCATGCATCTATCTCCATGCAATCATGCATACATCTCCATGAGATCCATTCAATGCCTTGGTGATCACACTTACAAAAATCATGCAACACCAATTCAAATTCAAAGACAATTTATACACCAGGCCATGTACACACATGCACTTGATTCAATTTCCATATTGATTTTTCAAAGGATCTCATTGTTCTTCTAAGGATCGGTGTTTGCATCCCTCATATCGCTCGCACCCAACCTAGCATCGTGAGGAACCTCCGGCACACACCTCTGGGCATCTCGAAACTCCTGAGGACATGCAGCACACACCTCCAGGCATTATCAACTTAGCTGTCCAACAGTATCATCATTATCATTTCACATGGATATACCTCACTTTGCAAAGATGCCATTTGATGCAATAGAGCCAAAATTTAATTTAATTTTACATGTCATGTGAAATGCATAATTGTCACCTCACACGCTACATAGATAGCAACTCAAAATACTACATCCCTTAGAATAATTTATTTGTTTTTAAAAATAAGACAGTTTTCAAATAAAACATAATCCATTCCTTTAATTAAAATTCTGAAAAAAAATTAGTAATTGATATTAATAAATTCTAAAAATTTAACATAATGTAGACAAGACCTAGGGAAAGAGGTTTCATGAATAACACTATGTCAAGAAAGTTTCATATCCATCACATAGGTTCATACTTCACAGCAAAGGAAATTCCAGCATCACTTTTGCACAGTTTTGAAAATAATTTCGATTAATCCCTTAAATAAACTCCAAAAATTTCAAGCTTTTAATATACTATAGCTGAGACCTAGAGGAAAAATTCTCATGAATAAATCAAAGTCTAATTCATTCTGTATTAAAGGATATGATTATTACAACTCACCCTAACCCTCGGCTCAATCTCCAGATTTAATCCCTTTCAAAGAAAAATCATTTCCTGAATCAATACTTGTCAGTTTATTCTCAAATTTCAGTATGTTGTTTCTTAAGGTGTAATATATAATTCTTATCCAGGACATGAGATCAAATTCGGACTGGATAATTTTACAAAATTCACAGAATCGCAAGTGATCAACATAGCAGTTTTCCACATCTAGTATCTTTGAAGAAAAATAGTTTCACCATCCAATACTCATCCGTTTCGTCTAAAATTTTAGTATGTTAATTTTCAAGAAGTTCTCTACGACTTTTATCCAGAAGTT
The DNA here is from genome assembly GCA_016097615.1 of Eucalyptus dawsonii. NCBI lineage: Eukaryota > Viridiplantae > Streptophyta > Magnoliopsida > Myrtales > Myrtaceae > Eucalyptus > Eucalyptus dawsonii. Next base: position 1,202,120 of record CM027871.1, read on the forward strand.
GAAGTGAGATTCCAATTAGAAAATTGCATGCGGCTCACGAAATCACCAAAGGTCGGACTGTTTTTCCAAAAAAACAGATTACTAGACTAAGGCACTACTCCCATAACTTCGAAAATTCTCACCTCCACCACCTCCAAAATTCACCATACAACACACACAATCACAGCAAGTAAAGTGTAGATAAAAGGACTCTACTTGCCTTAACTTCACAGCAAGCTAACGGCAACACAAGGGTTTCGGCGAGCTTGATCGACGGCGGGACTAGCCGCATGCACGACAAGCTGGTCTTCTTCTTCCTTTCCTCTCTCGCACGCTCGCTTTCTCTCGGCTTCCTCTCTCTCCCTCTCATGTGACACCTCCTCTCTCTCGGTTCAATCCCTCGAGCAATCTGCCCCTCTCTCCTTCTCTTTTCTCCTTTCACCCATGATTAGCAATCATTAGTACAATGACAATCCAACTTATAAAGTATATAGCCAAGAACAAAAAATTTCCTATCAATTTGTCCCTTAGTACAATCCTTGATCACTCATCGACATAGGATATATTTCCAACCAAATAATTGTCCATTAAAATGCTCGACCTTAATCTATTGTAATTCATTGGTCTAATGGCTATATTATAATCTGATGGCGCTTCCATCACCTATTCATGGTTCATGGTATATCTAGGGGTTGTCATGAAATTTTAGGATGCCACAATTCTCCCCTCCTTAGAGAATTTCGTCCTCGAAATTAGACATTGCCTATGTCTCGTTAAACAAGTGAGGGTCCTTTTCCTTCATCTTATCTTCACTTTCCCATGTGGCGTCCTCTATATCGTGATGTCGCCATAATATCTTAACCAATGGGATTTTCTTGATCCTAAGAACTTGCTCCTTTCGGTCCAATACTTGCACATGCTCTTTGATGTATCTCACTATCTCATCCACTTTGATGGCTTCATGATCGAGTATGTGACCAGGATCCGATACTTGTCCATTTATTCTCTATATTTGAATGGATAATTATTGTTGACTTTCTTCCCCTCATCTATGGCTTCCTCCGCACGTTTCAGCTGCCCTCCATCCTTCGAACGTCCAGCTGCGTCCCATTTTTGCTGCCTCACTTTCATTTCCCTCGGATCAGCCCCCTCCACGTCGCTCTCTCTCTCTCTCTCCGCCAGCATCTGCTTTCATTTCCCTTGAAGTTCGAAGATCGCCCGCAACTTCTCTCTCTTGCTACCCTTCCCCTCCACCAATGACTTCTCAATTCGGCCAGCGTCCCCACCAAAGCTACTCCACTTTGGTTTGTCCCCCTCAGTTTCTTTGACGCCAGCACACGGTCAACGCCAGTGAGTTTTCCCTCCTTTGTTGACTCCGCAAGCCGCACGCCGTCCCCGCCGAAGTTGCTTCATCCCCTGCCGTGCGTCTCCACCGAAGTCCTCCAAGCTGCCACGTCCGTGTCTTCTCCGGCTCCATCGAAGTCCCGCGGTTGACCCAGTAGCTTCCTCCGTGCGCTAGCCGCCTGCGCCACCGATCCTCATCCATCTTTGCTGCTTCGAATTTCCCAGCTCGCTACCACCAAATCGACGCCAACGAACCCAACTCATCGATCAGCCCAGCGGCAGCCCTTGCTGCTTCTTTGTTCGGCCCACTCGAAGTCAACCTAACAGCCCACCGAAGCCCAGCCACATCTCAGCCCAAGCCCAGCAGTTGCTGTGGGCTTGCAAGACCATTTTGGCTTGGTCCAAGTGTCTGTTGACACCACCGAAAGTTTGGGTTTCGGCCGTCGTCGCACCGCCGTCGCGGTGAACCAGTTTTTGTATTAAACCGGTGAGTTTATGCACTAAACTCTACTTAGTAGGCCAATGACATTTAAGGGGTGTTTAGTTTAAGTTTATTAGAGATTAGGTTGTTAGTTAGATTAGATTAATGATTTAATTATTCAATTATGCACATTAGGTGGTTAGATTAGACTAATTAAGGCCTAGACATGATGTGCTATTTATCTAGAGTGGTTTTGAGATTTTCTGAGCCCATTTTGGTGTTTAATTTAGCAATTACGGCCTAAGTTAGTATTTCGGGTATTTAAATTGATTTATTTAATTAATATCGATAATTATTTAATTATTAATTATTTTCCGAAAATTAGATTAGGATAGCCGGTGATGGAATTTCACACGATTGCAATCGTGTGTTCGGTTTATTTAATTGAATGCTAATTTGTGCAAATTGAGTGGAAATTATAATTTTGGATATTTATCCCAAAATTTAGTAATTTCAGTAATTAATTAGAAATTCTTTGGGCGTCGGTTTATAACGCCAAAAATGTTTTTAGACATCGTATAAATAGTGGGATTTTCTAAAGAAAGATATTATAGTTTTGGCTTAGGCTGATCATGTACCCGTACACAATTATTTTTATCGAGTACTTTTAACACGAAGAAAATAGGCCAAGACATTATTTTAATTGAGGAATTTAAGTGCAAAGCACAATGTCCCTAGCCGGGATTGGATAATCGTGTGCTGGTTAAGAGAATTCATCTCCCACTGTGTGTCGGGCGAATGATGCTTTTATGTGGGAAGCCGTCTTGAGGTAGACGTTGTCGTGATCAATGGGACGAGATGACGCTTAGCTATGTGATGAATAAATCCGCTATGTAACGGATAGATCTGCTATATATTAGTTAAATCCGCTATGTGACAGATAAATCCACTATGTGATGGATAGATTCGCTATGTGATGGTTAGATCCGCGGTGTGACGATTAGATCATATCTATGTGACTGTAATCAATTGAAATGCATGATAGGCTGTGCTTGTGTGACAATGATCAATTGGAATATGTGGTCGACTGAGATGTGGTGATTGACAGAGATGTGACTTGAGACCCTCCATTTGATCGAGTGTTATTACTACACTTCTGTGTTATATAAATTGTATTTACTTATAGCGATGATTTGAGACGAGATAAGTCTCTGTGGTTATGTGGTTGTGTGGTTATGATGGCTCTAGGCGTATTATCCTCCTAATCGGGGTTTAGAGCGTAAACTCGCTAAGATTTATATCTCACCCCACTATGAGCTTTAACTTTTCAAAACTGTAGGATGAAGGACTTGGAGCCAAGCTAAGGGGATCCGAGGTGTAAGTCAAATAGGACAGCTTCAATTTTAGAGTCAGTCTTTTGAAATCTTTTGAGTATAGACTCTTGTATATGACTCAATTAGTTTATGAAAGCCTATTTTGTTTGTGAATCTGTTGTCCTACTTTTCTATCCCGAGATGGTTACTATCTGGGGATTTGTTATTCGCTTCCACATGGGCAATAAAATGAAAGGGTCAGTGACTTGTCTTGGGAAGTTGCAAAATTTTATCAATTACCGAGGGATGGGCACGCGCTTGAGGATTGGGGCGTGACAGGTATGATTCAAAGAAAAAGGAACAAGTCATGGGTATGGGCTATCTTATGTTTAGGCTGTTTTGTCCAAGTTCTCCTCGTTGCAGGATTTGGCTGGTACCGTTATTGGCCAAGGAGAAATAAAAATGGTCCAAATGGAGAAGAAGATGATTTTCAATCAATTGATGAAGGATTTGAACAGTCCAGGGGACCCAAGAAATACGCTTACGGCATGTTGACCATGGTGACAAACAATTTCGCGGGTGCCCAAACCGGTAGTTTTGGTTCTCAGTCCAAGAGTTTTGTATTGGTGTAGAAGTGTTATCATCAATTCTTACCCCGTAAATGTAAATAGCTTATGCAAATGCTCGTGACTATTTCTTTCTCCAGAGACAGCTAAACAAATTTCACTTCCCTAAATCAAGTTCAGCCCAACGAAACACTTTTCTTCATCACAACACCACGAAATGCGACTCTTTTCCATGTCAAACATCGACCAAACATCATCATCTGCTTTATGTATGAAGTAGATGCTGTTGGAGAAATCTTCTTGAAGTGTTTTGAAGCTGACAAAACGTTTCCATCAGTCTAGTCTGAAGGTTTGCAGACTCTGCTATTTAAAGTCTGAAGACCTCCGGACAGCCAGACTCAAGACTCAAAGTCTATCCTCATTGACATCTCTAATCCGTTGAAGAAAGGTTATCCGAATCTGGATGTTTTGTTAAGGGCTTGACCTTATCAACTGGAGAAGATCTCATGGCTGGAAAAGACACAACGAAATTCTTTGATTGATCGAGATTGACTCGAAGATTAAGGAATCGATGATTGCCTAAATATTCTTGGAAGGTTCTACTTATGGAAACCGAGATCCTGATTGTATGGGCGAACAGGATTGATGGACTATCGACATGTTCCTTTAATAGCCCGAATGATCTTCCTAATTGATTCTGTCCAACGGGTAGATTGGAGGAATTCCTTTGGTAAGTGCCAACGGGTATGATGGCATAAAGGAGTATATAAGGAAAACGTTATAAGTTGTTGAGGTGTGCGCAATAGAAGAATTCCAAAGTCTAAAGCTCCTTGTTGTTTAGACAATTCCTTTGAGCGAATACTTGTATACAAAAGAGAGTCTATATTTGTGAGAAACCTTGAGGAGGTGTGATAGAACATCTACACTGAGGAATCAAGGAAAATGAGTGCTGTAACTTCTCTTTTGTTCATAGTGAAATCCAACCGGTGGGCTGTCAGTGCGGAAGAGTGGACGTAGGCTTGGATTAAGCCGAACCACTATAAACCCTGTGTTCAATTTTCTTTTCCTTACTCTCCTTGCTTTGATCGTATTTCATTTTGTCAATCAATAGTGAACTACCTTTCTATCGTTTGCCAATAATTGCTTCCGTATTTCGATAAATTGATTGTGCACCTATTCACCCCCCTCTAGGTGCTTATACTAGCTATCTCAATTGGTATCAGAGCTTGTGTACTCACTTTGTTTGAAGTGTTTTACTTCAGAGTAAAATATCCATGGCTAGTATGTTGGCTCCAGGGCTGGTAGAAGGTCAAAGCAACACCAGACCGCCTTACTTTGATGGAAAGGACTACAACATATGAAAGAACAAGATGAAGGCATTCTTAAGATCAACGGATCCTCTAGAATGGGACGTTTTAGAAAAAAGAACCATTCCTAAAGCTGCATCTGTCTCAGAAAGAGGAAATGACACTGTTGAGTCCAGCGAAATGAGTAAGGAACAGATAATCAAGAGACAAGCTCTTGATGCAAAAGCAATTTATTCTTTATATTGTGCTTTATCACTTACTGAATATAACAGAATATCTTCTTGTGATACAGCCAAAGAAGTCTGGGATAGATTACACATTACTTATGAAGGAACCGATCGAGTGAAAGAGACTAGAATCAACATTCCTCTCGGTCAATACGAAGCCTTCATAATGAAACCAGGAGAATCTATAACTGACATGTTTAGTCGTTTTACAGAAATCGTGAATGCTCTTGAAAATCAAGGTCAACCAATTTCTGATCCCATGAAAGTGAACAAGCTACTGCGTGGACTCTCCAAGGATTGGAATCATATAAAGACCTCAATTCGAGAGACCCAAAGAATCATGCCACTGTCTGTCGATGAGTTGGTTGGGACTCTTCATTCTTATGAAGTGGAACGAATCAATGAAGACGAAGATCCTAAAGGTAAGAAATCTATTGCATTAAAATCTAATGATGACTCTGATGTAACAGATTCTAAAGACGACATGGATGATGAAGAACTTGCTCTCATGATAAGAAGATTTAGAAAGCTGAATAGAAAAGGAAGAAGATTCAATTCAAGGAAACAAAGTTTTCAAAAGCAACAGACCAAGTCTACTGAAGATGATGAATCAAACAAAGATGTAGTCTGCTTTGAATGCAAGAAAAAGAGACACATCAGACCCAACCGTCATCTTCTGAGGAAGAAGAAAGGAAAAAATGAAAGGTTTCGAAAAGCTCTCAAAGCTGAAACCTGGAGTGATACGGAGTGTGAAGATAGTGATGATGATTATGCCAACATATGTCTAATGGCACAATCGGACTCAAAATCAAACTCCGAGACGATTCGCATTCGAAAGTGAATTCGAGGTAAGTAATTTCAAAATCCCTATTAAAGTTTCAAAAGACATTGATGAATTATGTTTTATACTTAAGACTTCTCTTAAAATAATTTCTAAACTCAAAAAGGAAAATTGTGCTTTAAAATAAGAAGAGAATGTTTTGGAAGAAAAAGTGAAATGCTTAGACCAGAATGTTTCCTCTCTCGAGAAAGTAAAGATGATCTTTTAAAAGAAAATGCATTTTTGAAAAATGATATTTCAAATATTTCCAAAAGATTTTCTCTAGGATCTGAAAAACTAGAGAAAATACTTTCTCTTCAAATACCTTATTTCAATAAATCTGGTTTGGGAATGACTCTTTGAAACTATTCCGTTAATTGATTTTCCTAAAGTAAAAGAAAGAATTAAGCAAAGACCCACAAGAAATGCTTACAAAAATTATTTTGAAAGAAACTTTCTAAAACCAGTAGGTCGCAACGCTCTTAGATGTTCAAAATGCAATAGTGCAGATCATTTTGAGAAATAATGTCCTATGGTTTGGAGATCTGTCAATAAAGTTTATGCAAAAACTGTATATCAGACTAACTCAAAAGGACGCAAGAAAATATGGGTACCAAAGAAAGCTTGAGTTTCTTTTTAAATGCATGTCACTATCAAGAAAAATGTGAAATGGTATCTGGATAGTGGATGCTTGAAACACATGACAGGACACTCAAATTGCTTCATAAAGATTGTTCAAGTGAATGGTGGAAAAGTATCATTTGGAGGAAACAGCAATGGAAAAATAGTGGGATTTGGAACTGTAAAGATTGAGAACCTCACAATAAGCAATGTTTCTTTAGTTGAAGGGCTCAATTACAATCTGGTCAGTATTAGTCAACTGTGTGATGCTGGTTTTAGAATCAACTTTCAAGAGAGTATTTGTTCAGGAACCAGTAAAGACTCTACTCAGTTATTCATGGGTCGAAGACTTGGAAATATCTACGTCTTGGACGTGAAACCAGATGAATCGCAATGTCTAATCTCAAACAAAGACGAAGCAAACTTATGGCACAAAAAGCTTGGGCATGTCAACATGAAGCAGATAGCCAATATCTCAGCAAAGAAGCTTGTTCGTGGTCTACCCAATTTATCATACCAAAAGATTGATCTATGTACACCATGTATATTGGGAAAACAGGTAAAACATAACTTTAAGCCAATAAATCAAGTTTCCACTAACCGTGTACTGCAACTTTTGCATATGGATCTCTTCGAACCAACAAGAACGCAGAGTATTGGAGGTAAGAAATATTGTCTAGTAATTGTGGATGACTACTCACGATTTACTTGGGTATATTTCTTGGCAAATACGTCTGAATCTTTCTCTTACTTTGAAAATTTTGCCAAGAAGGTTCAAAATGAAAAGGGGTATGTTATTTCAAGCATAAAAACAGACCATGGAGGTGAATTTGAAAATCAGGATTTTGCCAAATTTTGTGAAGAATCTGGTTTTCAGCATTTGTTCTCTTCTCCATATACTCCAGAGCAAAACGGAGCTGTGGAAAGGAACAATAGATCTCTTCAAGAAATGGCTAGAACTCTCTTAATTGAAAGTAATACTTCTTTACAGTTTTGGGCTGAAGCAGTTTCAACATCATGTTATATTATCAATAAATTTTTTCTAAGACCTATTCTAGAAAAAACACCCTATGAACTATTTAAAGAAAAGAAGCCTATTGTTTCATATTTTCATGTATTTGGATGCAAATGTTTCATACTGAAAAATGCAAATGATCGAGTTGGTAAGTTTGAAGAAAAGTTAGATGAAGGCATCTTCCTTGGATATTCAACTACAAGAAAGGCATACAGAGTCTACAATAAGAAGACTCAAACAGTGGAAGAATCAATGAATGTCAAATTCCAAGATTCTACACAAAATGAATCCATTCAGACTCATCTCGAAGAGACTGAACCCGCTCCAGACTCTACAAAGTCTAAATCTCAAGAAGCAGCTCAAACTTTGAAGGACCAACAACAAGTGACTATTGAAGAGTCTAGTGAAGGAAGTGACCATCAATCTGATAAATTAACCAGCAACTGGAAACATAAGTCCAGTCATCCCATAGATCTTATTATTGGCAACATCAATGAAGGAATCCGCACACGATCCAAAAAGCGAGAAGAGTCTAATGTGGTGGCTCTTATTTCTGAATTAGAACCCAGGAACATAGAAGAAGCTTTATCCGATGAAAGCTGGATTGAAGCTATGCAAGAAGAACTCAGACAATTCAGAGTTAATGATGTATGGGAGCTAACTCTTAAACCAAAAGGTAAATCAATTGTTGGAGCTAAATGGGTTTTCAGGAAAAAAATGGATGAGAAAGGAAAAGCCATAAGAAACAAGGCTAGACTCGTGGCCAAGGGATACACACAAGAAGAAGGGATCGACTATGACGAGACTTATGCACCGGTAGCAAGGTTAGAAGCAATTCGTTTATTACTTGCATTTGCTTGTCATAAAAATTTCAGGTTATTTCAAATGGACGTCAAAAGTGCCTTCCTAAATGGATTCATACATGAGGAAGTCTATGTGGAACAACCACCAAGGTTGAAGACCCAAAGAAACCAAACTCAGTATTCAGACTCAAAAATGCCTTTTATGGCTTAAAGCAAGCACCTCGAGCTTGGTACGACAGATTAAGTAAGTTTTTAATTCGAAATGGATTTGTTAAAGGTAAAGTAGACACTACTCTTTTTATTAAAAGAGAAAGAAAAAGTTTTCTACTTGTTCAAATATATGTCGATGATATTAATTTTGGATCCTCTAATGAAAGTCTCGTGCAAGAAATTCTCTCAGACTATGCGGGATGAATTTGAAATGAGCATGATGGGTGAGTTAACCTTCTTTCTTGGACTTCAAATAAAACAATTGGAGGAAGGAACTTTCATTCATCAAGAAAAGTATGCAAATGATCTTGTCAAAAAGTTTGGACTGGACAATTGCAAAAAGACTGACATACCAATGTCAAGTTCCTTGAAGATAGACAAAGATGAAGAAGGAAAGAAAGTCGATCAAAAGCTGTACAGGAGTATCATCGGATCACTTCTTTATTTTACTACTTCTAGACCTGACATTCTGTTTAGTGTTTGCATTTGTGCCAGATTTTAATCAGACCAAAAAGAATCTCATTTGAATGCTTCGAAGTGTATTATTAAATATGTTTCATCAACTTCAAGCTTTGGTCTCTGGTATCTAAAAAGTGGAGACTTTACTCTTCTTGGATATTCAGACGCAGACATTGCTGGATGCAGAGTCGATAGAAAGAGCAACCCGGGTACTTGTCAACTACTTGGAGGCAGGACAGTGTCTTGGTTTTCTAGAAAGCAAAGTACAGTAGCTCTCTCTACAGTGACGAGTATATAGCTCTCGGAAGTTGTTGTTCGCAAATTCTGTGGATAAAACAGCAGCTAAGAGACTTTGAAATTGAAGACTCATGCACGGAGATTAATTGCAACAACACCAGCGCTATCAACCTCACCAAAAATCCAATTCTCCACTCAAGAGCAAAGCATATAGAGATTCGACATCACTTTATTAGAGATCATGTTCAAAATGGAGATGTTTCAATCAAATATGTTGATTCAAAGAACCAACTGATGGATATATTCACAAAGTCTTTGGAGAAAAATCAATTTGAAACCATCCGTTCCAGACTCAACATTTTAAAGTATGAGGAGATCAAAATCTAAAGACTTTCAGACTCAAACATACAAGACTTTAACTGTAAGTTAGTCTTGGTACGACCATCGACTTGTAAGTCTTTCTCTCTCTCTCTCTCTCTCTCTCTCTCTCATCTTATCCTGAAGAGGTACGATTGTCAGATTGTGTTTAAATTGTTACTATATTTAATCGACTTAATTATTGCATGTTTCATTTTCAAAAAGGAAGTTATTTTTGAAATGACTATTTTCACAGAAAAAGACAATTATTTTGAAAAGGCATCTCTTTATTTCCTTTGTGACGATTCGTTTATCTCTCTTTTTAACCAATCGTGCACTGTCGATTCCTCTCCACTTTACTCTAAAAAAAACCCTAGAAAGCATCGATCGTCCATTCCCGTTTTCTTCCCTTGTTTAATCTTCAAAAAGTTGTCATCTTTCTTGGAAAAGTCAAGCAAGGAATCTTCCAAAAACTAAGAAAGATGTCATCTTCAAGAAAGTCTTCAAGAATCGCAAGCAGGGGACCACGGCGAATGAGTGAGGGGCCTACGCACTTCGATCTCACCGAAGAAGAAGTGTCTCCAGAACAGCAACCGAGCCCACAACATTCTCAGCAGCGTCATTCTCCTCCATCTAGTCCTCAAGGCGTTGATCATCAACAAGAGGAACAAATCATTGAGGATGCAGATCCAATAAGAGTTCAAAAGCTCGCTCTTGTTTATAAGTTGTATCGTGCCTTAAAAGCAACTCGTACTCCCTTGAACTATGTCGATGATTTTCTTAAAGACAAAGGATATAAGAACGAATATCTCTTTCTGCGAAAAATGGAAAATTTGGGAATTGCTCGTAAAGGGTTGGCTGAGGAAACTCTTGCAAATATCCCGAGTGATCCTAGTGATTGGGGACCGAATCCTGTAGATGGGAATGATGATGACAAATTGTACAGTCAATTTCAACCGAGAATGGGTGTTGCGGTTGAAAGTCGAGGAAAAATGGGAGATTTGTTCATATCGAAGGAACAAAATGATTTGTACTCGAAATTGCTGAAGCATGGGATAATAAACCCTAGAAGTGTGGATTTTGACTTTCTGTATGCTGTGAATATGAACTTGAGGGAAAAGTTCAGTTATCTTCAACTTGAAAGGTTCTGCTCCGACACTACAGAGGCCTATGCTGAACTAACTGCATATTTATATTCAAATCTTAGCTTTTTGGATGCGAATAGATTTTCTTTCAGTGTTAAAGATCAAGACTATGTTGTCGATATGGATATGCTGGCAGATGTGTTAGGAGTTGAAAGAGGAAGATATCAATCGATTAAAGTTTCCATTGCTTGGGCCACACTGGAACTGGTGAAGGACGGGAGAACAGAGGAGAAGATCACCTACTTGAGGATGAGTGCATTCAACATCTTGCTTCACAAGATTGTGATCAATTGCCTCCGACCGAAATCAACCTACAAGACTGATGTTTCAAGCTCAGAGGCAAAGCTGATGTATGCCATCCTCACTGGGAAAAAGTTTTCTCTCCCTCACACTATCATGTTTCACATGTATAGAGCGATGATGAAGGACAGAGGTCAACTCCCTTACCCAAGCCTTGTGACGAAAGTGGGAGTCCTCGATTCGTGTAGTCTAGAGGCAAGTGGGAGTCCTCTAACTTCTATTGCATGTTTGTATGTTGTTTGCATGTTGAATCTTTGAGTGTTTAAGTGAGAAAAACCAAAGCATGGATGATGTATGTTGAATGGTATGGCTGTTCGTGTTCGGACCGAGTGATTCAGAAACTTATTTGAGCTTGCATGTGTGTTTAGAGTCCGATTTTGGCTTCAATTTCTTCATTACAGTTGTAGCTAACATCTGGAAATACAACATACTGAAATTTCGTGGAAAATGATGAAGATTTGAGGGGTTGAAGTCTTATTCTACGGAGACTTCAGATATGGAGAGTTTTTACTGACCTCTTGCTGGATCCGTGTTTCCATGTTGGTTTGTGATGAGAATCTCACTTCGATTTCTTCATGAAACTTGTAGGGAACATCTTATACTACAACGTACTCAAATTTGAAGTTAAATGAACAAGTATATCCTAGAAAATCGATTAGATCTTGTAGACGGTGATTCTGGTGATGTATTTTGAGATACCCGAGACTTCAAGGACTTAAATGATGACTATATTCTGGTTATTTAACCTAGATCTCTTGATGAAACTTGTAGAGGATATCTTGATGTATAACATATCCAAATTTCAGAGAAATGAAAGAGAATAGGTAGGTGAAATCTCAATATTTCGGTGATGTGTACACTGGACAATGACGGAATGGGTCCAGAAGCTTCGTGAGGTTGTGTAAAATAATATAAAAATAATTTGGCTTGGATTTTGGCATGAAAGTTGTACGAAAATGACTTGGCTATCACTCTGTAAATCTTCATAATTTTTGGAGGTTGTATGGATATTTTAATCGAATTTCTTCGGAAACTGTGCATTCTGGTTTTATCCGAATATTATGGGCTGTTTTGTGGAAATTGTGAAATTTTGTGAAATTCGATTTGGCCACGAATTTTAGCATGTAATCCTATTGGTTTGTAATTGCTTGAATTTTTATAATTTTGGGAATTTTTTGATATTAAATTTATGGAAATGACAAAAAAGTTGGAATTTAAATAAATAAATATATAAATAAAAAATAGATTATTTTATTGGCCATAAATTCTATTTAATTTATCTATGTGACATGTGTGATAAAGTCTTGGTATATATATGTGTGACATTGAATTGTGATGCATGTGTGAATCCTATGCCAAGTATGACTTGTGTGATGTCACGCCATATGCCATGTTAAATTGAGATCAAAATATTGGTAAATGTGGATGATGGGAAATGAGGAAATGGTTGTGGTGGAGGATGATGGCTGGAATGTATAGAGATACATTGCCGGATTCCCTGGGAGATTCGGGATGCCCGGAATGTGGGGGGCCGGAAGCCCTGTCGGAGGTTTCTGCCCGAAGGGAATGCCTTGCGATGCTAGGATTGAGGTGCGGGATGCCCGGCCAGGGAGTGTAAATGCCGGAAGCCCTGTCGGAGGTTTCTGCCCGAAGGGAATGCCTCGTGATGCTAATTGAGATGCGAGATGCCCGGAATGTGGGGGGGCCAGATGCCCGGTGGCCTGAGAGGCTGAATGCCGGAAGCCTCAGAGGTTTTTGCCCGAGGGGATGATGAAATTGATGATTTGAGAAATGGGTGATGTGATGATCAAATTGAAAGCAAAAAGTGGAAATTAAACCATGATATGATATGCATGATGATATGCATGATGATGATATGTGATGTGAAATAATGATGATCACCCATGATATGAAATGCATGATGATATGCATGATGATGATGATGATGATGATCTGTGATGTGAAATAATGATGATCACCCACGATATGATATGCATGATGATATGCATGGTGATGATAATGATGATGATATATGATATGGTATGTGTAATGTAACGATGTCATGATGATGATAATATGTATGATACGATGATGATACACATGTATGTGTTATAAATTGATATGATGACGCATGATAGTATGCGCATGGCTTCAAGGTAAGTAGCGCCTGCAATTGTGTTATTGGATTTTCCTAACTGCTGAGTGGTTGTACTCACCCCTTTGGAGACCCACATTTCAGATTAGCAGTATGCCGCTTCCTGCTGTCACGCGGGGTGTATTTTACGGTCTACCATCCGATGTAGAGGTCGAGTGTGCTGAGATAGACTGTCCCTCTGTTCCTGGACTGACTTTTATTCGAGTATGCTGTCTAGTGATGTACGACGTGGGCCTGGCTAGGGGCCCTGTCATTCAAGAGTTCATATCCGTACATGTTCGTCGGGATGGAGCGATGCGAGGGATGTTGCCGCCGCCACAAACTTATGCACCGGGTTGGGTGTGAGACCCGTGTGCGACGAGTAGGAGCTGGATCCTTTTTGGGGATAGTTAGCCGACACTGATGATGGAGAATTGTTGCACGTGAAATGTAGAGGGTCGAGGGTTCTTTTTTAGGTTTTAGGCTGGACATGGCTGAGTCCTAGCTTTTCCTTTTTGATGTACCCATCCAAGAGTAGTCCCATCTTGAAAATTTATGTAAATAAAGTGTCGTGGCTTGTCTATAAAATCATGATAATTAGTGGTGTGTATTTGTATCATGGTTGGTAGGGGGAGAGATGGTGATGTTTTAATTTGCTTCCGCTAATGAGTCGCGCTGGGACCGTTTTGTTTATAAAAAAAAATGTGTCTATGAATTAGGACGCTTCTTCAAAGGAGGAAGGTAATAAGGTGTAACATTGGTACTGGTGACGACCTACGAAGGGTTCAGGGTGTCACAAACTATCATCTCTCTCATTCCCAAGGTCCCTCATCCTGAAAGGCTCGATCAATATCGTCCAATCAGCCTCTACAATTATGCCTACAAAATTATTTCTAAGGTGCTTGCAAACTACCTGAAGCCCTACTTGTATGACCTAATATCAAGGGAACAGAGTGCCCTTGTGAGTGGATGACAAATACAAGACAACATCTTAATAGTGCAGGAGGTGCTTCATCAAATTAAAATCAGAAAATGCAAGCGTCAATTTCTAGCTGTTTGAAAATGGATATGCAAAAAGCATATGACCGGGTTGAATGGGATTTCCTACAAGATTATCTCCTCAAGATTGGTTTTCATACTACATAGGTACATTGGGTTATGCAGTGTATAAGACAGTATCCTTTAGTGTTAAATTTAATGGTGAACAGCTTTGATTTTTCCAACCATCTAGAGGTATTCGACAAGGCGATCCTCTTTCACCCTATCTATTCATCCTATTGGCAAATGTTCTATCTCATCTTATGAATCAAGCAGTTACCATGGGGCTTCTCAAAGGCATCAAATTGAACAGGTGGTGTCCCACTTTATCTCACCTGTTTTTTGCAAATGATGCAATTTTCTTTTTAGATGGTAAATTACTTGAATGTCAGAATTTGGCCAACATCATCAATCAGTATTGCTTTGCTACTGGCCACGCAGTTAATAGGAATAAATCCAGAATCTTGTTTAGTAAAGATTGTCCTCGAGAACTCAGAATACCTGTGTTAGATAAGGCGGGTAAATATCTTGGTATACCATCTGACTGGGGCAAATCTAAGAGAGAGATGTTTGCTTGGTTATTGGGAAGAGTGAATGCCAAAATAGAAGGGTGGAAAGAAAACTTGATATCTAAAGGTGGTAAGGAAATTTTACTAAAGGCTATCGTACAAGCAATACCTCAGTATGCCATGTCAATTTTAAAGATACTTGTGTCAATTTGCAAGTCCATCGAGCAAAAAATTGCTAGGTTTTGGAGGCAAAGTGATAGAAAGAAATCAATTGTACATTGGAAGAATTAGGAAACTCTTAAAAGAAGCGAGAACAATGTGTTGGAGAAATCTTCTTGAAGTGTTTTGAAGTTGACAAAACGTTTCCATCAGTCTAGTCTGAAGGTTTGCAGACTCTGCTATTTAAAGTCTGAAGACCTCGGGACAGCCAGACTCAAGACTCAAAGTCTATTCTCATTGACAGTCTCAAATCCGTTGAAGAAAGGTTATCCAGAACTGGATGTTTCATTAAGGATATGACCTTATTGATTGGAGAAGATCTCTTGGCTGGAAAAGAGATAACGAAATTCTTTGATTGATCGAGATTGACTCGAAGTTTAAGGATCCGATGATTGCCTAAATATTCTTGGAAGGTTCTACTTATGGAAACTGAGATCCCGATTGTATGGGCGAACAAGATTGATAGGCTATCGACACGTTCCTTTTATAGCTCGAATAATCTTCTTAATTGATTCCGTCCAACGAGTAGATTGGAGGAATTCCTTTGGTAAGTGCCAACGGGTATGATGGCGTAAATGAGTATATAAGGAAGACGTTCTAAGTTGTTCGAGGTGTGCGCGATAGAAGAATTCCAAAGTCTGAAGCTTCATGTTGTTTAGACAATTCCTTTGAGCGAATCCGTGTATACAAAAGAGAGTCTATATTTGTGAGAAACCTTGAGGAGGTGTGGTAGAACATTTGCACTGTGGAATCAAGGAAAAGCTGTGCTGTAACTTCTCTTTTGTTCATAGTGAAATCCAGCCGGTGGGCTGTCAGTGCGGAAGAGTGGATGTAGGCTTGAAATAAGCCGAACCACTATAAACCTTGTGTTCAATTTTCTCTTCCTTACTCTCTTTACTTTGATCGTACTTCATTTTGTTAATCAATAGAGAACTTCCTTTCTATCGGTTGCCTAGAATCGCTTCCGTATCTCGATAAATTGTTTGTGCACCTATTCACCCCCCTCTAGGTGGTTATACTAGCTATATCAATTGGTATCATAGTTCGTGTACTCACTTTGTTTGAAGTGTTTTACTTCAGAGCTAAAGATCCATGGCTGTGTCTCCAGGGCTAGTAGAAGGGCAAAGCAATACCAGACCGCCTTACTTTGATGGAAGGGACTACAACATATGGAAAAACAAGATGAAGGCGTTCCTAAGATCAAAAGATCCTCTAGAATGGGACGTTGTAGAAAATGGAATCATTCCTAAAGCTGCACCTATGTCAGAAAGAGGAAAAGACATTGTTGAGTCTAGCGAAATGACTCAGGAAGAGATAATCAATAGACAAGCTCTTGATGCAAAAGCAATATATTCTTTATATTGTGCTTTATCACTTACTGAATAAACAGAATATCTTCTTGTGATACAGCCAAAGAAGTCTGGGATAGATTACACATTACTTACGAAGGAAATGATTGAGTGAAAGAAACTAGAATCAACATTATCCTCGGTCAATATGAAGCCTTCAAAATGAAATCGGGAGAATCTATAACTGACATGTTTACTCGTTTTACAGATATCGTGAATGGTCTTGAAAATCAAGGTCAACCAATTTCTGATCCCATGAAGGTAAACAAGCTACTGCGTGGACTCTCCAAGGATTGAAATCACATAAAGACCTCAATCAGAGAGACCCAAAGAATCATGCCACTATCTGTTGATGAATTGGTTGGAACTCTTCAGTCTTATGAAGTGGAACGAATCAATGAAGACGAAGACCCTAAAGGTAAAAAAACCCATTGCATTAAAATCCAATGATGACTCTGATGCTGCAGATTCTGAAGACGATATGGACGATGAGGAACTTGCTCTCATGATAAGAAAATTTAGAAAGCTGAACATAAAAGGAAGAAGATTCAATCCAAGGAAACAAAGTTTTCAAAAGCAACAAACTAAGTCTGTTGAAGATGATGAATCAAATAAAGATGTAGTCTGCTTTGAATGTAAGAAAAAGGGGCACATCAGACCCAACTGTCCTCTTTCTGAGGAAGAAGAAAGGAAAAGCCGAAAAGTATCGAAAGGCTCTTAAAGCAGAAACGTGGAGTGATACAGAATGTGAAGAAAGTGATGATGATTATGCCAACATATGTCTGATGGCACAATCGGATTCAAATTCAACCTCCGAGATTTACGGATTCGTATTCGAGACACTGAATTTGAGGTAAGTAACTTCAAAATCCCTATTAAAATTTCTAAATACATTGATGAGTTGTGTTTTAGTCTTAAGACTTCTTTTAAAAGGATTTATAAACTCAAAGGAAAATTCTGCCTTAAAACAACAATAAAATATTTTAAAAGAAAATGTGAAATGTTTAGATGTGAATGTTTCTTCTCTTAGAGAAAGTGAAGATAATCTTTCAAAAGAAAATGCATTTTGAAAATGATGTCTCAAATATTTCCAAAAAATTTTCGATAGGATCTCGAGAAACTAGAAAAAAACTTTATGTTCAAAGACCTTATTTCAATAAATCTAGTTTGGGAATGACTGCTAAAACCATTCCTTTAATCGATTTTCCTAAAGTGAAAGAAAGAATCAAACAAAAACCCACAAGAAATGCTTACAAAAATCATTTTGAAAAGACCTTTGTAAAACCAGTAGGTCGCAATGCTCTTAGATGTTCAAAATGCAATAGTGCAGATCATTTTGAGAAAGAATGTCATATGGTTTGGACACCTGTCAATAAAGTTTGGGCAAAAACCGCATATCAGATTAACTCAAAAGGACCCAAGAAAATATGGGTACCAAAGAAAGCTTGAGTCTCTTTTTAAATGCAGGTCACTATCAAGAAAAATGTGAAATGCTACCTGGATAGTGGATGCTCGAGACACATGACAGGAGATTCAAATTGCTTCATAAATCTTGTTCAAGTGAATGGTGGAAGAGTCTCATTTGGAGGAAACAGCAAAAGAAAAATTGTGGGATTTGGAACTGTGAAGATTGGAAACCTCACAATAAGCAATGTTTCTTTAGTTGAATGACTCAACTACAATTTGCTTAGTGTCAGTCAGTTATGTGATACCGGTTTCAAAATCTACTTTCAAAAGGGTATATGTTCAGGAACCAGTAAAGACTCTACTCAGTCATTTATGGGACAAAGACATGGAAATATCTACCTCTTGGATGTGAAACCGATGAATCGCAATGTTTAATTTCAATACAAGACGAAGCGAAGTTTATGGCACGAAAGCTTAGGGCACATCAATATGAAGCGGATTAGTCAAAATTTCAACAAAGAAGCTTGTTCGTGGTCTACCAAATTTATCATATCAAAAGTCTAACCTATGTACACCATGCATATTGGGAAAACAGGTAAGAAATTCCTTTAAACCAATAAATCAAGTTTCCACTAACCGTGTACTGCAGTTTCTGCATATGGATCTTTTTGGACCAACCAGAACACAGAGCATTGGAGGTAAGAAATATTGCCTAGTAATCGTGGATGACTACTCACGATTCACTTGGGTGTATTTCCTGGCAAGTAAGTCTGAGACTTTCTCTTACTTTGAAAAATTTTCAAAACGAAAAAGGATATGTTATTTCAAGTATAAGAACAAATCATGGAGGTGAATTTGAAAATCAAGATTTTACAAGGTTTTGTGATGAATCTGGTTTTCAGCATTTGTTCTCCTCTTTATATACTTCAGAACAAAATGGAGTTGTGGAAAGAAAGAATAGATCGCTTCAAGAAATGGCTAGAACTCTTCTAATTGAAAGTAACATCTCATCACGTTTTTGGGCTGAAGCAGTTTTTACAGCATGTTATATTATCAACAGAGTTTTTCTAAGGCCTATTCTAGAAAAAAACCCCTATAAATTATTCAAAGAAAAGAAGCCTATTGTTTCATATTTTCATGTGTTTGGATACAAATGTTTTATACTAAAAAATACAAATGATCGAGTTGGTAAGTTTGAAGAAAAGTCAGATGAAGGCATGTTCCTTCGATATTCAATCACAAGCAAAGCGTACAGAGTCTACAACAAAAAGACTCAAACTGTGGAAGAATCAATGAATGTCAAATTCTAGGATTCGATACAAAATGAATCTATTCAGACTCATCTTGAAGATCCAGAACCTGCTCCAGACTCTACAAAGTCTAAAGAAACAACTCAGACTTTGAAGGACCAGCAGCAAGTAACTGTTGAAGATTCAAGTGAATGAAGTGATCATCATTCTGACAAATTAACCAACAACTGGAAACAACTGGAAGCATAAGTCCAGTCATCCTAAAGATCTTATCATTGGCGACATTAATGAAGGAATTCACACTAGATCCAAAAGGTGCGAAGAGTCTAGTGCTATGGCTCTTATTTCTGAAATAGAACCCAAAAACATAGATGAAGCTTTATCTGATGAAAGCTGGATTGAAGCCATGCAAGAAGAGCTCAAAGAATTTAGTATCAATGATGTATGGGAATTGATTCCAAAACCGAAAGGTAAATCAGTTATTGGAGCTAAATGGGTTTTCAGAAACAAGATGGACGAGAAAGGAAAGGTCGTAAGAAACAAAGCAAGACTCGTGGCCAAAGTATACACGCAAGAAGAAGGGATAGACTATGACGAGACTTACGCACCAGTAGCAAGGTTAGAAGCAATTCGTTTATTACTTGCATTTGCTTGTCATACAAATTTCAGGTTATTCCAAATGGATGTCAAAATTGCCTTCCTAAATGGATTCATCCATGAGGAAGTCTATGTGGAACAACCACCTAGGTTTGAAGACCCAAGGAAATCAGACTTAGTATTCAGACTCAAAAAGGCCTTATATGGCTTAAAACAAGCACCTCGAGCTTGGTACGACAGGCTGAGTAAGTTTTTAATCCAAAACGGTTTTGTGAAAGGTAAAGTAGACACTAGTTTATTTATTAAAAGAGAAAGCAAAAGTTTTCTGCTAGTTCAAATATATGTCGATGATATTATATTCGGATCTCCTAATGAAAGTCTGTGCAAGAAATTCTCTAAGACTATGCATGATGGATTTGAAATGAGCATGATGGGTGAGTTAACCTTCTTTCTCGGGCTTTAAGTGAAACAACTGAAGGAATGAACTTTTATTCATCAAGAAAAATATGCTAATGATCTCGTCAAAAAGTTTGGTCTGAACAATTGCAAGAAGGCTGAAATACCAATGTTAAGTTCCTTGAAGATAGACAAAGATGAAGAAGGAAAGAAAGTCCACCAGAAGCTATACAGGAGTATCATTGGCTCACTTCTTTATCTTACTGCTTCTAGACCTGACATTTTGTTTAATGTTTGCAATTGTGCTAGATTTCAAGCAGATCCTAAAGAATCTCATTTAAATGCTACAAAGTGTATTATTAAATACATTGCTTCAACTTCAAGCATCGGCCTATGGTATCCTAAAAGAGGAGACTTTACTCTTCTTGGATACTTAGACGCAGATCTAGCCGGTTGCAGAGTTGATAGAAAGAGCACATTGGGTACCTGTCAACTACTTGGAGGTAGGACAGTATCTTGGTTTTCAAGAAAGCAAAGTACAGTAGCTCTCTCTACAACAGAAGCAGAGTATGTAGCTCTTGGAAGTTGCTATTCACAAATTCTCTGGATAAAACAACAGCTAAGAGACTTTGGAATTGAAGACTCATGCACGGAGATTAATTGCGACAACACCAGCGCTATCAATCTCACTAAAAATCCAATTCTTCACTCAAGAGCAAAGCATATAGAGATTCGACATCACTTCATTAGAGATCATGTTCAAAATGGAGAAGTTCGATTCAATATGTTGATTCAAAGAACCAACTAGCGGATATATTCACAAAGCCTTTGGAGAAAAATCAATTTGAAACCATCCGTTCCAGACTCAACATTTTGAGGTATGAGGAAATCAAAGTCTAGAGACTCTCAGACTTAGACATACAAGACCTTGACTGTAAGTTATTCTCTCTCGAATCTTATCTTGAAAAGGTACGATCATCAAACTATGGTTAATTATTGCTATATTTAATCAACGTAATTGTTACATCGTTTCCTTTTTGAAAAAGAAGTTATTTTTTTGAAATGACTATTTTCACGGAAAAAAGGACAGTTATTTTGAAAAGGCAATTTGTGACGGTTCGTATGCCTCTCTTTTTAACCAATCGTGCACTGTTGATTTCCCTTCACTTTACTCTCAAAAACCCTAGAAAGCATCGATCTTCCATTCCCGTTTTCTTCCCTTGTTTAATCTTCGAAAAAGTAGTCATCTTTCTTGGGAAAGTCAAGCAAAGAATCTTCCAAAAACTGAGAAAGATGTCGTCTTCAAGAAAGTCTTCGAGAATCGCAAGCAGGGGACCACGGCAAATGAGTGAGGGGCCTACGCACTTCGATCTCACCGAAGAAGAAGTGTCTCCAGATCAACAGCAGAGCCCATAACATTCTCAGCAGCGTCACTCTCCTCCATCTAGTCCTCAAGGCGTTGATCATCAACAAGAGGAAGAAATCATCGAGGATGCAAATCCTGTAAGAGTTCAAAAGCCCGCTTTTATTCATAAGTTGTATCGTGCTTTAAAAGGGAGTCATACTCCTTTGAAGTATGTCGATGATTTTCTTAAAGACAAAGGGTATGGAAATGAATATATCTTTTTGCGAAAAATGGAAAGTTTGGGAATTGCTCGTAGAGGGGTGGCTAAAGAAACCCTTGCGAATATCCCAAGTGATCCTCGTGATTGGGGAGTTAATCCTGTAGATGGGAATGATGATGACAAATTGTACAACCAATTTCAACCGAGAATGAGTTTTGTGGTTGAAAATCGAGGAAAAATGGGAGACTTGTTCATATCAAAGGAACAAAAGGATCTGTACTCAAAATTGCTGAAGCGTGGGGTGATAAACCCTAGGAGTGTGGATTTTGATTTTTTGGATGCTGTAAATGTGAACTTGAGGGAAAAGTTCGGTTATCTTCAACTTGAGCAGTTCTGTTCTGACACCACAAAAGCTTACGCTGAATTAACCGCTTATTTCTATTCGAATCTTAGTTTCCTGGATGCGAATAGATTCTCTTTCAGCGTCAAAGATCAAGACTTTGTTGTGGATATGGATATGTTGGCAGATGTGTTAGGAGTTGAGAGAGGAAGATATCAACCGATCAAAGTTTCTATTACTCGTGCTACACTGGAACTTGTTAAAGACAGGAGAACAGAGGAAAAGATTTCCTACCTAAGGATGAGTGCGTTCAACATTCTGCTTCACAAGATTGTGATCAATTTTCTCAGACCGAAATCAACTTTTAAAACTAATGTTTCAAGTTTAGAGGCAAAGCTGATGTATGCCATTCTCACTGGGAAAATTTTTTCTCTTCCTCACACTGTTATGTTCCACATGTATAGAGCAATGGTGAAAGACATAGGTCAACTTCCTTACCCAAGTCTTGTGACGAAGTTATTTAGACATCTAAACATTCAGCCTCCACAAATCCTTTGTGCTCGATCGTGTGATCATATGGTGGTAGGACTAAAAATGGTGACCAAGATGCGTCTGGAGGAGCTAAGCAAGGCGTTGGAGAAATTTAAGGAGAAGACTCGTGTAAAATCTCATCAAATCTCCTCTGCATCAAAAAGAAAAGGAAAGGAGCCCATGGTTGCTCCATCCAAAAAAAGGAGAGCTCTCATTGTTGAAGATGAAGATGATGAGGAAGACATCACTATCTCTGCAATGGCATTGAAACATCTGAGCCATTCGCTCCGCACGTAGGACTCGAGAAAGAGAAGAGAAAGAAAGAGAGGAGAAGGAAGCAGGAGAGAGAGAAGCAGAAGAAAAGGATGCTAAGAAGGCAAGGGATGAAAAAGAAGAAGAAGAAAGAGCACTTGGCAAAAAAGAAGCAGAAGAAGAAGAAGATAGAATGAATCAAGAGGAAAGAGAGCCTGAAAAACACTCTTCTCCACCTGAAGGCATAAAAATAGGGGGAGATAATGAGAAAAGAGGGATATTAGCTGCTACTAGTGAGGGAGTCAACCGTTCTCCAGCCAACCCAGAAGACATTCATGCCTCTCATTTTCCTGAAGAAGATCATGACGCTTCATCGCCAAATCTGCGTGATTATTCTGATATGCCATCATCTGCAGATCGTGCTAAAGCCAGTACGCAGACCGACAGCTCAGCAGATTTTCGCAGAATTATGGATATTCTCTTGAAGATGCGTGGTCAAATTTATGCTCTGGGATGCGAGGTTCAAAACTTGCAAAATGCGGGTCAAGTTTTTTCATGTTCATTGAATGATCAGATCCATGCCTTCTCTGTTCAGATTCAGGCCAATGCCAAGGGTGAGGAGATTGCACAACTGAAAGAATACTTGAAAAGGCTGGAAGGCATCGTTAAGTCTATGGGAGATTTCCAGCTTGTCCGCGTTTCCAAGCAATCTTGACTTTATTTCATTTTCATCTCAACATTTTTAATGCTGACAAAAAGGGGGAGAGATGCAAGATTTGAACTTTGACTTTTAATCGTGTGGATTGTTGGATTGTTTTGATGTTTAACTCTGTTTGACTTTATTTTTTGTGTCTGGATGTGAACTGAACTTGACTTGGACTTGACTGTTTCCATTGATATCTTATGAATGGCTTTATCGCATACTAGACTAACCTATTTTCTGTGGTTGCAGATTCTAGTGTTATTCATTTAGCCATTTATCTCTATAAGATATGCATATGTGTTTGAGAAATGTTTTGCAGGTCAAAATTGTCAAAATCTGCAGGAAAGTTTTGTCACCATCAAAATGGGGGAGATTGTTGGAGAAATCTTCTTGAAGTGTTTTGAAGCTGACAAAACGTTTCCATCAGTCTAGTCTGAAGGTTTGCAGACTCTGCTATTTAAAGTCTGAAGACCTCGGGACAGCCAGACTCAAGACTCAAAGTCTATTCTCATTGACAGTCTCGAATCCGTTGAAGAAAGGTTATCCAAAACTGGATGTTTCATTAAGGATATGACCTTATCGATTGGAGAAGATCTCTTGGCTGGAAAAGACATAACAGAATTCTTTGATTGATCGAGATTGACTCGAAGTTTAAGGATCCAATGATTGCCTAAATATTCTTGGAAGGTTCTACTTATGGAAACCGAGATCCTGATTGTATGGGCGAACAAGATTGATGGGCTATCGACACGTTCCTTTTATAGCTCGAATAATCTTCTTAATTGATTCCGTCCAACGAGTAGATTGGAGGAATTCCTTTGGTAAGTGCCAACGGGTATGATGGCGTAAAGGAGTATATAAGGAAGACGTTCTAAGTTGTTCGAGGTGTGCACAATAGAAGAATTCCAAAGTCTGAAGCTTCATGTTGTTTAGACAATTCCTTTGAGCGAATCCGTGTATACAAAAGAGAGTCTATATTTGTGAGAAACCTTGAGGAGGTGTGGTAGAACATTTGCACTGTGGAATCAAGGAAAAGCTGTGATGTAACTTCTCTTTTGTTCATAGTGAAATCCAGACGGTGGGCTGTCAGTGCGAAAGAGTGGACGTAAGCTTAAAATAAGCCGAACCACTATAAACCTTGTATTCAATTTTCTCTTCCTTACTCTCTTTACTTTGATCGTACTTCATTTTGTTAATCAATAAAGAACTTCCTTTCTATCGGTTGCCTAGAATCGCTTCCGTATCTCGATAAATTGTTTGTGCACCTATTCACCCCCCCTAGGTGGTTATACTAGCTATATCACAATGGGGGTCTCGGCTTTCATGATCTACTTGACTTCAATAAAGCCATGCTTGGTAAGCAAGCATGAGGACTACTTCGGCATCCAACCTCCTTATGGAGCACCCTTTTTAAAGGGCTTTATTTTCACTCTCAGGACTTTATGCATGCTGATTAGGGTTCCAAACCATCCTGGGGATGGCAAAGTATTCTTCTTGGAAGGGATGCTATTTTACCTAATTTGCAATGGTCAGTTGGTAGTGGACATTCTATTAAAATTTGGGAAGATTGCTGGCTTCCAAGCGGGGTTATAGGAGGTCCTGTTGCTCGCGATGCTCCACAAATGGTAGCTGACCTATTCAACTCAACCAACAGCAACTAGAACACCCCCTTCTTACTCAGAACTTTGATGCCCCCGCAATCGCTGAAATTCTTTCCGTACATGTGCGCCCTCTTTATGCTACTAATTATATTATTTGGATAAAAAATCAGAATGGCAACTACACAGTCAAAAGCACCTACCATACCATACGACAACACACAACCAGCACTCATCAGAACCAAGCATCCTCATCATACAAACCTCCTACGCTTCTTTGGAAAGCCATTTGGAATGTTAAATTACCCCCCAAAATTTGCCCTTTCTCATGGTCAGTTTGTCACAATGCCCTAGCTACAAAAGATAATCTATTTTAACAGCACATCACGGCAGTACCAACATGCCCTATATGTAATCAAAACAAACCAGAAACCATAGAACATCTTTTTTCTTTTGTGTCCATGGACGCGTCGGGTTTGGTCACACCCCCAGATTGGCATTCACATTGCACCACGATCAGTCAGGACAATGGATGAGTGGTTAACAAAACAGCTTGAAGGTTGGAGTAAATTACCTGCTATGGAGATCATTGCTGCACTGTTATGGCAGATTTGGAAATCTCGAATGGGTTTATATTTTGCCAACAACGGCCAAAATCATCTCTACATCCCAGTTAGATCTGCTGTGGCGACCACTAGATCCTAGCGAAGTGAAAATCAATATTGATGGGGAAACAAACGAGTTCTAAAGGAGCTATGGCATGTATACTCAAAGATCACAATGGAACTCTCCTCCATGGCTTTACCTGTGATTTCTCAACAACCTCGGCTCTGCACAACGAGATCCAGGCGTTCCTGATCACTATTGACTATATGTTACAGCACGGCAAAAATCAAGACCGGCTTGTGCTTGAATCTAACTGTCTTGCTTTGATAGATGCGGTTCACCATCTATCATTGATGCCATGGGAGATGCGTCCTTTACTTGCAGAAATGACAGCCAAGCTTTCCCTTTTCCTTACCCTAACAATTCGTCACTGTAGATACGAAGCCAATTTTGTGGCTAAGGCCCATTATCATGGCAACTTATTACCAAACTGGGCTTCATCCCCCTCTCCCCTCCTTTCGGATCTTCTACACGCTAATGCGCATGCTTCGGGCTGTTGTAATCCTTTAACTTAGTGTTATAATATTTTCTATTTCAACCAAAAAAAAAAAAACTATATAAGTTAATGGCTACAACAATCACCGAAACACAAGTAACTACAATCTTTAGGAACATGGTACGCATATGGTTTTCAAGTACTTTAGAGTTCATGATGAAATTAAGAAAACTAGGGCGAGTAATTGTTGTTGAATTTGCATTAAGAGACAATTTTTATTAGAATTATTGGGAGAAAGGATATGAGACTTGAGATTCTATATATATAGGGATAAGAAAGAAAATTAAGACAATAATGATGAGAGGAGAAACCTAACTGTAGAACTATACACACAGAGAAAGCATTTGGAGGGAAAGAGTGAGATTAGATTTGAAAAATTTTGAAGGGATTTCAGCTGACAAAGATCAATAAGGACTTTGGAAGCAGGAGGTTATAAGGAACTAAGAGAGTAATTCTGTTAAAGTTATGTCTCGAGTTTGAACCCATGAATGAAATTCGACTTGAGATAAATTGTAAGAAAGTCCGATTCATTAAGGATAGTTAGAAATTTGAATATATCTGCGGACATCAGAAATCGAGCAAATACGGTAACTTTCTTTGACGATTTGAAGTCGGAAATAAAAACGCTAAATCTGGAAAGTTCAACGTGGACTTTGAGTTGGATTTCTTGAACTCGGTCAACGCTGGTCAATAAAGGAATTAACATTAGCCTACTGCACGTTCTAGATAAGGGCTAAGTTTGAAAGTCAATTCTAGAGTTTGAGTTGGACTTTGTCTCGTTTCGTTCTGGCCACATATAAATATATTCTATTGTTGGGCTCCTTGTGCGGCCATTGTTGATACGTAGTCTTGGACCGTCGAAAGAGTGCTTGAGAAACGTGGGCGATCGTCGTGTCATTCGTGAGGTGGAACTTACTCATGAATTAAATCCAAGTATTAGTATTCAAATCAATTAAATCTTGTGAATTTAATATTTATTTAATTATATCATGAGATTGAGAGATTATTTAGTATAATTGAGGTTTGGATAACACCGAAAATACTTGAGTGACTTAAATATGTAATCTCCATTGTATCGATTGATCTATAATTGAATTCGAAACTACTTGTCTTATGGATTTAGGAACCATGTAAATAGGTTTATTCCTCCTCCTACTTTTTATTTCTCTCTATACTCTCATTCTATATATTTGTTATTGCAAATTTACTCAAATTTAAATGACAAGTTTTAGGGGAAAACACAGTTCAAATGTCTATGTTAGCTATATATGTTGGAGATTCTGTATACTTCCCTTATTTTGTTCTAATGGATTGTAGTTGATATTCTGCTAAATATGACATTTTCCTCGCATGCATCACAATTCACAACTTGGTATCAGAGTTTTGCTGTTGCTTGGGCAAGCGTTCTTCGAATCTATTTTAGAACAACGTTAGCCGTATTGGCTGAGTTTCTCCATGGTAGTCATCAAGACTTTGGCCGCATCGATCGTGTCGCTCTTGTTTCTTTGCCAAGTCCATAGCTTCAGCAGCTGTTCAAGACTATTTCACTGCTCGTCTCCAAATAACAGACGTCACTACTAGATTCGCAATACTCAAACGAGTCGGATCCTGAGATTTTGTCATAGACAGACAATAGACGCAACCTCACGAGCCACCATACGCTGTTGTTTCTTAGATCTACCGAGCTGCCGAGTTGTAGTGCCATTCCAACACATTTTGGTGGTCCGCAACACTCTATCTCCACTGTACACATATTATCCACTTTGGACACTAAGTCTTTACGGTTTTGTTTTTCTTAGGACAACCATACTATCCCAAGAAAACGCGTATATATAATTAGAGAGCCCATTGCCTTCTAAGGCAGCCCAGAACTCCCTCCCTAAGTAATGTGAGATAAGAGAGGGACCCTTTCTTGCGCACGTCCGAGTATTGAGACGCGGACGCACCACCATCCCTTCTCCCTACGCATTGCCGTTTGGGCCATCACACTCTTCTTGCCCGCATATTACCGAGGCAATCTTAGTCTGTCCCTTCATACTGCCCTGGATCTGGGTCATCACAATTAGAGTCGCCAATCAAGCCAACCTGTGAAATTTCGCCTCCGAGCACTGCCATATTGCCACCTTAAGCCATTAGAAGCCAGATTCAAGCGCCACTAGAGCTCTTCGCATCAGCAGGTGCAAGACGTACCTTCTGCGTGCTAACGTCATTCGCCAGGTCAGCATTGCTGCTTCACCGTCTGCCACGTTAGCTTATGACCATTAACTGTTGACCAAGCCCGTTCATCGTCGTTGACCGCATGGACGTGTGTTGACTAGGCGTTGATTGCCGTTGACCAACGTTAACTAGACCGGTTTAATAACTTTTTCAAAATATTTTTCGAGAACCGAGTATTTCTAGCTCCTCTGTCCTTTCTGTTATGTATGTCGCTTAAGGTACTTTTGATTCGTGGTTTTTTAACTGTGCTTGCTACAATCATTTGATTTTAAATTCTAATATGTTTTAGTCAAAACCATTCACTTTGCATGCATTTATTCTTCACATAGGTAATAATTTTCAAAGGAGAGTTAGCTATGCTGGAAACATTTCAACATCCACGTTATCCTTACCCAATACCTTCTTTGTTCCCAAACTCTCCCTAAATTTCATTTCATAGGACAACTTCGTCACTTCTCTTCTCATGATTGTCATGTGAAGGATTTATCAATGGGACAAACTATTGAGATGGGTCATAGAGTGGGATGCCTATCTGAGCTTGTTTTCTCTTGGGATGCCTAAACTGTATTGAAATTAAATTTGTTAGGTTCAATTTGATAAAAATGTACGGATTGACATAATCGGAAAAGGTCAACCGTCAATCTAATCTCAATCCTGAGTGCTGGCCACCTCTCTGTTTAATATTGTCGAAAGGACCTGAGATCTTTAATCGCCATTGTCCCCATGTCAAATTTCTAGAAGAAATCAAATCTGAAAAATGATCAAAAATCAATGAAATTTTAATTTTTTTGGGTCAAATGTCCAATTATGTAGCTTGATCGAAATAGTCAACCTCTTACCATTTTATGAAAAATTGAATATAAAGGTGTAATTCTGCATAGCTATGTTGAATTGACCTATATGCAATTTTTATATGTTTTGTTAAATTTTTATGAGTTCGAAGTGAAGACAATTAGCCAACTCAGGCACAAAAGCCTAGTCCAGCCAATCAGTCGGTGCCACAAGAAAAAAAAAAAGGAGTTCCTCCTCATCTACAAGTTCACGGCTCAATGGAGTTTGGACTGTTATTTGTTCAAGAACAATACCCTATTGACTGGGAAACGAGGAATAGAATTGGTCAGGGAATAGCCTTGGCGTTGCTGTACCTCCACGAAGAATGGGAACAGTGCATGGTCCACAGGTACATCAAGTCCACCAAAATTATATTCTGTGAAACGTTCAACGCCAAGCTAGGGAATTTTGGGTTTGGCTCGACTAGTTGACCGTGCCAAAGGGGCACGAATGACTGCACTAGCCGGGATCGTGGGCTATATGGCTCCCTAATGCATTCAAATCAGCAAGCCAAGCAAGGAGCTTTACATTTATAGCTTTTGGGGTTGCCCTTCTGGAGATAGTGTGCGAAAGAAAAGTCGATGACTTGAGGTAATTAGGGGCTGTTTGGTAACGTTTTTGTTCTTTTTTTGTTCCAGGGAACAGAAACAAAAAAAAGTGTTTCTGTTCCGGGGAACACTTTTTGAACAAAAAGATGCGTTTGGTAAATTTAGTGCGGGAATAAAAAATAAATAGAAACACGTTTAGTAATTTTTTATTCTTTTTTTGTTTCTTTTAATTTTTTAATATTTTTATTTTCATTTTTCATTTTTTCCTTTATTTTTTATTATTTTTCTTTCGGCCGAGGCCAGACCGCCAAAGAGAAAGAAGAAGAAAAGAGGAAGAGAAGAGAAGAGAAGAGAGAGAAACAAAAAATTGTTTCTTCAAAATTGTTCCTGGAATGAGAAACAATTTTTTTTTGTTTCGTTTACGCTTTTTTTGAGTTAAAGGGAACAAAAAAACAAAAAACAAAAAAACAAACGAACGCGTTTCTGTTTTTTTTTTGTTCCCGAGAACAAAAAAGCAAAAAAGTGTTCCAGGAACACTTTCTAGAAACAAAAACATGCAGGCCCTTATTGGACCATGTGGAGCTTGTGGACAGGGTTTGGGAGGTTTGGGAGCATTATGGAACAGGAAGCCTTTTGGAAGCATTATATCCAAAACTAGGCGAAGACTTTGATGAGAAACAAGTTCAATGCTTGTGACTCTAGGGCTTTGATGTGCTCATTTAATATAAGCTCAGGCCTTCTGTTATAGAAGCAACAAGTGTTCTTAACCGCGAGGCTTTGCCACCAGACCATCCTATGAAGATGCCTGTCCCAACATGTCTAGTTCCTTTTTTTCGGAAATATCCACGTTATCACCGATTTATTCATGAAAGATGGCCACAGCCGATGAAGCAGTTCATAAATGTGCTTAGTTCCCAAAATTTTGTTTTTTTGTTTTTTTTTTCCGGACTATGTTAATGGCTTCATAGTTGTACATTTTGTATGCACAGAAAATTTTAGGGGCTAAGTTTCAAACCAGAAGGTCTGTAACTAATTTTATCGATAAGAACGCGAATTTAAAATCTGTAATTAACAAGTGGAGTTACATTTAAATAATGGTAGTGCACGGGTGAGGTGTCGGAGTAAAAGGTTTGATAGATGGGCCCAACAAGGCCCAGCACATGTCACCCAAGCCCCCAGCCCATTTTATTCTTCTTCAACAGATTGTGTAAGGGGTCTCCAATGGACAAAACGAGGAAAATTAAAGGGAGCTCGTCCCGTGAACTAGAAGAAGCGAAAAAGGAGAAAGAGAGGTAAGAGGAAAAATTTTGCACGTACACAGTCCGGCCATCTCGACAAATTGAATCAACTGCGAATTGCAATGCCAGGTAAGTATTCAAGCCTATTATTCATTTTATTGGACTAATTTTCAAAGTTAGGTCTAAAATTAGAAGTTATGCAAAAGTTGAATTGAGATATTCAATTGAGGAGCCATTGAGCTTTAGATCTATATGGAAATGGTAGATAAGATCATTGTGGAGTATGAAAATCAATTCCAGTGTACGGTTTGGTCAGAACAAATTTCTAAAATTTTACCTTCATGTTATGCTTAGCGAACAATACGTGTATTGGACAATGAAAAACATTTGTTATAATGTAAATGCATAGGTGCAGTTTTATCAATGAATAAGCATAACTAGTTGAGTCTTTTGTTAGAGTAGTGTATCACTCGATTTTATTTATTTATTTATTTTCTTTATAGTTTTTCGATTAATTGATAGGAATACAAGTGTGTTGACTCAAGTAACGATCATAGTTTAGTTTTCAACTTCCCATATGAGTGGTGCTATCTCTTCTATAAATTTCTAAACTCATGTCTTAAAAGCAATACATATTCGATATATTATGAGTCATGGAAGAGTATGTTTGTTGCATAATATCTGGATGGGACATTTACTATGTTTCGGTATTTACGAATGTTTTGTAAAATGTTTTAAGAAGTGAGTTGTGAAATGTTATATATATAAAATGAACTCCAAAATGGTGTGAGAAATGTTTGGTGGAAATATATATTTTTATTTAATGAATGAAGTTGTGAAATAATATATTTTGGGTTTGTGAGACCTTTTGGTGAAATAATTATGAGAAGCTCTTGACTTGACTTTGAGTATGGTTGGTGAACAGTTATATGTATAAATTTGTGAAATGCTTTTTAAATGTGTTTTTATTGATCTATTGTTTGAGTTGTGAAGGGTGACTTGTATTTGGTTTTATGAAACTGGTTTACGGGATGAATTATGGTTTTGATTGTACGATTATTGGAGAATGGGGTTTGTGCTTATGTTGTTATGAGTAGAACCCATTAAGGGGGAGTATGCATACTATTGTTAGGAAATTCTTTTGGGCCAAACCATCAGCTAATTAGATGGTAGATCTAGCCAATGGGGTAAACTTGGTTGCCTTTGCCACAGGCATTAAGCTTATCATAGTTAGACATTGAGCAATCAATGGATTGGACCATCGGCGTGTGAAATGATGAAGTTAACCAATGGAATAGGCCATTGGTATGTGAGTCATAGAAATTGATCAATGAATTGAACCATTAATATTTTGTCTTGATATTAGTGAAGAAATTAGTATTTTTGAAATGTATAAAGCTTGGTTAAAAAGATAATACTTGTTTTTGAACTCACACATATGTTGTATTGTAGATTTGAATTAAATGAGTTTCAGTATAGTTTTGTAAATATAAATAGTGGATGCTCAATTTGTTTCAAAGAAATATGCTTTACTCACTAAGGTTGCTCATGCATTTCCTTCCCAATCTTTTGAGGTTTCTTGATTAGCAGCCAATAAAGTGAGAGCAATATCAATAGATACTTTTGGAAGTTGGATTTTGAGTAGTTTGAGATTGCGTCTTTTGGGTGGGAGAACAACCGTGTCATTTTCCCTATTCTTGTAGGAATTGGGGTGTGACAAAAGGAGCTCTTATGTAAAGGTGAGTCAAATTATAAAATTCAATGGGCTCAAGTTTTGGGCTCCCTATTGGATCTCCTGATTCCAAAAGAATTCGACTTTTACTGCGTTTTTCACGATGTGTTACCAGAGCCGATAGCTATTTAGCGGGCCTTAACAATGTGTGTCTGTCTCTGGACTCAACCAGGAGTCTTATGGATCATCATAAGGCAGCCAAGTTGTGATTTTGGAATCAACTAGTTTTAGCAGCAAACAAGCGCCGCATGAGAGGGGACTTTTGGGGGCCGAATTTGTGATTTTGTCGCTGGAACTCTTCAATGTGATGAATCTTTTCATGCTAAGGAGAGGACCTTAGAGGCCAGATGGACGCAGGTCAAGTCAAGAAAAGGACTTCTTTACTTTTCTTCCATTTAAGCCCCCGGCAATCAAGGAGAAACTTTTTCCTATCCTCTAGTTG
The DNA here is from genome assembly GCA_016097615.1 of Eucalyptus dawsonii. NCBI lineage: Eukaryota > Viridiplantae > Streptophyta > Magnoliopsida > Myrtales > Myrtaceae > Eucalyptus > Eucalyptus dawsonii. Next base: position 1,235,302 of record CM027871.1, read on the forward strand.
CTCTTTAGTTCACACTACAAAATTAATTGGATATTCAAAATGATATTCGGGCTTCTGCCCGACGGAGCTCTCCCAAAAACTACAAGGGAAACTCGATTCTTTATTCTGCAATTGAGCGGATTGCCCCTGAAAAAGTTTTCTTTTCTTCCGCTTTTTCTCTTGCTACCCTTTTTTATTTGAAAATCCTGCTCTGCCTTGGCATGCCGCAAATCCTCTTGAAGGAGAGATGTGCCTTCGGATGGGGTGGTGGTAGAAAAGCTGCCGGTACAATATGATACAATTGGACCATAATGATGGAAAAGAATCAATTTAGATAATCCTTTGTGGCTCCTAAAACCTAGGAAACGTACTAAAAAGTCAAGCAGTCAATCAAGCAGCACCGACCGCTATTCCGTGTTGAAAAGGTGGAGCGAGAACTAATCACCCCGCTCGGTTCGTCGATGACCGTTGAGTGCATTCGTGACGGACTGCCCAACCTTATACAACAGGTTACTGAAAATATCACATGTACACATCAAGTCTGCTGACTAGGCACCGGACTTTTGCATTTGATGCTTGTTTGATTGGAGGATTCTTCTTTCATTTTTCTATGAAGAAAGAAAAAAGGGCATGTCAGAATATCGCGCGCACAAATTATTTCCCAAAGCATAACCTTGACTTGGACGCGGTTTGTTCTATTTCACACTTATATTGATGGACCCTCATTTCTTTCTGTCTCTTCTTGTGACTGGCTTTGTGGCTCTACCGCAACGCTCAATCAAAGATCCAGGTTCTCTCTCTCTCTCTCTCTCTCTCTCTCTCTCTCTCTCTCTCTCTCTCTGTGCCTGCACGTAGCGTTTATGGTGTTTTTGTTGTTTGTCGAAGGATCTTCTGTGAAATATAGCAAACCTTAAGTAGATTTATCAACTCGTGTGTTTGATTTTGAGCAATATTTAGCGAAGCCTTTTTAAGCATTTAAATGTAAACAAGTAGCCATCAGCAGTCTTTTCTTATTTTGCATAAACATATAGCCATTAACCGTTTCTGCTGTACATTAGTCCAGCATTCGTCTTGGTGTCGTACCGGCTTTTATGGCGGCTCTAGAAAAGACGGAGAGGGTCAGGGATGGATTCAAATCTTGGTAGATGGAGCTCTAGACCTTTGGAGTTACCCATCTCAGCCAAGCGAAAAACGAGTTGGATTATGTTGCTTGAAATATTCGACATAAGGAACTAAATTATTATGGGTTGAGGATGAGATAGCTAGTATAAGCACCTAGAGGGGGGTGAATAGGTGCACAATCAATTTATCAAAATACGGAAGCAATTCTTGGCAAACAATAGAAAGGTAGTTCACTATTGATTGACAAAATGAAATACGATCAAAGTAAATAAGGTAAGGGAGAGAAGATTGAACACAAGGTTTATAGTGGTTCGGCTTAATCCAAGCCTACGTCTACTCTTCCGCAATGACAGCCCACCGGCTGGATTTCACTATGAACAAAAGAGAAGTTACAGCATTGTTTTTCCTTGATTCTACAGTGTAGATGTTCTATCACACCTCCTCAAGGTTTCTCACAAATATAAACTCTCTTTTGTATACAAGTATTCGCTCAAAGGAATTGTCTAAACAACAAGGAGCTTCAGACTTTGGAATTCTTCTATCGCGCACACCTCAACAACTTAGAACGTCTTCCTTATATACTCCTTTATGCCGTCATACCCGTTGGCACTTACCAAAGGAATTCCTCCAATCTACTCGTTGGACAAAATCAATTAGGAAGATCATTCGGGCTATTAAAGGAACGTATCGATAGCCCATAAATCCCGTTCACCCATATAATCAGGATCTTGGTTTCCATAAGTAGAACATTCCAAGAATATTTAGGCAATCATCGATTCCTTAATCTTCGAGTCAATCTCGATCAATCAAGGAATTTCGTTGTGTCTTTTCCAGCCACAAGATCTTCTCCAGTTGATAATGTCAAGCCCTTAACGAAACATCCAGTTCTGGATAACCTTTCTTCAACGGATTAGAGACTGTCAATGAGGATAGACTTTGAGTCTTGAATCTGGCTGTCCGGAGGTCTTAAGACTTTAAATAGCAGAGTCTGCAAACCTTCAGACTAGACTGATGGAAACGTTTTGTCAGCTTCAAAACACTTCAAGAAGATTTCTCCAACAATCTCCCCATTTTTTATGGTGACAAAACTTTCCTGCAGATTTGGACAACTTGACCTGCAAAACATTTCTCATACACATATGCATATCTTATAGAATAAATGGCTAAATGAATAACACTAGAATCTGCAACCACAGAAAATAGGTTAGTCTAATAAGTGATAAAGCCATCCATAAGATACCAATGATAGTTAATAAAAGTAGTCAAGTCCAAGTCTAGTTCAGTTCTCATCCAGACACAAAAACAAAGTCAAACAAACAGAGTTCAAACATCAAAACAATCCAGAAAATCCAACAAATAGTCCACACGACTAAAAATCAATTAAGTTGTTCAAATCTTGCATCTCTCCCACTTTTTATCAGCATTAAAAAGGTTGAGATAAAAATGGAATGAAGTCAAGATTGCTTGGGAACGCGGACAAGCTGGAAATCTCCCATAGACTGAACAATGCCTTCCAGCCTTTTCAAGTCTTCCTTCAATTGTGCAATCTCCTCATCCTTGGCATTGGCCTGAATCTGAACAGGGAGGGCTTAGATTTGATCATTTAATGAACATGAAGAAACTTGACCCACAGTTTGCAAGTTTTGAACCTCGCATCCCAAGGCATAAATTTGACCTCGCATTTCCATTAGAATATCCATGATTCTGCGAAAATCGGCTGGGTTGTCGTTCTGCGTACTAGTTTCAGCACGTTCTGCAGATGATGGCATATCAGAATAATCTCGCAGGTTTGGCGATGAACCTTCATGACCTTCTTCTGGAAATTGAGAGGCATAAACATCCTCTGGGTTTGCAAGTGAACGACTGATTCCTTCACTTGCATCAAGATATGAGGACTTCGCTCCTTTCTCTTGATCTCCCCCTGTTACCATGCCTACAGGTGGAGAGGAGTGTTCCTCAGGTTCTCCTTCTTCTTGTCTTTCTTCCTCAAGTCTTTCCCCCTCTGCTTCTTTTTCACCAACTGCTCTTTCTTCTTCTTTTTCTTCTTCTTCTTCTCGACCTTCTCTTTCCTCTTGGCCTTCTTTCTCACGTTGTTCCATTGACTCTGGAACAGTGTGACTTAGCTTCTTCAAAGCTATGGCCGAAATGGTAAGGTCATCATCTTCTTCATCTTCCACAATAAGAGCTCTCCTTTTTGGTTTTGAAGTAACCAATGGCTCATTTCCTTTCCGTTTTGAAGAAGAGATTTAATGAGCTTTGACTGGAGTCTTCTCCTTGAATTTCTCCAACTCCTTGTTCAGTTCCTTTAGACGCATTTTGGTCACCATCTTCAGTCCTACCACCATATGATCGCACGATCGAACACAAAAGATTTGCAGAGGTTGAATTTTCAAATGTTTGAATAACTTCGTCGCAAGGCTTGGGTAAGGAAGTTGACCTCTATCCTTCATCATCGCTCTATACATGTGAAACATGATAGTGTGAGGGAGAGAAAACCTTTTCCCAGTGAGGATGGCATACATCAGCTTTACCTCTGAGCTTGACACATCAATCTTGGAGGTTGATTTCGGTCGGAGGCAATAGATCACAATCTTGTGAAGTAAGATGTTGAATGCTCTCATCCTCAAGTAGGTGATCTTCTCCTTTGTTCTCCAGTCCTTCACCAGTTCCAGTGTGACCCGAGCAATGGAAGCTTTGATCGGTTGATATTTTCTTCTTTCAACTCCTAACACATCTGCCAGCATATCCATATTGACAACATAGTCTTGATCTTTAAAACTGAAAGGAAATCTATTCGCATCCAAAAAGCTAAGATTTGAATAGAAATATGCAGTTAGTTCAGCATAGGCCTCTGTAGTGTCGGAGCAGAACCTTTCAAGTTGAAGATAATTGAACTTTTCCCTCAAGTTCATATTCACAACATCCAGAAAATCAAAATCCACACTTCTAGGGTTTATTACCCCACGCTTCAGCAATTTTGAGTACAAATCATTTTGTTCCTTCGATCTGAACAAATCTCCAATTTTTCCTCGACTTTCAACCGCAACACCCATTCTCGGTTGAAATTGACTGTACAATTTGTCATCATCATTCCCATCTACAGGATTCGGTCCCCAATCACGAGGATCAATTCCCAAACTTTCCATTTTTCGCATAAAGATATATTCATTCCTATATCCTTTGTCTTTAAGAAAATCATCGACATAGTCCAAGGGAGTACGAGTTGCTTTTAAGGCACGATACAACTTATAAATATGAGTAGGCTTTTGAACTCTTACTGGATCTGCATCCTCAATGATTTGTTCTCCTTGTTGATGATCAACGCCTTGAGGACTAGATGGAGGAGAATGACGATGTTGAGAATGTTGTGGGCTCGGTTGCTGTTCTGGAGACACTTCTTCTTCGGTGAGATCGAAGTGCGTAGGCCCCTCACTCATTCGCCGTGGTCCCCGCTTGCGATTCTCAAAGACTTTCTTGAAGATGACATCTTTCTCGTTTTGGAAGATTCCTTGCTTGACTTTTCCAAGAAAGATGACAACTTTTTGAAGATTAAACAAGGGAAGAAAACGGGAATGGAGGATCGATGCTTTTTAGGGTTTCTGAGAGTAAAGTGAAGAGGAATCGACGGTGCACGATCGATTAAAAAGAGAGATAAGCGAACCGTCACAAAGGAAATAAAGAGATGCCTTTTTAAAATAATTGTATTTTTCCGCGAAAATAGTCATTTAAAAAATAACTTCATTTTTGAAAATGAAACGATGCAATAATTAAGCCGATTAAATATAGCAACAATTTAAACACGGTCGACAATCGTACCTCTTCAAGATAAGATTCGAGAGAGAGAGAGAGAGAGAGAAAAAAAAACTTACAGCCGATCGACGATCGTACCAAGACTAACATACACTTAAAGTCTTGTATGTCTGAGTCTGAAAGTCTTTAGATTTTGATCTCCTCAAACTTTAAAATGTTGAGTCTCGAACGGATGGTTTCAAATTGATTTTTTTCCAAAGGCTTTGTGAATATATCCGCCGCTTGGTTCTTTGAATCAACATATTGGATTGAAACATCTCCATTTTGAACATGGTCTCTAATAAAGTGATGTCGAATTTCTATATGCTTTGCTCTTGAGTGGAGAATTGGATTTTTGGTGAGTTTGATAGCGCTGGTGTTGTCGCAATTAATCTCCGTGCATGAGTCTTCAATTTCAAAGTCTCTTAGCTGCTGTTTTATCCACAGAATTTGCGAACAACAATTTCCGAGAGCTATATACTCTCGGCTTCATAGAGAGAGCTACGTACTTTGCTTTTTGGAAAACCAAGACACCGTCCCCGCTCCAAGTAGTTGACAAGTACCCGAGGTGCTCTTTCTATCGACTCGCATCCGTAGAAGGTCTCGTGCGAATATCCAAGAAGAGTAAAGTCTCCCATTTTTAGATACCGAGACCAAAGCTTGAAGTTGATGAAACATATTTAATAATACACTTCGCAGCATTCAAATGAGATTCTTTTGGGTCTGATTGAAATCTGGCACAAATGCAAACACTAAACAGAATGTCAGGTCTAGAAGCAGTAAGATAAATAAGTGATCCAATGATACTCTTGTACAGCTTTTGATTGACTTTCTTTCCTTCTTTATCTTTGTCTATCTTCAAGGAACTTGACATTGGTATGTCAGTCTTTTTGCAATTGTCCAGTCCAAACTTTTTGACAAGATCATTTGCATACTTTTCTTGATGAATGAAAGTTCCTTCCTCCAATTGTTTTATTTGAAGTCCAAGAAAGAAAGTTAACTCACCCATCATGCTCATTTCAAATTCATCCTGCATAGTCTTAGAAAATTTCTTGCACAAACTTTCATTAGAGGATCCAAAAATAATATCATCGACATATATTTGAACAAGTAGAAAACCTTTGCTTTCTCTCTTAATAAAAAGAGTAGTGTCTATTTTACCTTTAACAAATCCATTTCGAATTAAAAACTTACTTAATCTGTCGTACCAAGCTCGAGGTGCTTGCTTTAAGCCATACAAGGCCTTTTTGAGTCTGAATACTAAGTCTGGTTTCTTTGGGTCTTCAAACCCTGGTGGTTGTTCCACATAGACTTCCTCATGGATGAATCCATTTAGGAAAGCACTTTTGACGTTCATTTGAAATAATCTGAAATTTTTATGACAAGCAAATGTAAGTAATAAACGAATTGCTTCTAACCTTGCTACCGGTGCATAAGTCTCGTCATAGTCGATCCCTTCTTCTTGAGTGTATCCCTTGGCCACAAGTCTAGCCTTGTTTCTTATGACTTTTCCTTTCTCATCCATTTTGTTCCTGAAAACCCATTTAGCTCCAACAATTGATTTACCTTTTGGTTTAGTATTCAGCTCCTAGACATCAGTAATTCTGAATTGTCTGAGTTCTTCTTGCATAGCTTCAATCCAGCTCTCATCGGATAAAGCTTCTTCTATGCTCCTAGGTTCCATTTCAGAAATAAGAGCCACAGCACTAGACTCTTCTCGCCTTTTGGATCTTGTGCGAATTCCTTCATTGATGTCGCCAAGAATAAGATCTTTGGGATGACTAGACTTATGTTTCCAGTTGCTAGTTAATTTATCCGATTGATGGTCACTTCCTTCACTAGAATCTTCAATAGTCACTTGTTGCTGGTCCTTCAAAGTTTGAGCTGCTTCTTGAGATTTAGACTTTGTAGAGTCTGGAGCAGGTTCAATCTCTTCGAGATGAGTCTGAATGGATTCATTTTGTGTAGAATCTTGGAATTTGACATTCATTGATTCTTCCACTGTTTGAGTCTTCTTATTGTAGACTCTGTATGCCTTGCTTGTGGTTGAATATCCAAGGAAGATGCATTCATCTGACTTTTCTTCAAACTTACCAACTCGATCATTTGCATTTTTCGCTATGAAACATTTGCATCCAAATACATGAAAATATGAAACAATAGGCTTCTTTTCATTAAATAATTCATAGGGGGTTTTTTCTAAAATAGGTCTTAGAAAAATTCTATTGATAATTTAACATGATGTTGAAACTGCTTCAACCTAAAATCGTAAATAAATATTACTTTCAATTAAAAGAGTTCTAGCCATTTCTTGAAGAGATCTATTTTTCCTTTCCACAACTCCGTTTTGCTCTGGAGTATATGGAGAAGAGAACAAATGCTGAAAACCAGATTCTTCACAAAATTTGGCAAAATCCTGATTTTCAAATTCACTTCCATGGTCTGTTTTTATGTTTGAAATAACATACCCTTTTTCATTTTAAACCTTCTTAGAAAATTTTTCAAAGTAAGAGAAAGTTTCAGACTTACTTGTCAAGAAATATACCCAAGTAAATCGTGAGTAGTCATCCACAATTACTAAGCAATATTTCTTACCTCCAATGCTCTGCGTTCTTGTTAGTCTGAAGAGATCCATATGTAAGAGCTGTAGTACACGGTTAGTGGAAACTTGATTTATTGGCTTAAAAGAATTTCTTACATGTTTTCTCAATATACATGGTGTACATATATCAGACTTTTGGTATGATAAATTGGGTAAACCACGAACAAGCTTCTTTACTGAGATCTTGGCTATCTGCTTCATGTTGACATGCCCAGGCTTTTTGTGCCATAAGTTTGCTTCGTCTTGGATTGAGATTAGACATTGCGATTCATCTGGTTCACATCTAAGAGGTAGATATTTCCATGTTTTCGACCCATGAATGACTGAGTAGGTTCCTGAACAAATACCCTCTTGAAAGTTAAATATAAAACCAGCATCACACAGTTGACTGATACTGAGCAGATTTTGATTGAGCCCTTCAACTAAAGAAACATTGCTTATTGTGAGGTTCCCAATCTTTACAGTTCCAAATCCTACTATTTTTCGTTTGTTGTTTTCTCCAAATGATACTTTTCCACCATTCACTTGAACAATCTTTATGAAGCAATTTGAGTCTCCTGTCATGTGTCTCGAGCATCCACTATCCAGATACCATTTCACCATTTTCTTGATAGTGACCTACATTTAAAAAGAAACTCAAGCTTTCTTTGGTACCCATATTTTCTTGGGTCCTTTTGAGTTAGTCTGATATACGGTTTTTGCCCAAACTTTATTGACAGGTCTCCAAACCATAGGACATTCTTTCTCAAAATGATATGCACTATTGCATTTTGAACATCTAAGAGCATTGCGACCTCATCAAGTTTTACAAAGTTTCTTTCAAAATGATTTTTGTAAGCATTTCTTGTGGGTCTTTGCTTAATTCTTTCTTTTACTTTAGGAAAATCGATTAAAGGAATAGTTTCAGCGGTCATTCCCAAACCAGATTTATTGAAATAAGGTCTTTGAAAGAAAGTATTTTCTCCAGTTTTTCAGATCCTAGAGAAAATCTTTTGGAAATATTTGAAATATCATTTTTCAAAAAAGCATTTTCTTTTAAAAGATTATCTTTACTTTCTCAGAGAGATGAAACATTCTGGTATAAGCATTTCACTTTTTCTTCCAAAACATTCTCTTGTTGTTTTAAAGCAGAATTTCCTTTTTGAGTTCGGAAATTCTTTTAAGAGAAGTCTTAAGACTAAAACATAATTCGTCAATGTATTTTGAAACTTTAATAGGGATTTTGAAATTATTTATCTCGAATTCACTTTCTGAATCTAAATCAGTCTTGGAGTTTGATTCTGAGTCTGATTGTGCCATAAGACATATGTTGGCATAATCATCATCACTATCTTCACACTCCGTATCACTCTAGGTTTCAGCTTTGAGAGCTTTTCGATACCTTTCAGTTTTTCCTTTTTTCTTCCTCAGAAGAGGACAGTTGGGTCTGACGTGTCCCTTTTTCTTGCATTCAAAGCAGACTACATCTTTGTTTGATTCATCTTCTTCAGCAGACTTGGTCTGTTGCTTTTGAAAACTTTGTTTCCTTGAATTGAATCTTCTTCCTTTTCTATTCAGCTTTCTGAATCTTCTTATCATGAGAGCAAGTTCTTCATCATCCATGTCGTCTTCAGAATCTGTTACATCAAAGTCATCATTAGATTTTAATGCAATAGATTTCTTACCTTTAGGATCTTCGTCTTCATTGATTCGTTCCACTTCATAAGACTGAAGAATCCCAACCAACTCATCGACAGACAGTGGCATGATTCTTTAGGTCTCTCGGATTGAGGTCTTTATATGATTCCAATCCTTGAAGAGTCCACGCAATAGCTTGTTCACTTTCATGGGATCAGAAATTGGTTGACCTTGATTTTCAAGACCATTCACGATTTCTGTAAAACGACTAAACATGTCGATTATAGATTCTCTGGTTTCATTCTCAAGGCTTCGTATTGACCGAGAAGAATGTTGATTCTAGTCTCTTTCACTCGATCGGTTCCTTCATAAGTAATATGTAATCTATCCCCGAGACTTCTTTGGCTGTATCACAAGAAGATATTTTGTTATATTCAGTATGTGATAAAGCATAATATAAATAGTAAATTACTTTTGCATCAAGAGCTTGTCTCTTGATTATCTTTTCCTGACTCACTTCGCTGGACTCAACAGTGTCCTTTCCTCTTTCTGAGACAGATGCAGCTTTATGAATGATTCATTTTTCTACAACATCTCATTCCAAAGGATCCTTTGATCTTAAGAACGCCTTCATCTTGTTCTTCCATATGTTGTAGTCCTTTCAATCAAAGTAAGGCGGTCTGGTGTTGCTTTGCCCTTCTACCAGCCTTGGAGCCAACATACTAGCCATGGATTTTTTACTCTGAAGTAAAACACTTCAAACAAAATGAGTACACGAGCTCTGATACCAATTGAGATAGCTAGTATAAGTACCTAGAGGGGGGTGAATAGGTACACAATTAATTTATCGATATACGGAAGCAATTCTTAGCAAACGATAGAAAGGTAGTTCACTATTGATTGACAAAATGAAATACGATCAAAGTAAAGAAGGTAAGGGAGAGAAGATTGAACACAAGGTTTATAGTGGTTCGGCTAAATCCAAGCATACGTCCACTCTTCTGCACTGACAGCCCACCGGCTAGATTTCACTATGAACAAAAGAGAAGTTACAGCATTGCTTTTCCTTGATTCCACAGTGTAGATGTTCTATCACACCTCCTCGAGGTTTCTCACAAACATGGACTCTCTTTTGTATACAAGTATTCGCTCAAAGGAATTGTCTAAACAACAAGGAGCTTCAGACTTTGGAATTCTTCTATCGTGCACACCTCAACAACTTAGAACATCTTCCTTATATACTCCTTTATGCCGTCATACCCGTTTGCACTTACCAAAGGAATTCCTCCAATCTACCCATTGGACGGAATTAATTAGGAAGATCATTCGTGCTATTAAAGGAACGTGTCGATAGCCCATCAATCATGTTCGCCCATACAATCAGGATCTCGGTTTCCATAAGTAGAACCTTCCAAGAATATTTAGGCAATCATCGATTCCTTAATCTTCGAGTCAATCTTGATAAATCAAGGAATTTCGTTGTGTCTTTTCCAGCCACGAGATCTTCTCCAGTTGATAAGGTCAAGCCCTTAATGAAACATCCAGTTCTAGATAACCTTTCTTCAACGGATTAGAGACTGTCAATGAGGATAGACTTTGGGTCTTGAGTCTAGCTGTCCGAAGGTCTTTAGACTTTAAATAGCAGAGTCTGCAAACCTTCAGATTAGACTGATGGAAACGTTTTGTCAGCTTCAAAACACTTCAAGAAGATTTCTCCAACAGAGGAAGCCTAATTCAGAGTCTTTCGATGCGCAACAAAGGTAATTTTCGCTGATAGCTCTCTCACCCTGCTTACCAAACCTGAAAAGCATTTCAAATACAAGTTGATTCATTTTGGTAGAGCTTTATACATATAAAAAATACTCATTTAGCCCACTATCACAAATCAAATATCAATGGTCAAGTCTATTGATCATTTTTTATCTAATCACACGTCAATGATTCATTTCATCGATCAATTTATTGCTCAATATTTAACCATGGTTACAAAATAAGGCTTAATGATGAGGTTGACTGAGATTTCCCTTTTGGCAAGATCCCCACTTACTATTAAACAGTGATTTGGCCTAGAAAGATATCCTAAAACCGATATGCATGCCTAGAAACTCCTAACCAAGTTCACAACTAAAAAGAGCATGAAGCCATCATCACCCGAAAATCCAAATAACAAATCCAGATACAATATCATAAAATAGAATACATTTCGCAAAACAAAAACATATAAGCTTTTGCAATTCTATTCATTAGTTAAAAGTACCTTTTATAAAGCATTTCTAAATTACTTCAGAATTCATATTATAAATTAGATTCGCAAAGCAATACATATAACCTTTTACAATGCATTTTTCAAATAACTAATAAATAACCAAAGGTACTAAATGTCTGATCTCGATTTTATGCAACAAAAATGTTATTTCAAAACTCATAATATATAATATCCTTATCACTTTCAAGTCATGAGTTTGCAAATTCAAAGAAAAAATAAGCACTACTCACTTGGGAATGCCCAAAAATAACTAATGAAAATTACTCAAGCTAATGAACTCACAATCCTATAAAATAATTGAAAAACTATATCGAAATCTACCCATAGATCAACTAACTAAGCTCAATAGCCGAAAAAACAACTCTTATACGTCAACAAAATGCTTGCCCAAAGTAGATTTTCATAACACTTTGCTATGTGAAGCTCGCTAGCAAAACTTCAAAAATTCGTTTCGATTAAACCGTAACTCCAAATCGATTTCCGTCAAATCCCACAATTTCACAATGTTCTAACCTATTATTTCCATATAATTCAACAGCTTTATAACTCTTACATTGTAATTTAAATTTGATAATAATGAATTCATGACCTAACTTCTAAAATTATTCCAATTAGATGATCAAAGGGTATGAATCCTTATAACCGTTCTCTGCTTTTCCTTTCCTATTCTTTCTCTTTCTTAATTTTCTTTTCTTCTTTCGTTTCCCCTTGGTACGTGCCCTATCTCTCGCCTTTATGATGAGCATCCACTTATCTTTCCTTTAGTTGAATGGTAAAAATTCCCCATTTTCGGAGCGCCTGCCAATTTTGACTCAGTTAACGCTTACACTCGCAGTTTGGTTTCTGTGAACGAGGTGTTTGGCTTAAGCAAACCGACGCCAAGTTTCCGCTGGTTGTTCGATGAATTGCCATTTTGATTAAGATCAACGGGTACAAAATTTTGTTTTCTTAAGATCTAAGCCACATCTGTTTTTCGACTGTTGCACACGTTCATTTTCAATCGAACCACACAAGAAGTTTCTCACAAGTCTATCAATTCAGTGGAATCTCTTGGCTTCTGATTAATCACAGCTATAGCATTACATGAGAGGCAGAACTTAAGGGACCGATTGAATCAGAGTGACTCGCTTGATTTTTTGCTTCTAGATAAGAAAAATATAACACTTGGCCGTGGAATAGCGTGCGATTCATGTACATCTTGGCCCCCAAAATTTTTCTAAATTTGTCAATGACGATTATACTCTTCATATTTCCTAAAGCACCCCCTAAACACCTAGGACTTCCATCACTCCCATCACTGTGAAATTCTGCCATTTATTGTCGATGTTATCAACTAGATGAAGGTAGTCAATAACAACAGTGATTCAAAAGTAAAGGATCATAACATCCATGACATACTTCTCCTCATTCCTTTTCAGGGCACGGAATAATTTGAAAATGTCTGCTGGCCATCCTCAAACATTCTGTTTCTACTAGAGCTTCCATCATTGAGATTGTGCATTGTAATAATGTTCAATCGCTCATCAATATCTCAAATTTTCAGACTTTGGCAGCTGCGGGTGCTCTCCACAATGAGTAGAAGCTAGTGAAAGAATACTGACGAGCCTGTAAATTTTCAGATAAGGATAGCTCACGGTGCCATGAGAATGCGTCTGATGAAAGAGGCTCTAACACAAGCAGTCTTCATCCTTTCATTAAGCATTCCATCTGGCAATTCTGAATCCTTCCACAACATTTCTTTCAATTTCCCGTCTTTTCAATCGAACGATCAGAGAATTAACTTTTCAGGGAAATGCCTCTGTACTGAACCCCATCATCCAACTCACTCCAGGTAAGCCATTGGGTGGACTCACATCCATGGTTCGCCGAGCAGTATATCATCAACCCATGCACCTATGGGATAGTTCAACAGGGACAGTGGCAGATTTTTGTCACCCATTTTACTTTTGCTATCGATTCCCATAGGAACGAGTCCCATGCCGATGGACTGGCTTTCTTTCTCTTTCCCAATGGATCGCAGATCCCTGAACAATCAACAGGAGGCTTTCAAGGTCTCACAGGTCCGAATCCAAACTCTACCAACTCTAGTACTGCATTTGTTGCGGTAGAGTTTGATACTTTCCATGACCATTCGTCAAATACATGGGATCCGCTTTGTAATCATGTTGGTATCGATGTAAACAGCGTGGCTTCTGTCAGTAATACTTGTGTCTCATGGATGAATGACAAGATACTGCTTGGTCAACAACTCCATGCTCAGGTCACATACAATTCTAGAGCAATGAACTTGAGTGTTGTTTTTGGAGATGATGCTGGAAATTCTACTAGCCTTTACTATCGGCCACTCAACCTGACAGAGTACTTGCCGGAATGGGTAGTTTTTGGTTTCTCGGCAACCACAGGGCAGTTGTTTGAGGCTCATTCTATTTTCTCGTGGGAATTCAACTCTAGTCTACGAATCGTAAATGGTATCAACGCACCAACACAAGGGAAAAAGAGTAAGTCCTGGGTGAGGGGGGCTATCTTAGGCTTAAGCTCTTTAGTGTTTGTTACCCTTGTTGCAGGATTTGGCTAGTATGGTTATAAGCTGAAGAGAAAAAGAAATGATCAGAGTGGAGAAAAAGAAAACGTTCCTAGGATGGATGAAGAATTTGAACTGTCCAAGGGACCCATGAAGTACTCCTACAAGGTCTTGGCTGTTGCGACGGACAACTTTGCCGATACCCGGTTGCTCGGGAAAGGAGGTTTCGGAAGAGTGTATGAAGGCCACCTTGCTGATGCAGATTCCCATGTTGCCATCAAGAAGATCACTCCAGATTCCAAACAAGGTGTGAAGGAGTACGCCACTGAAGTGAAGACGATTAGACATCTCAGGCATAAAAATTTAGTGGAGCTCGTTGGCTGGTGTCACGAGAGAAACGAGTTCCTTCTTGTGTATGAGTTCATGTCTAACAGTAGCTTAGACTCTCATTTATTTGAAGATAAATCGCCATTAACATGGGAAAAGAGGTACAATATTGCTCAAGAGGTCACCTCAGGGCTGAAATATTTGCACGAGGATTTGAAACAATGGATCATGCACAGGGATATAAAGTCTAGCAATATCCTCCTTGATGCACAATTTGAGGCTAAATTGGGCGATTTTGACCTGGCTCAGATAGTCGACCATGCCAAAGGCTCACGAAGGACACTAGTGGCAGGGACCATGGGATATTTGGCTCCTGAATGCATTTATACAGACAAGGTATCTAAGGAATCTGATATCTATAGTTTCGGAGTCGTCCTCTTAGAAATTGCGTGTGGAAGAAAAGCTATCGAACAGAGAGCATCAGAAGACCGAGTTCAACTCGTGGAGTGGGTCTGGGATCTCTATGGAACAAGAAAACTATTAGATGCGGCAGATCCTAAGTTAGGAGAAAATTTCAATGCAAGACAAATGGAGTGTTTGATGATCGTAGGCCTCTGGTGCGTTCATCCGGACACTAAGGAGCGGCCTCCCATAAGCAAAGCGATAAGCTTTTTGAACTTCGATGCTTCACTACCCATTCTCCCACCAAAGATGCCCATCCCAACATATATCATGCCTCCATCTTCGATGCCCGAATCGTCGCATGGTTCGTCCGCAACCTTCGGAAGCAGTGAACCACAGAGCGCTTACAATAACGAACTGTCCACATGCACCGGCTCTTCCAAGAAGTCTTGCAGTTCATCTTTTTCTGCATTGC
Organism: Eucalyptus dawsonii; assembly: GCA_016097615.1. Taxonomy (NCBI): domain Eukaryota; kingdom Viridiplantae; phylum Streptophyta; class Magnoliopsida; order Myrtales; family Myrtaceae; genus Eucalyptus; species Eucalyptus dawsonii. Next base: position 1,250,402 of record CM027871.1, read on the forward strand.
TTTCGAACGCAGAGTAAGTTCACTGTTTTTATGGGTTATGTATTGCAATTTTTGTGATCTATGATTCGTAGGTATTAAACTTATACAAGCGGACCTTCAATTACGAGTTTCTATTAGCTCTTCAGTTTTGGATTTTCATATTACGTGTTAAAATTTGATGTTAGTATTCGGTATGAATTTTGATGTGAAAGTGTGTGTATATTTGTTAGTGGGACAAAATAGCAAACGGTGAAAAGGAAACAAATATTACTTTTATTGAGAAAGGATTACAAGGCGGATGGGTCTAGTTTTTTTTTTTTTTTTTGGTTGGTTTCTCTTGTATACACGACTGAACTTTCTTGCCTAATTATAGACTCAATCCACCGACTTATACATGCAATTTATCTCTACATTTGTCAGAGATATATTTCTTGTTTTTAACCCTGGCCACAAACTTCTACCCCCTATTAAACTAGGGACTCGTAGATGTTAACCTTGAGGAGTCCAGGATTTTATAGAAAAATCGATCAAAATTTCAACATGACGGAATTATCGCAAAGATACAGAGCATGATCTGTTTCAGTGGCTATTAGTCATCTCAATCCAGGATTTTGCAATTTCGTGGCTTGCAAAATTATGTAGTCATAACATAAATCGCAATGTCCTTCCTCCTCTTGACTTCTCTCTTTCATACTCTATCTACAATCGTAACCATCAAATTTACTCATATTTACATGTGAAGTTTTAGGAGAGAAAACCAGTTCCAAGGTCTACCTAAGAATTGATGAATTTTGTTATTTATCTATTTATTTAGGATTCGAAATTCTGACATATAGTTCATACTTAAGGCACTTGAATTCCCCCGATTGGTAATTAGAATGTATCCTAATGATTTTCGCATCCCTGCATATAAATTTACCTACTCAATTCAGTTTAAAAAAAGGGTCATCTACACATGGACAATTACTGAATAAAGCCAAATAAAAACAAATCACAAACTTAATCATTTTTTCAGCCATGGAGCAAAAACTTAATGAAGAAGAAAAAATCTAGAAGAGTTTCTATTCGCTCCTCAAAATTTTTAATTATTTTGTCTTGCGTGACTTAAAAACTAATAGATATCCAAATCTTAAAAATCAGAGACTTATTCACTTTAAACTTTTCTACTATTATTTCTCATGTTACTTAAAACTATATGTTTTAGTAATAGTGACACATTCTTTACACAACATCTCATGACTTGCCAAAAATGAAATTTATACAAAAATCTGAAGTAGATTGGATTGTTTTTCATTAAATTTTTTGTCACACTTTTATTTTTGGCAACCCTATTTTTTCACCATGCTAGCCAACTTTCAATTCAAAATAACTTAACTAGATAGATTTATATTGTGTCTAAGTTCAACAAATTTCCTAAAAGAGACTTATTGCAATTTATAAATTTTACTTGTTCAGTAATTCTTTGAAGTCTCAAAAAATTAGGTCTTTTGCCAATTTTGCATCTCGCAATAAAATATTTTTCATTAAGTGTTATATTTTGATTTTTATTAAAAGAGACTCAGGTTTTGTATTGATTTTGGACAGAGAGGGTGAAAGCAGAGTACTAACCTTTCTGAACTTTGATGTTCGCCTCCTACTCTCCCATCGATATTTCTAGTCCCATCATATTTTGCACCTCCATCTCTACCAATTGAGTGCTGCACACTGTGTCCTCCCAGAAATCTTGCAGTTCATCCTCTTTATTTGTCACGCCCCGACTCTCGGTCACGTGACCATCCTTCATGCTTGGTCGATTTTATTATGCGATATCCCCAGGACTACATATCGCCGACCCTGTCCTTTTTAATAGCACATGCGGAAGCAGTTATAAAAATCTCCAGACAATAAAGCAATTGGATATACAAGTAGGACTAGAAACCTGAACCTCAAAACCACATCCTTATGTACATATATACACTTCAAGTCTAACATCTATTCACATGCACACAAGTTTTGACAAGACAGGATGAGATCTCAATCCTCATCCGAGTCATACTCGGGGTTATCCTCGGGGTCCTCCTCCACGTACTCCTCTTCAAGTTCCTCAACAGGGATCTCCTCATCAGATTCATGCTCCTTAGGCTCCTCATCCAGGTCCTAAAATGGTCATTCAATAACCACCAAGATAACGTCTCAGCAAGTTCTACCCCCTAAGACCCGATTAGTAAACTAATACACCTTAGGGTTGCCTATGCAGAACATGAGTTAGAGGACTTACCTTGGCCTCAGATTCTACCTGCATATTAGCACAAATCAAATAGGCACCCAAGCAATAACATAACAGATCGAAGCATCGATCTAATCAATTTAATCGATTACACGCCAACAAGACCACTCACGGTCATTTCTATTCAATTAATCAATTCGCAACATCAAATCAAGGCAATGATCAATCACATTGAATCACACTCAGATTGAATCATCGATCAATCACCCTAGTCGATTACAAGTCAGTCGAATCATTTCTAAGTCATTCACTCCATCCCACATAACCTCCAATAGTACACTTAGTCACAGAGCTTCATCAATACTCTCGGGCGTCGTTTTCGCCAAGGTGACATAAGTTACAGACGGTCTACGTGCGTTCTTTAAGGTGCCGTTTTCGCACAGTGATATCCTCAATCACCGAACCATGCCTACCATAAGTCATAGACAGTCTACATGCATTCTTTAAGGCGCCGTTTTCACACAATGATGTACTTTATCACCGAACCACGCCTGTCTATATTTCGTACTTGATCGGTCTCAGCCAATAGAATTCTCAGTTAGCTCTCACCACTCTCTCCACTTACAGTTCAACAAGGCATTACAATTGCTAACTAGCCATACTTGGCCATCTACCAATCAATAATTCAATTTCACTCAATTTCAATCAATTTAGGGTAAATCCCTAAAATATCACAATTTATTTAATTTCACACAACATAGAGCTCAAATAAATAAAAGGACTACGCCACGACAATTAGCACGAAATTCTGGTTGTCGATCACCTCAGCATTAATTTCCGAAAAATAATTAATTAATTAATTAATTTCGAAAATTAATTAATAAATATTAAAATTCAATTTAGCTCAAAATAAAGCCTGATTAAATAAATGAACTTCACCACGGTCATCAGCATAATATTCCGGTCACTGGCCATCCAAGTTGAATTTTCGGAAAATAAATAATTAATTAATTTAATTTCGAAAAATAACTAAATAAACACAATAATTCCAATTTAGCACAATATGAAGCTCAATTAAATAAACAGACTGCACCACGATCATCAGCATAAAATCCCGGTCACTGGCCATTCCAGTTGAATTTTCGGGAAATAAATAATTAAATAATTAATTTCGAAAATTAATATTTAATTCCTAAAAATTCCACCTAGGCCCGATTTGCTTAATTAACACCCGATAAGGGGCGGAAAAAATCCCAAGAAGCTTTCAATAAATACTACAAGCAATTCTCTATCTAATTACACTAATCACACAACTAATATGCAAAGTAATTAACTAATAATCACTAATCAATTCTAATTTAACCACCTAATTACACTTAATTAACACTAATCAAAATTTAAGTGTAATTAGCACACTAAAAAGGCATTAGTGAGTAAAACTCACTCAAAACGACGGGCTTGACGCTAGGATCGACTTTCCTCAAAGCGGGTCGAGCATCCCGACTCGGGAAGGCGGCCAAAACGGGCCAAAACCTCACTGTCATTCCCATATTCTGCCCTCTTTGTGTGCGGCTGGTTGAGGCGGTTTCGACGCTGATTCAAGCTGTACATGGCTGGCAGAGGGCGAGGGGACTCCGGTGAGGCCGGACGGTGGCCGGAGGAGGTTGAGCGGTGGCCAAAGACGGCCGAATGGGACCGGGCAGAGGCGAAATAGGGGCTGGACAGCAGCTCGGTCGGACCAGGGTAGACGGCGCACGACAGGCGAGCGCAAAACGGACGGGGCGGCGGCATGCGGAGGTCGGTGGCATCGTGTGTGCGGCGTTGGCTGCTCCGGGGTCCGTCCCAGATCTATTGGGACGTCGGATAGCCACCGAAGAAGGAAAAGAAGAGACAGATGGAAGTAGAAAGGGGAGAGGCGGAGGGCGTGCGGTGAGGTACGGCCGGCCACGGAGCAGCGGCGGCGATTCCGGCTTCAATGGGCGACGACGGTGGCGAGAGGCGGCGACGGCAGCTGCTTTTGCTTCGCTGGTCTTCGGTTGCTGCTGAAGAAGAAAGCCAAAGAAAAGGGGAAGAAGATGGAGATGCTCGACAGAGGAGAGAGGGGAGCAAGAAAAACCCAATTTCCCTTTCTTTTCTCTCACTCTCTGTCTCTCTTAGGTCAGCCACACATGGGCCACCACCAGCTGTCTCCCACTCTTCAATTTTTGACAAATATTCCCCCTCCTAGAAGCATTTAGGTAGGTCAAAATATGGGGTAGAGGTGTTATACAAATTTCACTAAGTTTTTTTTCTCAATTAGACCATAATCCCTCTTGATTCGATTTAAATTGACTCCCATAATTTCATTCAACACATCGTCATTCTAATTGGTATTTTTCCTTACCAATATAGCCCACTTACATTCCAATTTCACAATCCCTGGCTTCAACTGAATAAAAACGGCCATATTTATCCAGTCAAATTTTGAACCTGAAAATTTGGATGTCACATTATTGCTTTCGAATGAGGAATGATTTACAGGGTTTTATGGAGGCTATATTCCGACTGATATTCTATCATGTCTGTTTCTAATTTCACATGTTTATATGCACACCTTTCAATTACTGGTTTCTATTTGCTCTTTTACTGTTGGACCTTCGCGTTCATTTAAAAGTGTGATTGGATATAAACAGAGCATATTCTGTTTCAGTGGCTATTACTTTTCAAGGATTTCCTAGTAGGACCTCGCACGACAGCCCGGGTAACAACGACTTCAATGATTATGTAGTCAATAACATGAATCAGAAATCAATGAATGCCGCTAATAGCAAGCATGGAAACTATATGGAGATAGCATAAGTCATCTGGTGGATTATTTGTTACGCACTCGACAAGTCTTGTAATCCGAACTTTTGATCATTTCTTGAACTGAAAAATTCCATTATGCTCGATACTCAACATTATCCGTGTCAAAATTCAATCATATTTACCTGACAATTTTAACCAGTTCCAAAGACTAGTTACGAATTGGCCCATAACAGGCAGTTTCGGTTCTCAGTCAAAGGGTTTTGTATTGATGTAGAAGTGTTATCATCAATTCTTACCCCATAAATGTAAATAGCTGATGAAATTGCATCGTCACTATTTCTTTTCCCAGAGACAGCTAGCTAAACAAATTTCACTTCCCTAAATCAAGTTCAGCTCAACGGGAAACTTTGCTTCATCCCAACACCTTGGAATGCAACTCTTTTCCATATCAAGCATCAACCAAACATCATCCTCTGCTTTCTGTATGAAGTAGACGCAGTTTCTCCTACCCCATCTCTCTTCATTCACCAAGACATGGACACAACAATTAGCCCCCATGAAAAGTGCTCGATCCCTGATAATACTCGCTTTGCTTCACGAGTAACTATCGATGTTGAGCCTTAGTTCTTCAACATCATCCACAACAAACCACCAAAACTTTGCCCTCAATCTCAAGCAAACACTCCCTGAAGCTCCTATTGGATGTATACCCTAAAGCTATTATGTAATAGTTACATATTATGAATTTTAGTTGTACTTTCATTATTATTATTTAATTAATGGCAATGACGTATTCATTCATTTGTTCAATTATTTTATATTTATGAATGATTCCATAAGATTAGTTGTAACTAGACCTATTCTTGATACGTCAAGAATATATGTGACGGGTTCATAGTTAGACTGAATAGTTAAATTGTTTCCGGTCGATGGATTATTGAGTGGATATTAATAATCCTGTTGAGACCGATGTGTTCTTAACTTCGCCATTAAGTATTGGATACTTAAGGAAATGATGAGTTACATGTCATTAGATATTATGATGCCTAAGTTAGAACACATGTGTTTGTATTAGACAAATTCACTAAACGTGACGCATATGGAATGATTAGCGATATAGAAGCTTTTAGCGTGGTCAATGTCTAATTGTTCATGCTTTAGTCTTATGTAAATAATTCTTAGACCTGAGGTACAATATTAATTTGTGTATTGAACAACTATGGTTCACAGGTGCAAATAATACCGGATCGTTGATCCGTCTTTATACTTGATGGTCATAGTTCGTTCATATATGAAGTTGCATGTGTGCGCAATATGGAATCTGTCTCCTTGTTACATGCAAGGTATAATAATGACGTCGTATTCGATCTAATTATGACACTTAATTGAAATCATCGGCCGGGGTTGTAACTGAAAATAAATTGTTTATGTCTCAAATAAAATGCATGTCAATTAGATTTGTGCATATGATGGAATTAGTGACTTGACAAATATTCCATGGTCTATGTTTGATCTGGACATAGTAAGACAGAGGGATTGGATTACATTGTAGCCAAAGCTGACAGGTTCATTATGTTCTTAAAGTATTCACAATATCTGGGTAGTCATGATATATTGCTAAATGTCAATCATGGCTTGTTTGACCTAAAAGATTAATCATGACAAATAATTCTTTTGGGAGTACTAATGATTTAGTACAAGTCTTACTACCAATTTAGTGATGAACCTAGGGATATCACACACCAAAAACAATTAGGATAACGTGGAACACGAGAGAAATAATGTTGCAAATGCGTTTGCAATTACTGCAATCAAATTGTGTCGATTTGAAATTAAATTAAATAAAATTTAATTTAATTTGTATTATAGTCACGAGCCTATTTACATATGATGCAAATACATGCCCATTGTAAATATATGTTAATGTATTCCAATTGTACATATAAAGATTATGTTCTTTTTATTTTTAAAAGGGATTGTTTAATTAATTATTCGTTTACTTAATTAATTAACTAACTAATTTAAAAAAAAAAAAAAACTTCATGCATGTGCACGAATTCATGCACATGCACGATGCGGTCATTCGTGCTTTTGGCGGACGATCAGCAGCTGTTACTGGTAGTTTTATTTTTTTTAAAAATGCAGTTGAGGGATTTTATCACTGCCCGCGGTGGCCCTGCTGGTTAAGGCTTAGTACCCTATGGGGAAGGGGAGGAGTTCGAGACTTGCAGGCCGCGTTGCTTTAATGCAAAACGCGCGTCTTACCTACGCTTGGGGGACAGCGGTGGGGGCCCTTGGCGCTCCAGGGTTTACTCTCCACCGCGAAGCGGCGTGCGGAGATTCCCTGGGTACCCAAAAAAAAAAAAATGCAGTTGAGGGACAAGAGTTAAAAAGGGCTGCTGAAATTAAAAAGAAATGGTGTGTGCGTGTTCATGTGGTTTTTGAGTGTTCTTGTTGTTTTTGAGACGTAAAAAGAAAATGATTTTTCTCTCATCCGGGCCGTGACTAATATACATAAAGGGTACGGAGAATTGCTGCACGAGATTGCTAGCACAATCAAAGTGGTGATTATCCGAAAGTTCCCTCTTCCATTCGACGTCCATTGTCGGTGTGTTTGAACTAGAGATCTGACGTTTGTGGGACTTGAACTGAAGAACATCTAAACTAATTCATTTTAAAGTGCGCTTCGAGAGGTAATTCGTTTGACTCCCTTTTATGTTTAGATTTTTTTATTAAAATGCACGAACAACGTCTTCGGAGAATCATGTATAAAATACATATTTGTTTCTATTGCGTTCTTTTTGTTAATTTTACCTATACATGATTCATGAAACCCCAACAGTGGTATTAGAGCCAACCTTAGGCCTTTTTCATGTGTTTAATTGATTTATAGTTCAAATATATTTTTGCATTCTAATGGCCTATTTATTTTTGTTAAGAGAATTGGTTCTCTTGCTCTTATGTGGCCTATAGAAGTTCATTAATTTATGTGATAAATTTAATCAACTAAGCAAAAATTAGAACTAAATCAATTTTGAATCAAAAATCCGTAACTTGTTATACTTTATGTTTATATTCTGTGAATGATTCATGATTGTGAATTTAAAGTTGACAACGCAACTTCCGGTCAGAATCATACTTGTGAAATTTGTTTCATCGATTTTCATTTCTTGATGTGGTTTGCGTTGTTCGACTTTAAATTTGATTAAACGCAGAATTTTATCTTTGCCTTCCAGAGCTTTAAATTTTGAATTTATGGCTCACAAGGAAGGGTGATGATCATGGAAAAATTCATAATATGTGATTGTTGTATGGATGAATGTATGATGATTACATGTATTCATTTTTGGGGTTGTAATTATTAAATGGAGGCTGCGTCATTTTTTTATATTTATTTTTTTGAAAGGTAATTTTAGTATAATTTAGTATTTAAAATATTGATGTAAATACTACAAGAGAAGAAGAGCCATTGGAGGAGCCATTAAACCGATGAGCTCTATGGGCCTGATCTTTGAAAAGTTCAAAGATTGAAGAAAAAGTGAAGAGGGCTAAATGGGTCTCTTTGGCTCGAGACCCATTGAACCATAATTCCATGATCACCACATAGGATAGATGTTTATGTGATATCTATTTATTTATTTATTGTTTAAATCGGTTAATGTGCAAAGTGAGACCATTAATAATGACCAAAATCTCCTTATTAATAATATTAAGTTGAAACGGGTTTTGGACTTGTGGCCTTCCATCGTCGTGGTTTGATTTAATATTATTGTGATTAACTGACCGGCTATGGATATATAGGGGTTAATTACCATTCATAATATTGGACCACTCCATTATGCATTTGATGCTATGGGGTTGAAGCCAAATGATTTCTAATAATTGTTAGGTGATGAAATCGTTTGTGTTTTCAATATTTGCATGAGACGATGGGCGTGACTTAACTATGATCATGATGCCAATAATTGTTAGGTGAGGCTTTCATGGTCTAGAGGCCAAAGTTATGATTGGGACTCGCATATAATGCGTTGAACAAGCTGGTTCACTCACTAAGTTCATAGGACACCGATAACTGTCAAGTGAGAAGGACTTTGGGCTAGTGAGACTCCAATCCCCACTAATAATCTTTACCCAACAAAGATTACTACTTCGCATCTTAAGGAGTATGTGATTTGAATATAAATTTAGTGGGATGATCTATTTCATTTAAAGACCAAAATGAAATAGTTATTATGAAAACTACAATAGCTAACAATTTATTTTCTGCAACAGATATATTATTACTCTGAAAATGGTGACCACAAACCTACTCGCTTCTACACTTGACAAGAATTGTTTGACTAGACCCAATTTCACTGACTGGGTGAGAAATTTGAGAATTGTTCTCAATTTAGAAAAAAAAAAATTGGGTATGTGCTTGATGAAAAGATGCAAACCTCCTTTCCTAAGGGTGGGACCCAAGAGGAGCATGTCACTTATGATAAATGGCGCGATGATGACTTAAAAGTTAGGTCATATATCCTTGCTTCGATAAATAATGAATTACTAAATAAGTATGAATCTATGGAAGATGCTAGATCGATCATTTTGCACTTAAATGAATACTTTGATGAGAATGGTCAAACTTCTAGGTATGAGATAGCTAAGGCATTGTATCGTATGAGGATGGTTGAATGATCATCTATTAATGATTATGCTTTGAAAATGATCTAGCACATTGAAGAATTGGCTAGGCTGAATCTCGTTATGGACAACGAGTTAGCTGTGGATTTGATCCTCTAATCTTTACTCGATTCCTTTCTTGGTTTTGTCAAAAACTTCCACATGCATAAGATGGAAAAAAAAAAACTATTGCTGAGTTTCATAGCATCCTGGTAGTTTATGAGAAGGAAATGTACAACACGAGACTAAATGTAGTGGCTATGGCTAAAGCTTCTTCTTCAAGGGGTAAGACTGTTTTAAAGAAAAAGAAATGGAAGAGACCTGTCAAACCTATTGTGCAACCAAAACCCAAAATTGATAAAGGGAAATGTCATTACTATGTTGTCAGAGGGCACTAAAAGAGGAACTGTAGGAAGCACCTCACGAGCTTGAAGGTCAAGCCCAAGGACCAACCTTATGAAGGTATGGTGTCTATGTTTATTAAAAATAATCTTATGGTTAGTGCTGAATCTAGTTCATGGGTTCTAGATTTTGCTGAAACTTCACATATTTGTATGTCTTTGCAAAATCTGGAATTAAACAGGATGCTAGGGCAAAATGAGATTATCTTGACATTTTCCAATGGAGCAAGAGTTACTGTGTTAGCTATAGGGACTTTTTGTTTATGTTTGCCTTCTAGACATGTATTCGTTTTAAAAAATTGTTTGCATTATAAGAATGCTATTACGAATATCATCTCTATACCTCGTCTGGGTAAAGAGAACTATGAATTTTCTTTTGTTGATGATGTATGTTCTATTTATCATAATAGAATACGTGTTGGTTCTAGCTTATTAACCAATAATCATTATACCATTACAATGTTCGATAATGTAATTACCGATGTCAATAAGTAAAATAGAATTGATATAAATGCCATAACTAATAAACGCCCCAGAGACGGTTCAAATAAAAAGTATGTTTGGCATCTCCGATTAGGTCATATTGGAGAAGACAAAATTAACAAACTGAGTAATGATGGATACATTGATTCATCAAATTTTGAGTCATACTCGACTTGTGAGGTATGTCTTCTAGGAAAAATGATCAAAGCGCCTTTTGTGGGACAAAGTGCGCGAGCTGCTAACATATTATGATTAATACATACAAATGTATGTGGACCAATTAATGAAACTGCTAGAGGTGGTTATAATTACTTCATTACCTTCACCGATGATCAGTCATCGTATGGTTATTTATATCTCATGAAGTATAAATCTAAATCCTTTGAAAAGTTAAAGGAATTCAAGGCTGAAGTTAAGAAACAGACAGAAAAATGTATTAAGGTTCTTCGATCAGATCGAGGAGATGAATACCTTAGTACTGAATTCTTGGACTATCTTAAAGAGAATTGTATTTTATCACAATGGACACCTCCTGAAACTCCAGAACATAATGATGTATCTGAACGAAGAAATCATACTTTATTAGATATGGTGCAATTTATGATGAGTTACACCGATTTGCCAATATCCCTTTGGGGATATGCTCTTGAGACAACTGTATATATACTGAACAGAGTGTCGTCCAAATCTATTCCAACTATGCCCTATGATATATGGTATAGTAGAAAACCTAGTCTTAATCATATTACGATTTGGAGTTGTCTAGTTTTCGTGAAAAAGCTAAAAATGGAAAAATTGGAGGGGAGATTTGAACAAGGTCGCTTAATTGGATATCTAAAGGAAACTCTTGGATATTATTTCTATTTTCATTTAGACCAAAGAATTTTGGTAAGTAAGCATGCTTCTTTTAAGAATCGTTCGTCCAAGAAGGTGGTTCTGGGCAGAAAATAGTCTTACAAGAAGAAAATAATGAAGTACCAAACAACCGAGTTCATATACCAATCTATAATTCAGTGGGAGCTCCTGAGACACAATCTCTTAGAAGAAGTGTGGGAACGTCTCACCCACTTACTCGTTATAGAAACTCGGTTGATCATATTGAACCATTATTTTATTGTAAATGATAGTGATCAACCTGGTAATCCTAAAACCTATGATGAGGCAATGTCGGACATCAATTCTGGTAAATGGCTAGAAACCATGAAACTGAAATGGATTCAATGTATTCCAATGAAGTTTGGACCTTAATTGACCTGACTGATGGTATTATACCAATTGGTTGTAAATTGATATTCAAGAGGAAGATGAATGCTAAAGGTCAAATTGGAACTTACAAAGCACAGCTGGTAGCGAAAGGATATCATCAGAAAGAATGAATTGATTATGACGAAACTTTCTCACCTATGGCCATACTAAAATCCATTCGGATTATGTTGGCTATAACTACACATCTTGATTATGAGATATTCCAAATGGATGTCAAAACAGTTTTTCTAAATGATTTTCTTGATGGGGACATCTATATGGAACAGCCACGGGGTTTTGAATCCAATAGTGAAAAATGGAAGGTGTGTAAGCTTAAGAGATCCATTTATGGACTCAAACAAGCCTCTAGAAGTTGGAATATCTGTTTTGATGAGGTAGTCAAATCGTTTGGCTTCATCAAAAATCCGGATGAACCTTGTGTATACAAGAAGATCAATGAGAGTGCAATTGCATTTCTAGTTTTGTATGTTGATGATATACTTTTGATTGAAAATGATGTACTAATGATATCATCGATAAAATTATTCTTGTCATAGAAATTCTCCATGAAAAATTTAGAAGAGGCAACCTACATTTTAGGTATCAAGATCTATAAAGATAGATCAAGACGATTGATTGGTTTCTCATAGTCTACGCACATAGACAAAGTGTTAACACGTTTTAACATGCAATGTTCCAAGAGAGGCTCATTGTCTCTTAGGCAAGGGATCCGTCTTTCTAAGGAGATATGTCCCAACACTTCTGAAGAAAGAGAGCGGATGGCGAAGATACCATATGCATCCGCTATTAGAAGCATAATGTATGCTATGCTATGTATTAGACCTGATATTGCGCATGCTGTAAGTATTACTAGCAGATATCAGTTTAATCCAGGAGAATAACACTGGATAGTAGTCAAGAATATTCTTAAGTACTTGCGAAGGATTAAAGATTTATTCTTGATAGATGAAGAAGGAGAATTTAAAGTTGTAGCTTATACTGATTTCGATTTTCAATTGGATCCTAATTATTATAAGTCTACGTCTGGGTTTGTCTTTACATTCAATGGTGGTACAGTTAGTTGGAAAAGTTCCAAACAAAGCATAACTGCCAATTCCACCACTGAGGCAGAGTATGTAGTTGCTTTCGAAGCTGTAAAGGAAGCCGCTTGGATGAAGAAGTTTATTTTTGAACTTGGAGTTGTTCCTTCAATTGAGCAACCGATTACATTGTTTTGTGACAACAATGGGGCGATAGTTCAAGCCAAGGAACCAAGGTCTCACTAGAAGTCCATGCACATTGAGAGATGCTTCCATCTCATCAGAGAAATTGTTGAAAGAGGTGATATCGCCTTGCAGAAAATTGCCTCAGTAGAAAACGTGGCAGATCCTTTCACTAAGGCCTTACCTCAGTCTTCTTTTGAAAGACATATTGACAAAATGGGTTTGAGATACCAGACAAATTGACTTTAGTGCAAGTGGGAGATTGTTGGAGGTATGTCTTAAAGCTATTATGTAATATTTATATATTAGGGATTTCAGTTGAACTTTCATTATTATTATTATTTAATTAATGTCAATGATGTATTCATTTATTTATCCAATTATTTTATATTTATGAATGATTCTATAAGATCGTTGCACTCGACCTATTCTTGAGACGTCAAGAATATATGTGATGGGTTCATAGTTAGATTGAATATTTAAATCATTCCCGGTCGATAGATTATTGAGTTGATATTAATAATTCTGTTGAGACCGGTGTGTTCTTAACTTCGCAATTAAGTATTGGATACTTAAGGGAATGATGAGTCACATGTCATTGGGGATTATGATGCCTGAGTTAGAACACATGTGTTTATATTAGACAAGTTCACTGAACATGACGCATATGGAACGATTAGCGACATGGAAGCTTTTAGCGTAGTCAATGTTTAATTGTTCATATTTTGGTCTTTGTGTAAATAATCCTTAGACCCGAGGCACAGTGTTAACTTGTGTATTAAACAACTATAGTTCACAGGTGCACATAATGCTGACTCGTTGATCCGTTTTTATACCTAATGGTCATAATTTATTCATATACGAAGTTGCACGTGTGTGCAATATGAAATATGTCTCCTTGTTACATGCAAAGTATAATAATGATGTTATATGCGATCTAATTATGACATTGCATTGAAATCCTCGGCTGGGGTTGTAACTGAGAATAAATTGTTTATGTCTCAAATAAAATGCATGTCAATTAGATTTATGCATATGATTGAATTAGTGATTTGACAAATATTCCATGGTCTTTGTTCGATCGAGATATAGTAAGATAGAGAGATTGAATTACATTGTAATAAAAGCTAACATGTTTATTATGTTCTTAAAGTATTTATACTATCTGGGTAGTCATGACATATTGGTAGATGTCAATCGTGGCTTGTAGGACTAAAAGATTAATTTGGACAATTAATTCTTTTGGGAGTAACAATGTGTTAGTACAAGTCTTACTACCAGCTTAATGATGAACCTAGGGATGTCACACACCATAAACAATTAGGATAATGTGGAACAAGAGAGAAATTTGTTGCAAATGTGTTTGCAATTACTGCAATTGAATTGTGTCGGTTTGAAATCAAATTAAATGAGATTTAATTTAATTTATATTATAGTCACGAGCCTATTTGTATATGATGCACATACATGCCCATTGTAAATATATGTTAGTGTATTCCAATTGTACATATAAAGATTATGTTCTTTTCATTTTTAAAAGGGATTGATTAATTAATTATTCTTTTACTTAATTAAATAACTAATAACTAATTAAAAAAAATTCATGCATGTGCACGAAGCATAATGGTCAGCGGTTGCTGACCATTATGCACGAAGCATGGATGGTTAACAACCGCTGACCATCATGCACAAGATCGTGCATGAGCGGTTTGCTCATGCACGATTTTGGTGGATGATCAGCAACGAACGATCAGCAACCGTTGCTTGTCGGTTTTATTTTTATTAAAAATGCAGTTGAGGGATGAGAGCTAAAAAGGGCTGCTGAAATTAAAGAGAAACGGTGTGTGTGTGTGTGTTCATGTGGTTTTTGAGTGTTCTTGTTGTCTTTGAGATGTAAAAAGAAAATGATTTTTCTCTCATCCGGGCTGTGACTAATATACATAAATGATACAAAGAATTGCTTCATGAGATTGCTAGCACAATCAAAGTGGTGATTATCTGAAAGTTCTCACTTCCATTTGGCGTCCATTGTTGGTGTGTCTGAACTAGAGGTCCGACGTTTGTGGGACTTAAACTGAAGAATATTTTAACCGATCCGTTTTAAAGCGTGCTTTGAGAGATAATTCGTTTGACTCCCTTTTATGTTTAGATTTTTTTATTAAAATGCACAAACAACGCATTCGGAGAATCATGTATAAAAAATATATTTGTTTCCACAGCGTTCTTTTTGTTAATTTTACCTATACATGATTCATGAAACCCCAACAGCTCCTCCATGAGGCATTAGGAACCGCCCTGCTTGGACGCAGGGTGATGATCTTGTTGCACGAATCCACGCACTCTAAAACCACGAGCTTTCCCTGCGAATTCAGGGCATAAAACTTGCCATTCGCACTGATGGCATTGGCGAACTCTATGCATCACTCGGAACCGTTCCCATAATTCGGGTTCCTCACCATTGCAATCATACTTAACCCATCTGAGTTCACCCGGCTGCCTCCTGGAGAGATTACAAATCACGAAAGCCGGGGGGTCCCTGCCAGTCACCACCATCACAGCACGGTTGAAACTCCCGCTACGGTCCGCGTGGGGCGAATTCAGGGACGGCACGCTTGAACGGAACTTTGCAATCCCAAGGAGAGAGAGAAGAGTATCAAGACTCGACAAAATTCCAGAGATAGGAAGAAGTATTAAAAAGAACGTATTCTGATCGAGCAAGGAATTTCGACACCGTAATAGTTGCAGAGGCAAAGGGAAAGAGAGAAGGTGGAGAGAGGGAGGGAGCTGGGGTTTTGTTTATTGGGTAAAATATCCAAGTAAGGACAGGAGATGGGTGCAGGTGGTGGGAGGAAGCCCCAACTTAGACATTTAAACCTATATAAGTTAATGGCTACAACAATCACCCAAACACAAGTAACTACAATCTTTAGGAACAAAGTACGCATATCATTTTCAAGTACATTAGATTTCATGATGAAATTAAGAGAACTAAGGCGAGTGATTGTTATTGAATTTGCATTAAGAGCCAATTTTTATTAGAATGATTAGGAGAAAGGATATGAGACTATATATGAATAGGGATAAAAAGAGAATCAAGGCAATAATGATGAGAGGAGAAACCTAACTGTAGAACTATACACAAAGAGAAAGCATTTGGAGGGAAAGAGTGAGATTAGATTTGAAAAAAATTTGAAGGGATTTCAGCCAACAAAGACCACTAAAACTTTGGAAGCAAAGGCTATAAGGAACTAGGAAAGTAAGTTTGTTAAAGTTATGTCTCAAGTTTGAATTTATGAATAAAACTTGACTCAAGATCAATTGTAAGAAAGTCCAATTCATTAAAGAATAGATAGAAATTTGAATATAACTGCAGACATCTGAAATCAAGCTAACTTTCTTTGACGATTTGAAGTCGGAAATAAAAACGCTAAATCTGGAAAGTTCAACATGGACTTTGAGTTGGATTTCTTGAACTCGGTCAACGCGGGTCAATAAAGGAATTAACAGAAGCCTACTGCACGTTGGGGACAAGGGCCAAGTTCAAATGTCAATTCTGGAGTTTGAGTTGGACTTTGACTCGTTTCTTTCTTGGCCACATATTAATATATATTCTATTGTTGGGCTCCTTGTAAGGCGATTGTTGATACGAAGTCTTGAACCGTCGAAAGAGTGCCGTAGAAGCGTGGGCTATCTTCGTCTCATTCGTGTGGCGAAATTTATTTGATGAATTTATTGACACCTAAATTTTACTAGTTTATTTATGACTCAATCGCATACAAAATTATGAATTAGTCGCTAAAAAAAAGAAAAACAAAAGTAAAGAGTAAAATAAATAACTTTCATTAAAATGCATTGTGTATGTTTTCATTAAAGTCCATTATGTGTAGACATTAGGACCATCTACATAACTATCACTAATTATTAAATAAAAATAAAAAAATAAAAAAAAATAAAAAGCAGATCGGGCTAGGCTCAATCCTTTCCAATTATCTTCTCCTCCGTATCTTTTGTCGCCTGGGCCGAAAGCCCAGCCCCTCCTTTTCCTTTCCTTCCCCGGCCCAACCTTCTTCTCTTCTTCCTCTCTCTCTCCCTCACACTCTTTGTAGAAAGAAGGAAAAACAAAGTACAAGCCAGAAGAGGCTGGGATGGCGAGGGAGCAGAGGAGGCAGCGGATCGCACAACATGATCCCAAGGTCGAGTCAGGCCGGCAAGGCAGCTAGCGGTGGAAGGAGCCATGCGCGCTTGCTGGCCGAGCATAAAAGCGAGAGGGGGTTCTCGGCTGGTACGGGAGCTTTTCTGGGGGATTTGGTCGAGAGAGATTTGAGAGGGCCTTTGGCCAGAGAGCTTGAAGGAAGGAGAGGGGTAGAAACGGAGAGTGACCGGGAAGAAGGAGGCCCGGAATCCACCTCAGCTGGGCATCGCTCAGCCACCTCGATGCGAGCTTGCGCCACCTAGCCGGAACCACCAAGCCACAGCTTCCCTTTCCTTGAATTCAAGTTTTTGCGGTGAGTTTCCTGGTTCTTGGTTCAACCCGTGTTCAATCTATCGATCTCGCCCACCATTCGCCACTTGGAGGCAGGTAGGGACCTTCGCCGACCGTTTTTCTTTGTGCCCTGCTTTTGTCCTGTTCCCTCATATTTTTTTTGCAGGGTTTACTGAGTTGGGACGTGAGTTTCGGGTTCGCTTAAGATATCCTTTGTTGATGTTGAGTATTCCCTGCCATTCTCGTTGAGTTGTGGTCTAGTTTTGAGTCTTGTTCTTGTCCATGTCTGCCTTGAGCTGATGCACCTAGGTGTTTGATAAAATGCCCTTGAAGCGCTTCGGGGAAAATAGCCACTACCTTTGCCGTTTCTGAAGCTCGAGTATATTCATTTTGATCGCTAGTTACTGAGGTCGCTTGCATGAAGCCTTAACTCGTTGATTATGGGTAGTGATTAGCGAAATTACACCATTGCAATTAGTACGAAATTCCGATCACCGGTTATCCCGGTCTAATTTCCAAAAAATAATAAATAATTAAATAATTATCAAAATTAATTAATTAAATACCAATAAATGCCGTAATTGTAAACTTAGTCCGGAAAAGCCTAATTAAATACTGAAACGGGCTCGGAAAAATTTCGAACCTAACTAGATAAATACTGCGACCTATCTACTTGCTAATTGCACTACTCTAACCACCTAACATGCAATATCGAACAACTAAATTGATAATCCGTTCTAACTAATCACATAATCCAAGTTTAATTTAAACTAATTAACAATTAAGCATAATTAACTTCATAAGCGGAGATTAGTGAGTAAACCCATTGGATTTGCGGGCCGGTGAGTCCATGGCGACAGCGGCACGATGGCAGGAAACAAACTCCAAAGTGGTGACACCAACGGGAGCTTGGACCAGGCCAAAAACGGCCCCGCAAGGTTCACGGTTACTGCTGGTCTTGAAGAGGCTTGCTGGTTGGTCCAAGTGGGTTGGTTTCTGCTTGCTTTGCGACGGAATTGCGGGCCGGACTGGAGTCGTTGGTCACGGCTTGATCGGAGCTACGGACGGTCACGGTTGCTGGACAGAAGTTAGAGGTGGGCTGTTCGTGGGTTGCTGCTAGACAAAGGAAAACGGCGGAAGTTGCTGGCGTTGAAGGGCGGTCAACAAACCCGCAGAATACAAAAGATGGTGGGGTGAGTGGGCTTCGGTGGCAGAGGACAGAGACGAGCGGGAGAGAAGTCGAAGGAGAGGGGGCGTTACTGGCGTCTACGAGGTCAACAACCTGTTGGAGGAGCTTGGCGCGTTGACTCCTACGAGTGGGATGGAGCTGCGTAGGTGGTGGAGCAGCGAGCGAGAGAAACGGACGTGGCGGCAGGGGGTCTTCGGTGGGGATGGACGGCTGGCAACGAAGCGGAGGGGGCAACAAATTCGAAGGGGAATTCGATGGGGGCAGAAAACGTGTAGGGGCTGAAGTCTTCGACAAAACAGAGAACAAAAGAGAAGGGATGAGGGAGAGAGAGGGTCGGCTGGCTTGCACGAAGAAGGGGATGCACCGGTAAGGCGTGCACGAGAAGTTTGAGAGGGGGAGGGGAGGGGGAGTCAAAGAAAATATCCTAATTTAATCTATGCTTGGTCTCCTAAGCCTTCATGTATATCCTTAAAGCCCCCTAATACTTTTTGCACAATAATTCCACCAATAATCCAAATTGAAGCAAAATGTTGCAGCCCTCAGGCTAGGCTCCGAATTTCCTCAATTTTGATCTTCAATTTTTTCACCAAATTCCTCAATTTGATGTCCAATTTTGCTAAGGAGGAAGCCCACACCATTTCTATAATTTCCTTTCACCAAGTAACTCGTTCGAAGTCAAAAATCCCTTCAATTCGGCCCATTTGAATTTCTGTTCTTTTTTGAATCGTCCGAATCAATTTTCCATAAAAATCTCGAACTTGCCAAAAATTCTTCAAATGATGAGTCAATTCTAAAATGAATCGTGACTTGACAGAACTTTCAATTTCTGAAATCGAGTTTAAATTCGTGGTGAATTTCAATTTGACACGATTTTAGCGTAATCTAATCTACTGGGTAGCTTTTAAAAATTTTTGGTGCAATTGACCCATTATCAATTTTCTTCGAGCCACAATGTACCTCTTCGACACATTGACGGCTTTCGGTGGTTGTGAAAATCTCAAGATTTCAATTACGGGCACAAGGTACCAAAAACAATAGAAAATCAGTCTAATGCCGATCGACAAGAATTTTGCAATCAAGTGGAATCACCCCTACTGTGATCACACATCTCTGTTGAATCGACCTATCCCTGATCTCTGATCGATTTTGACAATGCCGTAATGACCCTTATAGACTAGTACGGTCGAATAGTCGATTTTTGGTCGAATTCTCAAGTCTATTGTGTTAAAATCCCTTAATGACTTCCTTAAATAGTATAATTATCTCAGAGTGATCAACTCGAGAGAATAGCATTATATGCGTATCAATGAAAGGGCCCGATTCATTCAATTGAAAATATGAATGAAATTTTAGGATATCACATGAGAAATATTATATTTTGGGTTTGCGAAACCTTTTGGTGAAAAAATTACAGGAAGCTCTTGACTTGACTTTGAGTATGATTGGTGTACGGTTTTATGTATGAATTTGTGAAATGTTTTTTTAATGCAATATATTGATATATTGAGTTGTGAAAGGTATTACGTTTTCAGTTTATGAAACCAATTTGTGAGATAAATTATGGTTTTGATTGTGGGATTATTGGAGAATGAGGTTTATGCTTATATCACTATGATTAGAACCCACTAAGGGGGAAGTATGCATATTATTGTTAGGAAATCCTTTTGGGTCGAACCACCAGCTAATATAAACGGTAGATCTAGACAAGCGGTTAACTTGGTTGGCTTGGCCATCGGCGTTAAACTAATCATAGTTAGACATCAAGCATTAGATTAATCGATGGATTGGACCATTGACGTGTGAAATGATAAGATTAACCAATGGAATAGACTATTGATATGTACATTATAGAGATTGATATGGATTGAGCCATTAATATTTCATTTTGATATTACTAACGAAATGAGTATTTTTGTTATATATAAAGCTTGATTGAAAAAGATATAACTTGTTTTTGAAATCGCACATATGTTAAACCGTGGATTCGAATTAAATGAGTTTCGGTATGGTTTTGTAAATATGCATGATGGAAACTTGATATGCTTAGAAGGGATATGTACTACTCATTGAGGTTATTCACCCATTTCCTTCCCAATCTTTTTAGGTTCCTTGATTAACGACCACTAGACCGAAAGCAAAATCAATAGGTATTTTTGGGGTTGGATTTTAAGTGGTTTGAGGTTGTGTTCTTTGAATAGAAGGACGGTCATGTCATTTCCCTATTTTTTTAGGAATAAGGGATGTGACAAAAGGAGCTATGGGCTCAAGTTTTGGGTTCCTATTGGATCTCCTGATTCTGAAAGTATTGGACTTTTATTGCGTTTTTCACAATGTGGGACCAGCGCAGATGGCTATTTGGGTGGGCCTTAACAATGTGTGCCTGTCTCTGGACTCAACCAGGAATCTTATGGATCATCGTAAGGCTGTCAAGTTGTGATTCTGGAATCAACTAGTTTTAGCAGCAAACAGGCGACGCTATAGAGAGGACTTTTGGGGTCAAAGTTGTGATTTTGACGCTGGAACTCTTCAATGTGATGAATCATTTCATGCCAAAAAGAGGACCTTGGAGGCCAGATGGACGCAGGCCAAGTCAAGAAAAGGACTTCCATATTTTCCTTTCATTTGAGGCCCCGACAATCAAGGAGAAGCTTTTTCCTATCCTCTAGTTGCTCTTTAATCACGCTATAAAATCAATAAAATATTCAAAATGATATTCGGGCTTCTACCCGGCGGAGCTCTCCCAAAAACTACAGGGGAAACTCGACTCTTTATTCTGCAATTTAGCGGATTGCCCCTAAAAAGTTTACTTTTCTTCAGCTTTTCCTCTTTGCTACCCTTTTTTAGCTTATACTTACTAATGACGAAATATTTCATCGTAAAATCACAGCGCATCTCTATTGCACTTCTTCACAATCTTCTGAGGCCACCATACATGTAATTCGGGATTGAAAGTATTCCATGGGTATTTGGCAGAAATTTTTCCCTACAAATTTAAGGGGTCAGTCCTTTACTCTTGATTGGCATAAGCGGTTGTTGGCAAACCTATCTCATGCAATAATACTGATAATAAATATGACTAGCCACTGGTCTTTGGTGTAACTTTTTGGCATTTGTGGAATTGGAGGAATCAAAAGTTATTTCAGACAAACTTTTCCCTTCTAAGTACACTTTTGAATCTGATCTTCGGATATATAACAATATCCCGTCTGTTCAATTAGTAGAAATAGATTGTCTGCCAAGAGGGAGAAAAGAATAAGTTTGTGGTTGGACCCACTACTTCTAGTTGGGTTAAACTCAATTCTTATGTGACATCTAAAGGCAACTCAGATCTAGCTTCAGTAGGTGGATTTATTTGTGATGGGTCAAGCAATTGGCTTACGGGATTTCTGTAAACAGTGAGACTGTGCTCTTTTCTCAAAGCAAAACTATGGGGAATTTTTCTTGGGCCTCAGATTTGCAATTTCTTCGGTTGTTACTATAGTTATTATGGAGGTGAACTCGCAAGCATGTATTTCTCTGCTTCAGAAATCAACATCGTTGCTTCATTCCAGTGACATGCTCATTCTCAAATTAGAAGTATATTTAAGTATTTTCAACAGGTCAAAATTCTCCACAATTTTAGGAAGGAAATGCATATACAAATGGGCTAGCAAATTGCGTCATCCAATACAATAATGTGGGTGATAATTATGCTTTAAATAGACCACCAATAGGTTTGCTTCCTATTTTGTTAGGGGGCAGATTGAACCATATTTTATAGGAGAGTAATAATATAATTTTCAGGCTATGCTCACTTATCTATCACAAAAAATAATAATAATAAAAAATAGATAGACTTCCAAATGACCCATTTAAGTAATCGTGTTTTCTTTAATTCCTAGTATTTAAGGTTTTCACTATCATGTTTGATCATTCACGCTATACTCTAATGCAATGCCATTTCCATGTCGTGTTGTCAACACATGATCTCTCTCATATTAACATCACGGTTTCGATCATTGTCGCCATTTCACCGAAAGAGTATTGTATAGTGCTAATCATTCTATTAACATTACCGGACCTCGGCTTTCAGTTAATAGATGACTTCAAAATGACCCCTCTAAGCAACCGTGCTTTTCCTTAATGCCTAGTACTTTAGGTTTTCACTAGTTTAAGAAGTCAAATCATTTTGGTCAATGATATGAAACCATAACAAAGAGAGACTTTAAGAACCTTTGCAGAAACAATACGACCTTAAGATATTAAAAAAAAAAAAAAAAAAACTCTCAAAGGCCCTGTAGCAGTCGTCCTTGATTAGGCTGCAAAACCCTTTTCTTTCTTCCTCCTCGCCAGTTCATGTCCTAGAATTCGGCTCGTGTCGATGTACTGTCGAAGGGATTCGAGGAAGAATTCTAAAGCCCATTTGAGACGTGGCCCAATGCTGTCTCCTCGTGGAGCCGGTCTTGGTCCGAGGCAAGATACGAGAAATCCAAAGGCGAAAGAACGAAGTGGCGATCTTCCGGAGTTCGTATACGCACGAGCGAGGCTCCGCTGGACGGCGCGCGACGACCCGGTTAAATCTAGAATTCGCGAAGAACGGGAGGATTTATTACTGGGACTTTGAAGGTGAGAAGTTACTGCTGCGAATTTTCGAGATTCGATCATCTCTTTCTCGGTCTTTCGAAAGCAAGAAATCTTTATCGACCCATCTTGGATTCCTTTCTTGAGCCCAAGATATTGAGAGGAATCCTGCTCAAGAACGTCTCTTTGATCGGTTCTGAACAGCCGAGTTCCTAGTTCTGGGATATCTTGATCTGGGTTGTCTTGATATTTGCCAAATTATTCGAGAGCGGAATTGGGCAAGTCTCGTGCTCTTTGCGGTCGCGGAAGTTCCAATGCGTGGGCGAGTGAGGAGTTGATTTGAGGTTTCTGTAAATGGGGAAGCCTCTGTTTTACGAGATCTTGGAGAAACCCGCGACGAGCTGCGTCATAGGATTGTGCTGCGCGATATGGTTCTTCATTCAGAAGAAGGGGATTGGTTACTCGCATGTCGGGCTGAGCTACGACGCCGCCGTCGAAGGGCACTACTGGAGGATAATCACCTCGGCGTTCTCGCACATTAGCATCTTGCATCTTGTCTTCAACATGAGCGCGCTCTGGAGTCTTGGAGTGGTGGAGCAGCTGGGGCTCATGGGTCTTGGCGTGGCGTATTATCTGGAGTACACCCTTGTGCTGGTCATCTTGTCAGGGGTGCTTGTGTTGGGGATTTACCATGTATTGATCCATCGGTTCAAGTTCGACCATTTTCGGAGAGTCACGGCTGTTGGGTATTCCTGTGTTGTTTTCGGGTGGATGACGATTCTCGCCGTGAAGCAGCCCTCGTCGAAGCTTGACCTTTTCGGGTTCCTTTCGCTTCCCATCAGTTTTGCGCCTTTCGAGTCGCTAATTTTCACTTCTATCATTGTTCCCCAGGCAAGTTTTCTCGGGCATTTGTCGGGAATCATTGTCGGGTATGCTGTTGCTTGGGGTGTGATTCATGGAATGAATAGTTATTGGGCTGTTTCAATGCTGGGATGGGTTGTGGTTGTGTTCATATATAGTTTGAAGCGATCCGGCGCCTATGATTTAAACTTTCTTGAGATTGAATCTGTTACCGATCCCTCCTTGCCGTCTTTGCGATTTGTCACAACCGGGAATGGTAGAACTTTGCAAATGACCGCACTTCCAGTTGGAGGTGTTGAACTCGTGTGACCTTTAGCCCCGCTTTCTTCTCTTGTAAGGGTGGGAGCTAGCTTAGGGCTTGACTCACTTGAGATTTTTCATGATGCACAATATAACAGTGATTTTTTATTGCCAAGATTTTATTCGCTCCACGAAGATTCCGCTATTCTGTAAATGTGTTTTGGTAAATCACTCTGTTGTATGGTACTGATACCATTTGTCTGCATTGTTACACTAGCAGATGGTTGTCATTGCTTCCTTTTGTGGTGCATATTATACAGCTGACTATCTACTTCGGTTATGTTGGCAAATGAGGAAGCTTTCTTATTCTTAATGACAATATTTAGTTGGGCCATAATCTTGATATTCCGTGGCTTGGTTGTTTGAAACGTTCGGATATATTCATTTGGCAAGTCGTTCTAAGAACATTAATAATTTAGGGGATGATGGCTTTCAGGTGATACTTTTATGATGGGGATCACTTAGATGGTGATTCTCTTGCAAGCTCGACCAATCAACATGATTAAAGTAGCTATTGAACCATGATTTAAGTGATTTTCTTGCAACCTTGACTAGTCATACTGATTCAAGTAGCTATCGAACCATGAAGCTTTGTCATGAAATATTGATTCTTCATGAAGTTGCGTTGCCCCTCTCCCTTTCTCTCTTTATAGTATATGCTTGGGTTTCTTTCTTTGCTTGCTTCCAGATCAAGCAGATTAATTTCCAGGACAAAATTACCTTTTTCTTTTGTTGCGGTGGCACTGCTTTTTTCTTTCGTGCTTACCTACCCCCGCGTGAAACCGTTGTAATGAATTAGTAATAGTTGTAAAAGGTTTTTTAACACCTTTGTTGGCTGCATTACTAATATAACTATTTCCAGAACTTGTTGGAGTTCATGCTTTTTATGCTCGTGTTAGTAGGATTCCTGCTCCTGGCTGCCGTGTCTCCCTCTTCACACAATCAAATGCTCACTGTTGAAGCTGTGGCAATGAACGGAAACTTTTAAGTCGGATAATTGGTGATAATTTTGTATGCATGATGCTAGCTAACAATAAGCAAGCACATGTTACACCTTCTGTCTTTGCGTTAATCATGCATGCGACTTTTTCGTCATTTTGATCATCAGTCTTTCCTGTCCGGTTCCCCTGCATATTGATGTAGTCCAGTGAGTTATCAAGATCACTTGCAATGCTTTCGTTCTCTTTCTCCACTATTATAGTGTCAAATGGTCTGATGAACGTTGAGATTCTGCGCAATGTCTCTCTCTGCAACTATGTTCTTTTGGCAAGTGATGAATGTACGCACAGGTTTTGATTACAGAGGAGTGTGTAAACAAAAAGGAAATCGTGGCCTTTCTTGAGCCTCTATAGTTGTTGCGAGTAAGACATTTTGCGGGCACATGGCTCGGTTGTTAGCCTTCACTAGCTCCATCAATGCTCCTGGGAAGACGGTGTCCAGATCTAGTGTTGTTCACGTCTGATAATACATGTGCTTCATCTATCTACTGATTTAGCAGAAGACTTTCACAGGCTTACACTTAGCAACCCAAGCAGCATATTCATGATTTGGTAGTTGCAGCATATCGGCTTAGGTCAGCCTTTTCTGATTTGCGCTTTGCAAGGATTCTAGCCATCTACGGAGATTATGTTTGGACAACATCTTGAGTAGATTTCTGTTTCAGTTTTGATCAAAAGCGACGCAATTAGGAGATTGACTCCTTTGATGAGAGAAATTGAAAATTCTGAATGGTCTTTTTCAGGCTTTCTTGAACTATTGGTTTCTTTCTTCAATGTTGATTATCTTCTAAGATGTACAAGAATTTTTGTCCTGGTATTGATTACATCTTGACAGTTCTTGAAAAGGGCTTGAAGCGTAGCGTCACCGCTTAACACTTGGAAAGATTGGTCTGAACTAAAAAATTGACCAATAAAGGGATGCATCAAACTAATCGTACCAACGTCCTATCATTCTCTTCTATTAATTTCATTAGTTAAATTTGATAGACACCCTGACGTGACCCTGCTGCGTACTTGAATAATACATCCATCCACTCTTTAGGAAGAAGGCTTCTTGGGATATTTACTAAAAATTTTATGACTAAATGGAACGAATTCAAAATTCAAAATTTTTAGAATGAATGATGTTTATTTTGAATATGTATTAAAATTGGCCGTGACTTTATAAATCAATTTCATGATCCAAATCTTTCCATTTCCTAGCATTACTACTTTATGAGCTTTATGAGTTGGTAGAACGAGGTGATTGACAAATAAAGAAGGGGGGGGGCGTACGTCTTTAAAACCAAATGCTAGCCATCACCTACACCAATCCATCTACTCAGAACTAAACCCTCTATTGGAAAAATAAACACACTTACATATATATTGCTGCATCATATTCACAAACTGAAGGGCATATCAGTTTTCATTCAATTCAAAGTTGGCAACACATAAATACAAGGCCCTTGCAGACGTCGAAAATGGGTAGACAAAAGAATCATTGTCAGTCCTCAGCCATATGATCTACTCTATAGATGAATGAAGTATCGGACAGCATGAGCAAGCGCAAAGTAGTACATGTCAGCTCAGACGTCCCCAAATTCTTCATAAGTAGACATAGTCTTTGATAGCAATAAATGCTTCCAGAAATCAACATCAACTCTGCATGTGGCACATATAATCTGCATGAAACCAATATACACCAAAAGCTGATATATTATCAACAAACAGAAAAGGCTGGCGATGCATCTCTCTTTCTCTCACACGTGCACTCTCCGCAGTGATTTAGTTTGCTGAAGAAAGGAAAGAAAGTTTCGAACGAATAGATCACCAAATTAGCAGTTTTGTGGAATGCAGAGTGTGCCAAGACCAGTAAATAGCAGAATAAAGTCCTAGTTAATTTGAAAACAAAAGGCCTCAGTGACACATGGATGATGTTTCAAGAGTCCGAACACTTGAATTGACTTCCCACTACAAATATTGTGGCACTGGCAAGCATCAGATGCAGCCACAGAAGCGCAAGTGTAATTCCAATTACAAACTTGAAGACCTTCTAGTCAGGTCCAAAGTCGGACCCAAGGTGAACTCTTTTCTGGTGGGAGTCCTAAGGGTGATATCTAAGCAATTGTCATTTCACAATTTTCTTATCTTTTCAAAAGAAGTGAAGATCTCCCCGAAAAGGAGCACCTTGACTAGTTCTTGATAAAGTTCTTGTGTCAAAAGATCTCCTTTAATAGGTAATAGGAGTGCTAAAGAAGAGTGCTAACAAGAAGGTGTAGCGAATCTTATGCTAGCAAAATTGATTTTCTCTGTGGAAATGCATAAGAAATAAGAACAAAGAAATAACAAGCTATTAGACCTGTATCACCCATCAAAACATGCCTGAACAGCTTACCATTTTCCTAATATATCATTCTTGTTATCACTGCCGATGCCATTACTGTGCACTGATCCAGAAGGAGAGCTGTCTTGGGAGCCTTGATGAATTAAATTGGAAAACCCTTGACCGATGGACCTCCACCATCTAGTGGAAAGAGACGACTGTAAATTTATGTCAGTACCATCAAACAATTCCACTGGCCTAGCTGAAGCAGGGTCCAGCTCTGAGAATCTAACGGCGCCCAAGATTCTTTCTGGTAGCTCTGACTCCGTCTGGCTCTCAATAAGGAAAGCCAAATCAACTGTCAGTGTTGTAATGTAGCCAAATGCCAAGTGAACAATCGCACTGGCAACCATCGAGGACCCAATATCAACATCCACTTCTATAAAATTGTCCGATACAACATATTTACAGGTAAGGGCACGTCCAATTATACAAATAGCCTGCTCTCCAACTGCCTTTTTAACTATCCAAGGACCCTTCACAATGTTTGCAATCATTTTGAGACGTGAATTTTTATACACATCATCACCCTTTAAGAACTGGTCCACCAGGGAACCCTCTTGAATAGGTTCCTTGGCTACAAAATACGCAACAGCACTATAGTTATCCTTGCTTGGCACTTGGAGATTAAAAGCCCATACAAAGGGTCTTTCCCCGTCTGGAAATTCAGTTTCGATGGCCTTCCTCACACGGCTATTTGGATTTTTCATGACCTCCCAGACTTTTGAAGAGCTTTTAATCCAATCGAATGCAAGAGGCCTCAAGAGATACTCGCCAGCAGGAATTTTGACCCTGTTTGCAAAATATTCTGGACCTCTAACCATAAATTTGTCTCCAGGTGGAGAAGCCCATCCGTTTGGACAGTTATCAGGATCAAGGCATGGAACAGCTCCCTCTGACTTGACTTTCTATCCACTGAGGATCATTTGCGTCAGCATGGCTCCCCATTTCCACTGACTGACTGCACCATCAAATAATTCAAGATTACAAAGAACATTAAGAAATAGCACAAATGATGAATATGTTGTTTCACCACTAAGGTAAGGACGTGAGAAACACCGAAAATCTACTGATCCTCTAAATGTATTGTTTCACCTAATATTACATGGAGGGCAGAAAGGTCCCTGCCGTCAAATACAAGCATGTTCCTTTTGTGAATTGATTTTGCTTTACTCATAATATCATAATAGCAGTAGGGACAAACAGAGACACGAAAAAGAGACCACTTAGCAAAGTGTCCATGCCTCTCAAAGTAGGAATACAGAATACTAGTACACGCATGTTAGAGAGTAAATTGGTGAACTGATCTTCATTCTTTTGTTTACTTATACCTAATCAAGATGATGGAGGGCAACAGCCTTCCAAGTTCGAACATTTTTACCAACCTATGTATCCACAGAGACGCAAATCGATCCAATGATTACCTAAAGGGACAGAACAATCTTCAGAGTACATCTGATGACTGTGCCAAGCGCTCAAGAAGAAACTTCTGAAAGCTCGAGCAACTTATCAACAAAAAGAGCTATCAGAAACAGGTTGCCACGTACACATTAGTCAACTATTATCACTCCTTCCAAAATATGGAGAACCCAAAAGCACATCAGTAAACCAAACTTTTTCGTGCAAAATCTTCCTTAAGGTTTCTTTGGCACATAATGATCTACACCCCATCGAGAAAAAGGGCAGTCTTGTATAGAACATGCTTGACATCTACCTCAGTGTCTTGCTATGAATTTTTCAAAATTCTTCACCCAGAAAAGAGATAACAAATATTTAAGAAGAAACTGCATCCATTTCAACAGAAAAGGATTAACAGCCAAAACCCAAAAAGCAACCTGAAGCTCTGCTGATATCTTGAACATTAGAACAAGATTTTAAGACCAAAAACACACAAACCACAGCTTGCACCCACGAATGAAATCACATGGAGAAAGGAGCAGATCAAACGCCCGGAATTCAGCTTAATAATAAGCAAACAGAATCAACACAAGAAACCAGCTTAACCTGCCACCACCACCGCAATCATACGGATCATCCAATTTCAATATCAGGGCTCAGCCTCGAATCGAGATTAACAATCATCTCGACCCAGAAAAAGAATCGCTCGCACGTGGAAGTGCAGACCAAAATCAACAGAAAAATGCATAACAGGCGCAGAAAACCGAGCGATTACACCGCAAAGGGACAAAATAGACGCTTCAAGAAACCATGACAAATGAGGATCAAGATGCATGAGTCACATATCTCGTGCCGTATAAACGAGAAGTGGGGAAAAGGAAGAAAAATCGAACCTTTAGCCGTTGAGGAGAGATTTCAGAACTTGGGTCTGTCGCATAACAGGGTAAACAGATCATATATGTAGTCAAGGACTCATTTTGGGTTTTGGGTCATGATTTATCCAAGTCAAGACGGGAAGCTTCATCGACAGCTCAAGGGGAGACCTCCCCCATTCATTTGCTGTCATTCCTTTTCTCTCTCTTTTCTCTTTTGCTTTTCCAAGAATTGTACTTTTATTTCGCCAACAATTTTTACAGGGTAGAAGCTTAAAGAAACGATCTTTATGGGGTGGAAGAACGACCAAGCAAGGCAGATGAAGATTCTAACGTTCGACCATAGAGAGAATGTAACGATTGCTTGTATGGGTCGTTGTTGTCGGTGTCCTGCCGACCGTGGATGAGAAGGGTACTTGGGAATTGACATTAGTTTTGAACCCTTGGTGGCCTATTTTGATTGTTGTTTCTTCTAGCCTTTTCCATGGGTTCCGCATATGAGAAATGTCAATTTTGAAGTGCAAAAGAAGACAGCATGTTTCTTTGGACTTAGTTAAATCTTGATTTCATTTGTTTATACTTTGAAAAAAATTTGCACAAAAAATATAGTTTTTTTTTTTTAAATTACCTGTGGGAGTAATCAAGTAGATGCGGATTACAATTATGGCTAGGGAGTTTGGACATGAAGCATGGATATATTGGATCATAAATATTTGTGCATTGTGGGGACTTTGAGTGCGTTTGGAAAAACTTTTGGGAAAAGTCCTTAAACAAATGTAAAAGTCTTTGAGTCAATGGTGTTTTTCAAAATGCAAAGTATGTTTGGTAAATTTACTTGTGAAAGTGCATTGTGAAATATCTTTGTGCAAAATAGAGTTTGGATAAATTAAAAATGCAAAAGGCCTTTTATTATTAAAAAAAAAAAAAAAGGAACATTGGCCGGCCAAGGCTTCGCCGGTTACCGTTGGCCAATAGCTTCATCGGTCATTGCTAGCCAAGGGTAGGAAATCCGGCAAGGGTCGTACCCTTGCTATCATCGACCACCCACCGCCGCGAGGTCGCTTGAAGCATGGCTAGCGACGCAAATCTAGTCACTACCAGATTTGCGTTGCAACCTCCGCGAAGGTCGCAATCGGTGACCCATCTGGTCGCAGCGCGAAGGTCGCAACCTCCGCAGAGGTCACTTGAAGCACAATTGGCGATGCAGATTTGGTCGCTATCAAATCTGCGTCACGACCTCCGCGAAGGTCGCTTGAAGGTCACAGCCGACGACCCATTTGGTCACAGCGCGAAGGTCGCGGCCGGCAACCAGATCTGCAACCAAATGGGTCACGGTCGCGACCTCCACAGCAACCTCTTGAGCAGGGTCACGCGACCCTCGCCGAAGGGTCACGCGGCGGCGGTGGAGGAGGTCGTGGCACAACGGGTCGACTTGGCAAGCGCGACGATCGCCGATCGTGTGTTCTTCTTCATCGACAATCGCTCACGAAGAAGAAAGAAGAAGAAGATGAACGATCGGGGTAAAAAGGGAAAAATGAAAAATCAACGAGGACAATTTGGGAAGAATTTTTTTTTTTTTTTTTTTTTTTTCAACTCTCAACATAATGGGGGCTGAAAGCCCAAGGCAGCCCCCCAACCTGCCTTGGGCTTTCAGCCTTTGGGAAGGCTTGGCATTCCCCAAATGGAGCTTGAGAATTTTTACCAAACATCCAACAATTAGCCCAATGAGCTTTGGGGGTTCAAAGTGGCTTTCAAATGCCACTCCCAAACACATTGCCATTTTTTTCCCTATTGACACGCACATGACGGAGATGACTTGAAAAGGAGATAATTAGGAATTTTTGACAAATCAATGCATCCATTTCATCTAGGTCAAAAGCTTTGTCAAACCACTGAATCATGTTTATCCTGTTTAGTGTGATGTATCCATATGAATTAGGTGCGCATGGGAGTGCAAAAAGTGTCTCGTCTTCTAAAGTAATGACAATAGAAATTGGAAAGGAGCAATAAGATTGATCCCCTTTGAGTACATCGATATGTGGCTAAAAAGAAGATTAAGTGAGCATGATCATGGTACATGAATTAGAAATGATGGACCAACGCTAACTTAGCCTCTCTCTTAGACAACTGAGATGGTTTGGAATGAGAAGCAAAATTTCTTATATGAGTGCACTAGTCTGAATTCCAACACAGGAATCAGCAAGATTGTGGCTCCAAGTTTGATTTAGGGTGAAAATGTGCACTCTCACTGAGCTGTAATGAAATCTTTATGTCTTATTAGATTATGATTAAGAATTAGTTGCCCCAACACATCATCCTTTGAGAAATGTTTATGGCAAAATATATGTCACAGAGATTCTCTTAAAAGAGTTCGCATGGATGTTTAGACATCTGAATCTCTCTCCTTATGTTTCATAAAACTTTGGCTGGCCTCTTCTTTTTTCTTTTTTTCTTTTTTTTTGATCTTGCTCCAATTTTTTTCCTCTTTTGAAGATTATGCTCATTTAAATGTTCCATCCGTACATACAAATAAGCTGATTTGAAATAAAGTTGCACTTAATCCAATCGTAAAACTTGCACAATAATACATATTTGGATAATCTACTCTCAACACAGAAAAATTATCTGTCTTGATTGTAGTCTACATGAATTTTACTCTTCATTGGTTGTCATAGATGATATGTGCCTTGTACTTTCCAACAAATCAATGATGGATTGAGGGGCTCACTACGGTTGTTGCCCTTGTCATTTAGCCGCATGGTTCCACTTAGGAACTAGGAACCGAACTGGTCCAATCCAGTCCAATGGAATTGGCCACTAAGCAAAAAAAAAAAAAAAAAAATTAAATAATACTAGAGTTATCACAATTTTAGGGTTTATTTTTATTTTTTAAAAATTAAAAAATATATCTAAAAAAATTGTCAATTTGGTCCATCAATCCAGTTTCCTCCCAAAATCAAGAACTGATCAAAAATTGCCAATTCCATTTTTATGGAACCGTGAACCGGACCGACACCTCCGGAAACTAAACTCAACTAGTCAGTTCGGTCCAATCCAGACAATCCGATATGTTCACCCTTGCATGCAATCCCATGAAAAGTTTCTTTGGATCGTACCCTAGCTAAGTATTGTAAATTGAAATTTCTTTTATCTTGCCCCCTCCAAGCTAGATTTCTGTCCCGGCCTTTGCATTGGATCATCTCAGTCTTCCCTTGTATATGATACTTGTATCTAGCGCAAGAATAAAGAGGCGGAAGAACAACAGTTTCAACTTCCAATGAACGCATTAACATCATAAACATATAGATGCAAGTCACATCTTAGCCATGTTTCCATTGATAACCAAGCCTCCACTGGAACTTTTAGCCTTTGTCATTAAAACCGAGGATGGTTCTAGCCTTGTACGGCACTTTATGGCAAGACATCCCAAGATTGATCACTCAACAAAAACTTCTCTTGGCAATGTTCTTCTCGCAAGGCTTTTAATGCGGAACGTTTACGTGTAACAACCTCTGGCATCCCCATTCATTTGAGTAGCCCCGCCCAGTTACTGTTTGCTGAAGAAACTGCTCTCGAGTCATAAAGAGATTATTCCGTACGTAGTATCAACTAATAGATGCATTGATTAGCATGATTGAATAACTAACTGACAAATGGTACAAGGCACCGAGTAACTTCCAAAGATTTAGAACAATGGTGAAGCATTTGATTTAAATGTTACTAATCTCATATTCAAATCACAGCATCTCTCATTCAAAATAACTTTAGAGATCTTCTATGTCACTAGATAGAATTTTGCATATGCATATGGGCATGGTGGATCACATGCATTCCTAGAGATTAGTCAAGTCAACCATTTAAATACCTATGTTATAAAAAATAAAGAAAAATAAAGAAAAATAAAGAAAAATAATTTTTTTTGTGCAAACCCGTTAGTTATCCTTTGGGCCAGCCAAGATTCCATGTCACACCAAATTTGGCTAATCTTGGCCACTTTCTCAAATGGAAAAGTTGGTTTCGTGCTGGTTTCTCTTCAAACAAGGAAAAACGGATGAACACACAATCCATGAGCATGACCAACGACAGACCACCTACTCCCAGGCCAAACGCTTTCAATCACCTCACGGACATTGCATGTTATTCCTTAGGTCACCCTTCTCTTTATCAAATCAATCCCTACCGATCACCACAATCGACTCTGCCCAATTTCACATCACAACCCTCACATTCAAGAACACCCACAAAGAGTGGAAACCCCTCTGTCCTTTTGCATTTGGAGCCCTTTGGAGAAAGATGGAGAAGAAGGGTTCCCTCAAAGATGAGACTTCACTGCAACAGTTGCTAGTGTATGTTGTTGCAGTAGCATTGTTGGGGTTTTGCATGGTGGACCCATTCAATATGGGGCCAGTGGGAGGGCATGAGTTCAGGCCTGTGAAGCATGCCATTGCACCTTACAAGAGGGTCATGGAGAGTTGGCCTAGAGACAACCAGAGCAAGCTGCGGTTTGGGAAGTTGGAGTTTGCAGGCCAAGTCTTTGGGCCTGAGTCCTTGGAGTTCGACCCGTCGGGACGCGGGCCTTACACCGGCCTAGCCGACGGGCGGGTCGTTAGGTGGATGGGGGAAGGCAGTGGGTGGGAGACATTTGCTTTCGTAACTCCAAATTGGTGAGTGCTCT
Organism: Eucalyptus dawsonii; assembly: GCA_016097615.1. Taxonomy (NCBI): domain Eukaryota; kingdom Viridiplantae; phylum Streptophyta; class Magnoliopsida; order Myrtales; family Myrtaceae; genus Eucalyptus; species Eucalyptus dawsonii. The sequence continues at coordinate 1,285,089 of CM027871.1, forward strand.
CTAGTTATATTACTGCTCATAACAGAGAGCATTGGAACTCCTTTCAAAAGTCCACAGTACAATGGTTCCATACTCGAGCATATATTTAGTTATTAACCGAAGGAAAAGATGCAAATGATTTGATCTTGACATGTATGCGATCCAAAAATGAATTTTTAAATGCACCACTTTACAACTGAAGAGACAATTAGATACAATCGCGATCATGCCAATGCAAACGTATGCTAAATGCCATCAAATTCTTCTATAGCATGCAACATTTCATGTAATATCAACAAGCTGCCATGTGATCTGGGAGTGACATTAATGAGAATTATTAGGTCAGAGAAAGTGTGCGCAAAAGGGGAGGACTCGACCACACCAAAGCAATGGAAGGTGGAGAAGAAGTGTGGGAGGCCTCTAGGGCTGCGGTTCAACAAGGAGACTGGACAGCTTTACATAGCAGATGCCTATTTTGGGTTGCTGGTGGTTGGACCAGAAGGAGGATATGCAACTCCCTTGGCCACACATGTGCATGGTCAACCCATTCTCTTTGCAAATGATCTCGACCTCCACAGCAATGGCTCCATCTTCTTCACTGATACCAGCACCAGATATGACAGAGTGTAAGTTAAATACATAATACATTCCCATGTACTCATCTTTTTTTCTTTTACAAAATAATTTCTGAGAAAATCACTTTGCACCCGCATTCTCTCTTTTCTCATTCTTTTTTTCAATTTTGTGGTTCAAAATACACTATGATCAACATAAGCATTTTGTTCAAAGAAGTAATGGTTCTGCACGAGCACTTTTAGGTCTTTTGGGTTTCAAATTTTTCGTTATAAGTGTGGAAATGTGATTGTTTTATTGTGAAGGAACCATTTTTATATACTGCTGGAAGGAGAAGCAACTGGCAGGCTCCTAAGGTACGACCCTCCCACTAATACGACTCATGTCGTTTTGGAAGGCTTGGCCTTCCCCAATGGAATCCAACTGTCCAGGAACCAAAACTTCCTCCTCTTCACTGAGACCACCAATTGCAGGTAATCCATTGCTACCACGACTGCAGATATAACGTGTACTCTCTGTTCAACCACCATGAAGTTCTACATTTTGCTTCTGATGATTTCGGTTTGCTTCCCCGTTAGGATTATCTATGCACACTTGTGTAGAATTTATGAAGTACAGTTGTGAAACGGACTACTTGAGGCATCGTGCCACCTCAGACTGATTAAATTTGGAGTTGCATCTCAGGTTGATGAAGTACTGGCTGGAGGGTCCAAAGACCGGGACCACTGAAGTCCTCGCTGATCTTCCGGGCTATCCAGACAATGTGAGGATTAACGAGAAAGGGCAGTTCTGGGTGGCCATAGATTGTTGCAGGACGCCGGCACAAGAGCTTCTCAGTCACAATCCATGGTTTAAGAGCATCTACTTCAGATTGCCAATAAAAATGAGCATCTTGGCGAGGCCAATGGGGATGCGGATGTACACGGTCATCTCGCTGTTCAACGAGGAAGGAGAGATCTTGGAAGTTCTTGAGGATAGGAAGGGTACGGTTATGAAGTTAGTGAGTGAAGTAAGGGAAGCCAATGGGAAGCTTTGGATTGGAACTGTAGCTCATAACCACATTGCCACCCTACCTTATCCCTGAGAGTTTGCCTTCTCATGCATTTTTTGTGCTTTCCTTTGGTCAGGAGTACGCCTTACCAAACTTGGTCGTGCTACTACAAAGCAATTAGTTACCCCGCCTAGGGAAACCCTTAGCATGTTATTTTCCTGGATTCTCTTATGTCCTACCGTTATAATCAGAGGTCGCAATGTCATCACCGCTCCAATTCTGCATTTTAATGTCCTCGCACTTCCTCCCCTGCCCAAGCTTCTGGATAACGGTGACCCCGACGTGGAAAAGTTGTCAATTGGTGGTTGCAGTCAAGTCTGTGATCGAACATTGAAATATTGCCAACCAAGATTCATCAATTTACTTACTATATGTCGCCGATGGGTTAGTTTCACACTTAGGATTCATAAGTTTGCATGCCCTCTCAAAACATAACAAAAGAAAGCTTGTTCAAGCACATCTGAACGGTGCAGACAATAATCCCCTCGTTCTCATCTTTTGATCTGTAAAGAAAGCTGCATTTGAACTCAGATGTATAAAACAGTACACTCAAGAGGAACCATAGTGTATGGATAAGATGACACACGCATAGTGTATGGATAAAGATAACTGCAGAATGCTTACTGTCGACTCTCTCAAAGTTTTTCTTACTTGGCCCTTCAGCATGTAAGACCTTCCCAAAAATGTCAAGAGGAATGACTAGCTAGTTAAACAAGGAAACTAAGGATGTGGTCCGCCTCATAGTTTACCGCTTCATCTAGGAACAGAAACCTCTGTCCCCCTTTTTGAAAAATCAGATTGCTGTATATTGAGTTACTCATCAGAAAAATCAGATTACCTGATTTTTGTTCCATGTGCAATTTCCGAAATGCAGTTACAGATCGTAAGTAAAAAGGAATGAAGAAATTTTAAGACCAAGGGTAGATACAGTCGGCCAAGTCCACACTAAGTAAATCTGGATTCCACTTCCGCAAACTTCACAGCAAAAAGGGTAAAGGGAAATTTAGAAGCAGGCAATTTAGACTAAAATTCTCAGTTATACTGAATCACTACAGGTACCCAACAAGTAACTAATTCACAAAGCAAACCTACTATGAGAAAAACTTGAATCCAGATCAAAGATTTAAACAGCACGGCAACAAAAAATAAACAAATAAATGCATTCAACAGTATGTGTCCCATGAAAAACCTAAATCTTGTCCTACTTTTTTTTTTTGGGGGGGGGGGGGGGGGGGGGTGTGGTCCAAAGGGTATGCGCCTAATCTGATGACAGATGGTGATTAATACTGCTAGTGACAGACTAAGAGGAGACGGCTGTTTTTGATACAAAGCCCAGAGGCAGCTACTCACTCCATTTTAGAAGAATTTGACTCTGCTGCATTACCATCTTTCTGATTTGGAGAAGGAATAGGTGCTCTGAATTTCAAGTCCCCAGCTGGTTGCTGCTGTTCGTGCTGTAACTGCTGCTGCTGAAGTTGGTGATGCAGTTGATGCTGTTGAAACTGGTGTTGCTGCTTCTGTGACTGAATCTGCAACTGTTGAAACTGCTGTGCAGCCAGAAGAGTGTGCATTGCATGGTTGTTGGGATAGAACTGCTGGCCACTTCCAAACGAAGGGTAGTTCATCATGGGTCCACCGTTGGGCATAGCTTGGCCAGTTAATACCTTCAGATGCTGTATCTCCTCTTTGAGTGCTTCATTCAAAGCTGCAAAGAAGAAGGGGTATGCCCCATCAAACCTCCTACCAAATTAAATTCAATATGCAATTCTATGCTACAGAACCATAAGTGAGGAATCTCAGAGTGAAAGTAGTAAAACCAAATGACACTTTGTAGTAACAATTATAAACAGAACAAAATAATGCTTGCAGACACTCTTAGACAACTCTCTGGAAATGGCTTCTGCAAGAACCAGACAGCAACTAGACATAATCATTGTGGTAAAGCACTTCAAATTGCTGCGCAAAGAGTCCAAATAAATACCATTACTACATTATATCAGAAAATAGAGCAAAACAGAAAAATTAATCATTGCGATAATATCCCCCAAAAAAAATTATGATGACAGAGCATTTGAAAAGGGTGAGCAAGACAAGGGAAAATGTACAGAACTTAAATTCCAACAATATCATCGTGCAGAAGCTAGCATATCTTGCATACCGGATTTACACAGATTCCCCACATCCATACTCTCTTGCACCTAATCACCAACTTTATAAAAATTGCTAATGACAATGGTAAGAAAGAATATCTGACTAACACGAGGATTGCTGAAGAACATCTTGTTGACTAATTAAAAGTACCACATTACTGTGATATACACATACTGTGATATTCCGTGAGACAGTAAATATTGGAGGAAATCACAAAAGATTTTTTCAAACAAAGGATTCTAGTACATAATGTGGAACAGGAGTCAGAACACTGGACATTACTTCGTTTGCAGTCCACAAAAAACCTACAACTAACAAACAGGTGCATTGATCCGTCATATGCTTAGATGATCATGTCATTTCTCCTGATCATCATCTTCCTAGTAGGACCTCTGGCACAGCAACTTTATTGATTTCCACCAAAGCAGTTAACTTCCATCCTATGAAAATTCTGTTTTTTTCTCGAATCCTTTAACTACACAACTATTCAAGATGTTCAATTAGCCATGCAATGCACATCAGGTAAAAGGGGTCAACATCACTAGATTAGGCACATGCACAAAAATAACAAAAAGATTGCATTGCATTTGAGGTTAGATTGCATCCATTCAAATTTCCTAATTTAAAGCTTCACGTTTTAGGAATTATGTAACAATTTAGGAAATTCCACAATTTAGATCAAAATTTAATACTAATTATTTCCATGCCAAAACATCACTACAATTCTTTTCATTATTAGAAGCAAAGAGAATTAATTAATGCAACACAAACGACTGCAGTCATTTGTACAAGAACCATAACATAAGAAGCAACAGTCTGAAGATACAACTAATAACAAGCAGCTGCATCTTTCTTTTATATGCAGAAGCAATGAGACACTACAGTTCTATAATTATGCCATACTAACTTGTGTGGACTTAAGAAAAGGCCTAGACAAGCAGAAGTGCAAACAAATTAATAATAGTTATAATACTACAGAAGGACATATCAAAGATCAAGCCTTACCATCTTGCAAATGAACTTGTTGCTCCATTGTTTGCAACCGCAGTTTCAATTCACTATTCTCAGCAGTCAAACCATTTGTGTCTCTCTGCATAATCCAAACAAGGAATATATTGATAATGATGCCAGTGTGCAAGCGACACTACTTGTCAAGAACGATAACATGAGAAAAGCAAAAGGAGAACAAAATGTCACTGGGAGCTGTTGTAGCACTTTGAGCAATGAACAAACCAAATCAGCTCACATTCAGACTGCCCAATCAGACACAATTTTCTGACCAAAAAAAAAAAAAAAGTTAAGACACAATCTACCTGCAGCAGAGTCAGCTGTGCAGACAAAGTTGTTGCTTCAGTTTGTAAAGTTTGTACTTTCCGTTCTAGCTCAGCTATGTATCGCATCTTCCTTTCCTTTGACCTTGCAGCCGATTGTCTGTTTGCCCAGATCCTATTGAATCACCAAAAGGATGGTGTTGAAGTTGCATATAATGTGGATATTACATAATTACAGTACATAGATAAAAAGAGGTTACCATAATTAATTCTAGAAAGAGAGACAGAGGGCAAAACATAAGACCGAAAAACAGTTTAACTTTCAACTAGATTGCACACTTCATAGCAAATTGAAGCACGCCATAGAAACCCAACTCACAACAGACCTCATTAAGAGTGAGAAAATAGCAAATTACAATACTACTGAAAGCATATACAAATGTAGATATACACAAAATGTTACTCTGCAAGTGAGTCATAATTTCATAAAGCGCTCAACAGTGTCGTATGTACAATTAAGTAAAATTCATGGTCATTCAAAAACATATGGTGTCACATAGCTCACGCTTGACATTTACTATGAAAGGTAAAAAAGGAGAAAACATATGCTCGCTTCTGAATTTCACAAGTAGAAATTCTTAGCAAACATAAACATCCTGAATAAAATCAAAGCCAGAAAAGTTAACGAGGAGACTATAAGTCCAATGTCAGTCCATTTTCATGTTTCTACCTTCCTGCTTATTAAGAAAGCAAACTCTTTCATCAATTATCTAATCAAGGTTCTTAACACATACTCAAGTCAAAACTCTCGCAAAAAGGCAGCAGAGCACCTCTAGCCACACATTATCGCAATGGAAGTGGAAAATGTTCTAAGTCTATTACTCTAGGTGCAACCAGCTATTATAAGTACTTCTGAATGAAAGGTAAAAATGCATTATAGTAAAATCCTGTGCTAGTTTGAATTCCTCTTGCAAACATTTACAATATCATCCAATCAGTTAATTACTTAAAGCAACTTTCAACCTTCGATCATGTACTATAGAAGATGTACTAACTCTAAGAGAGCACATCAGCTCATGAAAAACAACAGACATCAGTGACGAAGCAGAATACACATCGAAGTACATGAGCAGCAGAACTCAAAACCTAAAACCTAAAACCTCCCTTCTCCATGTACAATGCCTAAATGTAAACTGTTCTCATTGTTAATAAGTACCTCTTTTAAATCTATGCCCATACAAGCACCATGCAGATTAAAGTGCACTTTACTCTATTGCATCATTTTAAGACTACCACTACATGAGAATAGAGATCATAATGTTGTCACACAGGTCAAACTAACACCTTTGAAAGCAAACCAGCATAGGCCATACGCAGACTACCTAATGTACACGAGGTGTAGCACACATAATGTCCTGAGAAGGAGAGACAAGCTGTATGCATTCAAACTTATGACCTATCAAAACTCACTACCGCTGCCCCCACATATACATATTCACGATCACCAAAATAACACGAGTGAAGGTAGAAGCACAGGAGAGAGAACACATCTGATGTCAGTACAAATAGTTCAAATGAATCAGCAAACCAAACCTAAGGCAGCATTTTTTTTCCTAAAACCAGAGAATTAAGTCAAAATAAAATAAAATTGCAACGTTATATTTTGCACTAAACATAAACCACTTTACACGTCAAATCAATAAATCAGCAAACCATGCGTCTATTTCGCAGGCAGGAATGGTCCCAGAATTGTCCAAAAATCATCCATACAACAACCATAGAACTATCTATCACGAGTGGTGAGCCAAGATGTACAACTAATGTCTAGACGGTGCAGTCAATACTTATCATCCGAATACCAAACACTAAATGATTGAAGCATTTATTAAAGCACAATCAACAACAGGTTTATGCTATATATGCAAGGCATGGGCGATATCAAACGCTGACTTCAGCAACTTGCTAGAGCTAGCAAGTATCGAAAAACTCTCTTGATCCACTGTTTACCTCTTTGCACGCTTGGGATCAATCAGTGCAAGCTCAGCAAGCTTCGCAGCAGACATAGCCTTCTTGGCATCTGCAGCAGATGCATCCTCTGAACCCGACATAAGCATCTCGGGCTTAATACTCGTCGACCCGTCCATAGACTGGCTATGCTGATGTCTAATTCTCGGCCGCTCGGTCGACCCAGAAGCCACGTTCTCCGCAGAAGACGGGGCAGCACCCGAACCGGAGTCCCCAGCACCCGGCATGGCCATAGGAGCAGAAGAAGGCTCTCCCATCTGAAACGACGAAGTCGCGGAGGACGAATTGAACTTATCCATGTCGAGGTACATGGAAAACAAATCCTCCTCGGTATCGTCCGAGAACGAAGGGCCGTCCGCGGCCCCCACGACCCCGAGATCGCTGTCGAAGCTGATGTCATCAGGGAGAGTGAGAATCTCGGAATGGGCGCGGCGGTGGCCGCGGTTCCTCGGCGGGTTGTCGGGCATCCGGCTAATGTCGTGGCTGAAGTCGGAGACCAGGTTCTGGCCCTGGGCCATGGGGAGGAACGAGGAGGAGCTCGCGGCGGCCGACGGCTGCTCTGGCTTCACGGAGAAGGCGTTGGCATTGGGCGAGAACCCGGCGAAACGACCGGAAGGGGGCGGCGGCAACCCGCTGCTGTGGCCGGTCAATTTGTCCTTATCCATGGCGACCCAAAGGAATCCCCGCAATCCACCTTGAAGCTGGCGACCCCTAGAGACCAAACACGATCGACCCAATCGAGAAGACCCCGGGAGGTCAACTTCTGCAGCTTAAAAATCCCGCCTTTACAAGGAAGCCGATGGAGGCGGGCAAAACCCTAGAGCGAGGAAGATCCGGGGAGAGCGGAGAGCCGGAGAACGGACGGAAACGAAGGAGCAGGGCGGGTGGGGAGTGAGAGGAGCTGGAAGGGGCGTGAAAGTTTCGATTTTTATGCACCTCTCTGTCTAGGGATTGTAAGAGGGACACAAATTCTTGCAGGCGAAGTCAGACAGAGAAGAGAGAGAGAGAGAGAGATCAGATCTTCATGTGGAAATGGGGGAATAAAATGGAGGGGAGGAAGGGGAAGGTGGGGGTGTAAAAGGGGAGAATGAACAGCCTTTTTGGTCTTTCTTTTCGCAGAGGAAGGAGGCGCATCACATGGGGAGAGACAGATGGTTGTCGGAATAGAGAAATATAGTGAGAGAGAGAGAGAGAGAGAGAGAGAGAGAGACTATGTTACTTGTAAGAACAGAGAATCGAGAGGAAGAGAGAGAGAGAGAGAGATCTGAGGAAGAAGAAGGACGAGGCTTCTTGGGAAAGACAAGGGAGGGAGACAGAGAGAGGCCTGTTTTTGGGTTGGGCCTGTTTCTTCTTCCTTCCTTCCTTCCTTCTTCTGATTTGGCTTTAGTAAAAGGAAAGGTGTGATGCAAGATTTGGATGACACATTGCGCTCTTGCCTTTAGGTGGTGACCTTAGATCTTTCTTACCCTTCTTGTGCTTCCATTCCCATGTGGAGCTTGAGACCTTTTATCATGTTGCCCATCATGCTAGGGTGCTACGTGATCTCTCAACCAAGCGACCCACGTGCACCATTTAGAAATAAGAGCGCAAATAGTCTCTGAAATTTAGCCCGACATATAATATGCTACATAAACTTTTGATTCATTCAATGTGATTCGTGAATTTTCAATTTGTTTTATATAACCCTTGAACATTTTTTACATATTTAATTCAATTCTCGAATTATATGAAAATATTAAATATTGTCATTTTATAAATTCAAGTTCAAGAATAACATTAAAAATGATCAAATCAAACACGTACCAAAAGTTCACAAATTACATCAAATAATTTAAAAGTTTATGGATCATATTAAATAAATGATAAGTTCATAAGGCACAATCAACATTAAGCCAAAATTCAATAATCATTTGTATTATTATTCTCAAGCATATATATCGGAAAAGTTTCCAATAAAAATTAAGATATTTCAAGATACAATCGCAATATTCCTATAAAATGATTCCTCCAGAGATTGTAGAAATCGATCATGCCGTCATATTAAAGCGATGTCTTACGTATCTGAGTTGTTGATCGTCTTGAAAGCGCAAAAATATATATATATATTTTTGGTGGCCTGAACCCCCCCACACAAATTTGGGAGTAAACCCCTGCGGAGACGTGGAACCACCACCCACGCACCCTGGCAGGTAAGTCGCTGTGTCTCCACTTGCCTCCTTGCAACTTGCGTTGGAGGGGCTTCGAACTCCGGCCTCCAGCGTGAAGATCCAGAAGCCTACCAGCGGAGCCACCCTTGCGGGGGGTGCAGCGCAATAAATATTTCATCTCTAATCAATCAATGATGAACGAAATTAGTTATAGGTTTCGATTTCCTGGAAATTCCTTCTTCCCCTAGTCAATTCTACGGACCTAGGGACCAGGAACGTGCTCGAAGGAAAATCCATAATTGGGACGTCGTACTATCAAACTCCCAAAAAGGACCAAAAATTTACCTGCTGTCCAGGTACCAGGTCGCCGCTCGCCAGATCTTTCTTAACTCCGCTTGTCGTTTCTGCGCCCCAGCCTCGCGGAAAAATCTGGCCCGTCTGAGGCGGGATCCACGTGTGGGCTCCACCAGATCTAACGATGGATCTGTAAATTAGGCTCGCCACGTCGGAAGCGCTGCAAATATCCCGAGAATTGGTTCCCGCCGCGTGGCGTGAAGAAAAAGGTTGGACTGAAAAACCTGAATTAACGCGTTCGACCGGGAATTCTCGGTGAATCCCGACAACCTGGCTAGCCACGTCGACGCCGGGCCGGTCACGTCAACCTCAATTCAGTCGACTTCGGTGGCGATCGTTTGATTAGACAATTTATGCTAATAGAAGAACTTGATTAGAAAGATAAAAAAATAATGAAGATTCAATTCAAGAAGACAACACGATGCCTTCAACTTTTAATATATGGTCATTATTATCCTTGATCTTGAATTAATAGAAAAATTACAATTTGCATATGGACTTCATTTCTTGAGCATATTTATCTTATTGCCCTCAGCGATATTGGAATTAGTCTTTTATTAAATCACATTGAACAAATTAAAAATTTAAAAATCATATTAAACATTAATCTAAAGTTCAAGAACTATATTGAATAAATCATAGATCAAATTTAATAAATTAGAAATTTATAGATTATATTAAATAAATTAAAAGTTTATAAAATATATTAAACATTAGATTAAAATTTATGAACCATATTGAACTAATTAATAGTTCACAAATCATATTATATATTGAGCTAAAATTTATAAGCCAAATTTCCACAAAAAAAAACAAAAATACAAGTCAAAATGTAGAATTTTTCCATCTTAAAATTAAAGGTTACAAAGTATAAATTTTAAAATTTAGTAGACCTTCAGTGAAATTAAAAGGAATTCAAGGGCGGCCATGTGAAATACAAGTCAACAGTTGATATTTTTGAAGGAAACCAAACGCCTGCATTGGTTCACGAGAGATGATGCCAAATGGCGATACATAGCAAATCTCAAATTCTATTCACACAAAAATCGACCGTCGCGATCGTGACAGATTTCATCACATTACACCAACACAATTTTAAAAAAAAAATGAGCAAAAAAATTAAAAATTAAAGTTAGGGACTTTTATTTTTAACAAAAGGAAAGAATTATTGATAAATTTGATAAATCAAATTGAATTTTGGGTCCTCTCTAGCTTTGATTCTCCACGTGCTCGAGCAAGGCGTCGAGCGCGACGTCGACGGCGTCCCGGAACCCCAGCTCCGTCGCGTTCGGGTGCGCGTACGTGATCTCCGGTATCATCTCGATCACCCGCCGCCGCATCGCCGCCGCCTTCTCCGGCGGGATCGCTGCCAGCACCTCCTCTATCTCCACCCCGAGCCGCGTCTCCCCCTCGCCGACGTCGATGAGCACCGAGTACTCCCCCGGGTCCCCCGCCGGGAGGTACCACCGGTACTGCGTGTACGCCGTGTGCCGCGAGAAGAACACCGGCACGCACCCGGCCAGCACCGCGTCGAACGCCGACCGCCGCGTGAACGAGTCCCCCGGCGCCTGCAGGCAGAACCGCGACGCCGCCATGACGCCGAGCACGCGGCCCGGCTCGTGGCACGCGGCGGGTGACGACGGCTGGCACACCACGAGCTCGCACCGGGCCGACTCGCCGCATTGGCGGATGAGGTCCTCCCTTATCGCCGCCTTCCCGGGGCCCTTCCGCGGGCCGCCGATGAAGGAGAAGAGGTGGGGCCGGTCGGAGTCGGTCACGCGCTGGCGCCACGCCTGCATCTCCGCCGACGTGGCGGGGTGGAAGTAGGAAGGGTACGGGATGCCGTGCTGGTTGGAGCCGGTCCAGGGCTGCCGCTCGACGGTCAGCACCGACATGTTCCGGACGGCCGGGAGGTCGAGGAGGGAGTTCGCGCCGAAGTCCGGGCCCTGGTTCGAGAGGCGGAGGAAGTCCCATGCGGTCCGGCCGAGGACCAGGAAGTGGTCCCGCCCGCCGCGCCGCCGCCATTCCGGGAGGGACTGCACGTGCTCGGCGAGGTCCACGGCGAGGGCGTCGCGGGCCGGGAGGCTGAGTTCGCGGAACATGCTGGACGCGTAGAGGCCGGCGTAGAAGGGGACGTAGAAGAGGTTGGCGCGGGCGGGATCGGAGACGCGGCACGGGTGGTTCTCGAGGCGGGCGTGGAAGATCATCTCGGCGATGAACTGGTGGGTGGCGAACCAGCTTCCGCCGCCGGCGACGCCGCCGACGGGGGGAATGGGGCGGCCGAGGCCGCGGTTGGAGACGTAGGGGCACATGTCGGTGTAGATGTTGAGGAGCGGCAGCGGAGGAGGAGGTCGGAGTTGAACTTGGAGGGGAGGGAGTGGACGTAGACGGCGGCGCGGGAGCGGCAGGCGGCGGGGGCGTCGGGAGGGGTTCCGGCGACGTCGTCGAGGGTGAGGTTGATCGCGGGAGGTCTTCGTATCGCGGCGTCGGGGCGGCGGGGATCGAAGCGGAAGTAGAGGAGGAGGAACCAGAAGGCGAAGAAGGAAATGAGGAAGAGAGCGGGCTTGAGCTTGGAGGCCTGATCCTTAGGGTGTCTGGTGGAGGATTTGGGCTTGTCCGCCGCCGCCGCCGCCGCCGCCGCCCACGGCAGCGCATTTCTCAGCTTCCTCAGCATCTTTTTCCCAAGAGAGAGAGAGAGAGAGGGAGAGGGAGAGGGTTTCTGGAATGGGGATGGTGGGTAGAATGCTGATGGCTTCTGGGGGATGTCGAAGTCAACTGAAAGGACCGACCGACACCACATGAACGGGGAAAAGAAAGGTAAAGTAAAGAGGAAATTGTCGCAATTCCATATAATTTATTTTTTTGTCGGTGGGTTTCTAATGAGGAGAAAGAGGAATATATGTTGGTGGTGGTTAGGGACAAATGTGATGGTTCCAAAAGTGAGATCACGAGAGTCCCCAAATGCTAGGGGGATCAAATTGCCATTAAGTTCATACACGAAGTTTGTCCAACCTTTAGGTGAGAGGGAGGGGCCTTGTTTCCCATGTTCCATGCTATATATCCATCTAATTTTGTCGTATGGTCTGTAAATCGTGTAAATTGTACATGAAATTTATATTGTTACAGTTTAGAAGACCATCGAATTCACACTAATTTGAGGTGGGCGGCCTTGACTAGAGGTCGTAATCAACACTGAGAGAGAGAGAGAGAGAGGAGGGAGGGGGAGGGGAGTTTGAGAAAGAATCTAAAGGTCTTTGTGTTGAGTGTTAAGTGATGGATGAAGATAACAAACTGGTATAGTAAATGAGAAACATACCGGTCATCCCTCGATTTCATAGTTAGGGACCTTCCTTACGAGCATGAGCTTGAGATGAGATCCCACTATTAGGGAAAAACTTGTATAAATTCATGGTCCACATCAAATACAATTTATGTTGTTTGAATTTTAAAAGACTCATACGGAACTATATGATCAATAGTCGTAATTGTACCATCAATGATCATATTTAGACAAGTATTTAACTCACCATTCAACCTCATGATCGCCTCAGTGTTAAAAGTTTAATATAAGTCAATCATCCCTTATATTGTGTACAATGTCTAAGTGGGAGAATTTAAGATGAAATAATTTAAAGGGTCTCGTTAATTGATGTGCTCAAAACACTTATTAGTCATATACCTAATAGAAGTAAGAGTTTAATTTTCAATGCATCAATTGTACAAAACCCTAATTCAAAATTTGTCGAGTAAAAGCAGGAGCATCCGAGAGAAGAATGCGAAGGAGACGAATGTAATAAATACCAACCGTTATCGATCTAAAAAGTTCTAGCAAATAGCAATTTTTTGGAATAATAACCCCTCTACATAAAGTACTGATCTCAAGTCGGGTCAACTGACAACGCACGACGATCATTGTCGACCCGAGTTTAGATGCACGAAATGCGCAGACGAAAGCTCGTGCGCGGCCGGACCAGACGAAGTCCAACGTCGATGATGACGACGACGACGGTAAGCAAAGAACGAGACGCAACCTCAGAAAAGAGGTCGCATCTGGAGCCGACGTCTAGGCCCAAAAAGTCAGAAATGGAGGAGGAGGAGGAGGGAGGGAGGCAATTATTGGCGAGATTGACGTTGGCGTGATGGGAATTTGTGACCGGTTTGGTGAACGATCTCGCTTTAAATTCGGTGAGAAAATTCTACTGGAGAAAAGGCCTTAATTGACAGATGGCAGTAGTGAGATATTTCTGGAGAGAGAGAGAGAGAGAGAGAGAGAGGGATTGGCACTTTCTTGCACATGCATTACGTGCAATGCCTTTGGACGTCGTTATCTCTTGGGACAGCAACCACCGACACCGCACGGTAGGAAAAAGTTCAAAGGTTTTGACCCGTTCTGCCTCGGGCAGGGTACCAGTTCTAAGCTTCGAACCGGCGGTTCTATCCGGGAACTGGCCTAGATCGGTTCAAAGCAAGTTCACCTGCTCAGCCGTGACCATTGTGGATTGCAAAGTGAAGATTGTTTATAAGAAATTGGTGCAGTGTAAGGACATTGTAATTGTTGCTTTACTCCGATAGAAGAGCAGAATGTTCGGAATGATGTCCCAAATCGATATTGTTCTAGACCAATTCCCAATCTCATGAGTCTGATTCCTAATTCCAATCTTTTCAAGACGGAACTTATCAAATTAGTTTAAGATTATAGCTTTTGAATCGACACACCTTAGAATAGATTACCATTACGAAACACTATTTAGTTTTTATAATCGTCCTACTCTTACGGGTATGCCGTTAGACATATAGGTATAAAGTCTATGTTTTTACTTAGAGGTAACTAGACTCCCAAGCTTCAGGTAGTGAGTTTGGGTGTGCGGTTACTTTCTTGATCTTGATATGTTTAGGTCCAGCCAATTTTATATGTAAAGATTGAGATTTCTTTAAACACGATTAATCATCTGAAAGGACTTTTAGGCTTAACTTGCCCATTGATCTTCTACTAATCGAGATTAGATCTCAACATTAAGGTTAAGACAAAATAGTGCCTTAATAATCATTTTTTTTGGAGCATATTTGAAGACCTCAGCATTCGAGTCGCACCTACACCATATATTCTCAAAAACCTAACCTATGCCACGAAATAAAATTATAAATATTTTATCCAATTACAATGACAACATAATAAACCAAATGATTGAGTTACTAGACGACCACCCACTTGTCACATTACTTCCAATTTTCTTTATAATTGGAGTAAAACAAGACGAAACACCGCCGTTTGCCACACGGCCCCCAACTTCTTGGACCAATCACTTTGGATAGGAGGGCGCACACATGGAATAAAATAGCACTTAGAGTAATGCTAGGATGAAGGCAGTCAATATTCTCTAACTTAAAGCTCAAGAAAAGGGAAAAAAAAATAAGTAGATTATATTTAAAGTTCTTATGTCCTAGTTATGATAAAGTCAATGATCCCACGCAATTTTATAACAGGGTTAAACTCATAAGGAAAGATATTTTTACGGGTGATCAATTCCTAATCTAGTCAGATCCCATCTCGAAATCAAAAACTAGACTGGAGAGACTGGTTTCTAGTTTCTGAAATCAAGAACCAAATCAATCGGTCCAAATTCAATTATGGGGTGGTCTAATGGAATGGGTCGAATTCAAATGAGAGAAAGCTTTGAACTTCATGAGCGGTGAAGAAAATCTAGAGAAAGGGAAAAACTGAAAGAGTAGAATAGGCATGGGCGTCGTGGGGTGAAAAGAAAAGACTCAAAAAAGAAGAGGAGGCATGCGCAAAAAAATTATAAAATAAATAAATACTTTTGGGTGGTCCGGCTGATTTGGTCAAGCCTAAGTAATTTCCGGTTCAGTCAATCAATCTTGTTCACCCCTAAAAAACCTATGGCCAAATTCTCACTAATTCATGGTTATTTATTGTTCATTCTTTATTGCACGCTCTTTCTTGGTTATTGAGTAAGAGAGAATATTTGGTGCACGATGCATTTCTCACTGTTAGATTGTGATAAATTTTTTCATAAAACTCATTAGATCTGATGATTGAGAATATGTTGCTAATAAAAGAAAGGAAGCCTAGAAATTTTGAAGACGTTTCACTTGCTAATTGATTGACAAAGTATAAAGAGAATCTATGCACCAATTGCTCGTTCCATGTCTAACTGTATAGTTTCCGGCCACGTTCACAAGCAACCAGTGCGCACTTAGGGCACACTTTATCTGGTGAGACCGAAAAAATCTATTGATCTACCAAACGATTCTTGATTGTGATGTCTCTCGTACATAGACTATTCAACTCAGGAAACCAACAACCACCTGATTACTCTCATTGTAACCTTGGTGACCAGCGAGATCGGTTTTCGTTGTTCGCTACCCAACAACTAACAGGCAACATTAGAACGAGCGAGCGAGAGAGGACGAATCACGATAATGGGTGAGGAGCTACCATATGTAAAGACTCTTGCGATAGCTATTGTAACTTTCACTACTAGAGATCACAAAATGAAAATGTACGTTACGCTATCCTCTCTACTCCTCGTGTTGTGCTTGTCCGAAAAGCCAGTACGTCCGTCCATAGCGTACGAGAAAAAGGAGACTTGCGAGGGTATCCAATGGTTTTTCTTTCTTTTTTGGCTTTTTAATAGATTGCGAGTGCTGGAGTTTAGAAGCGCGTATTTATAATATCAAACGCAGGCGACTTTTGTTTAATAATACTGGTCGAATAGAGATGATAGTAAATACTGCTACGGAGCCACTACATGTATATTTAATAAATTAAACAAAGGAACATTAGGCTAAAAGCAAAGCACGCTTTTGAGTACAACGTTAGGGATTAAGATTAAGACTACGATTCCATGTGCATTTACAAAGAACTAGATGTTACCCAAAAAAACTAACTCAAATGTAAAAAGCCCATAAAACGAGAGACAGAGTTCATTGAAGAAGCCCAAAAAAAAAAAAAAACAAAACAAAACAAAGAGAAGGAGAAGAGAAGACTACAAGGCTCTGCTGGTTGACTGGCGTTCGAAACGAGCGACGACACGTCTCTTTCCAATTGGTTCAAGATCTGCTACAGCTAAGGCGGCCATCTACGCTCCTGAAATTCGCCGAAATGGCAAAGGGCAAGACCGTGCGTTAGCTTTTGGCGAAAAGGACAGTCCATAAAAAACAAATCTTATTCGGACATCTGGAAAGGAGCAAACGAGAAACGAAGCTCATGCGAAGTTCATGCACATGTTCCATTCGATTGATTTGGTATTTGTAAATGCAATCTCATTCGGACATCTGGAAAGGAGCAAACGAGAAGCGAAGTTCATGCGAAGTTCATGCAAATATTCCATTCGATTGACTGGTATTTGTAAATGCCCCACAAAAGAAGAATCTTTCCCCAACACGTGTTCGCCCGTCCATGATTCCCTATATAGAGACTTGCCCAGAAAAACAGAGAGGTAGATATGCGATTTTCATGGTAGATTTAGTCGTGGGCATCAAGACCCAGTAGCTGTCAAACCCTAACCTACCCTCTAATTTATTTGATTGCATCAGCAACTAGAAACAATCAACCCGTATCAACCAGATTATCCGTTTATTTGAAAGAAATTCTCATGCAATTTAGTCCAACGCGTATAGACCGCAAAATCCTGACTTACAATAAGAACTAGTCAATTAACGACGGCCAACTAAAGTAATCAGGATCAATTGCCTGGGATCGTGGACGTGGATTGCAATCGAAATGACCGAGGCAACTAACGACGACGTGAATTTGGTTGGCAACCAAGAACCAACTGATGAGTTTGACTGGCAGCAACCCAGCAACCCAGCAACCCAAGAGGACAACATCCAACGACTTAAGTTCCAGGGCAGCGACCAGGGTTCAATCGAGCGGAGTCAGGTAGATTTTGACCCAGATCCAATGACCAGGTCCAAGTGTTTGATTGCTCAAAACATTACGAGAAATGACTAATCAGAGCTATCGACGAGCCATATACCAATTTCAGCTAAGGACCGAGAAGTACTACTTAGGATCGGTCCGCAATGACAGTAAACAATTTTAAATTGATTGATGGACCCAAGGTCGCTCGAGGATCGACTGGCAAGAACCAGCGACTGTGGCTGATGGTGGTGGTTTGAGCAATGATGCTGATATAGAGATAGATAAAAAGGGAGAGGCAGAAGATCCTATCGTGTGTGGCGTCCGACAGTAGTATCTTCACAGTACGATCCGATACAGAAATGCCCATCCCTACAACTCAAATAGTAGGGTACTATATAATCATGATGGCATTACTCTTGAGAATGAGAAATACCCTTTGCTTTGATATGGCCTTTGCCGACACAGATCTACAGACGTACGACCAACAAACCTCCATCATCGTCCTTCTTCTGACAATTGCACTCACCACTTCGACTGGTTGAAACAATGTTCGAACGGTACATGTTCATGTCACGCCACCCTAATTAAAAATTATCACAAAGGGTCGCAGAATCCTCTACAGAAGTTTGAAGATGGTAACGCAACCTTAAGATGGCGAAGAAACAGAATGTCGTTCGAGGACTATCTATAAAGTGTTGCGAAGGATCGTGCTTCTCCCCCTCGAGTTCATAAGAGACACAAGCCCCTGTCAAAGTTGTTGCAGAGTGTTGACATGATCACAATAATATGTAGTCATATTGTGCAACCTCGAACTCGAACCAAGTTGTACACGGTCCGTGTGACAGATACAACTACGCAATGATGATACGCAACTCGAGCACAGGGACTAACAAGCATTGCGGCAGCAATAAGAGATTCATCAAATTAAGGATTTTCAGCTAGAGCGATTTCTTACTAAAATTAGGGCACGAACTATCTGCAGAGACTGACCTCAATTGATTAAGGTGAACTCACAGAGGCTCCCCTTAGAAACAAAAGTCATCGCTTCTAACCACTCCTGACAAGTTTACAGAGCACTCCACACCAGAATTCAATTAACCTTATGGGAGGAAACATCGTTAGCAACAGGTTGCACTTGCAATCGAACTCAAAGAGAACTAACCCTTTAAAGTTACGAGAGGAGACAAGCGTGATTTAAGATCCTGATAAATCTCCGATAGACATAGTATAAGACATTAGTATAGCTTGTGTCGCACGCCAAAATATGTAAGTTTTAAGGGCTCTATGTCCAAAAGACTAGTAGTTATACGTGCATCTCCAAATATGCCACGTTAAGACTAGAGGTAGACATTGCGATATGACCAAAAGTTACAAACCAGTAGCTCATTATAACACTCAACACTCCTATGGACCTCCCCAGTGAACCAACATCCAGTTTAAATCGCCAAACAGCAGCGGCAACACGTGCATTATTTTTGGCACAAGCGGTGTAACAACGCGTGGGAATTTGCCATTTGTTTTCCAGTGATCTCTGTGAATAACTTACTAACAGAGTATTGTGAACAGAAAGCCATCCAAAGCAATGGATGGTGTCAATCTCTATGGTTGGCTACTTATCATGGCATGAAGATTAAATGAATACTATGTTTTAGTGTCATTATCAATTTTGGCCAAATGATATATCGTGATTTACTAATTCGTATTTTATAAGTTTTCAGAATCGGCTGCACAAACTGACGATTCTAAAATCATCACAGGTGCATGAAAATTTGCGACTCTAATTGCTACCGTTAGGTTGGGGACCGCTTTGGCAATTGATTCACACTCCAGATTTTTCTACTCAGATAAGCATGAATTCATGAGTGGTTTGGTATGACAGCCCAACAGTAAGCAGGTAATGAGCGATCGCGATCAAGGAGCTTGATGATGGGTCAGGGGGTTAAGAAGATTCGCTATCTCGAAAGATGTTGCGATGAAGTGCAAAATCCCGTGATGTGGCTACCCTACCAGGGAATTCAGGTTCTTAAAATAGGCACGCGGATATTTTAATGATTGAAGGAGGGAAAGGGACAGATTGTTCATCGAAGCACTTGCCTTGGGCAATTTGTGTGAAGCTTCCTGACGAAATAATCTATATATGGACACGATTAACGAGTATTTCGAGCAAGGTTTGAGGACCATATTTTTTGTTGGTAGACAACCGACCCACCAAAAAAAGACACCAAACTGAAGTTGACAGATGAACACTGGTCGTTCTTTGTTTCACAAAGATTATCTTCTCAACCCAGAGTTAAAAGAAGTGAGAATAAGTAAGCACACTCTAGACTACGAACATCAGGTTAAAGACAGTCGCCCTACCAATTTTAAAAACTCTGCAAATGTTCACGCACATGATTCCATCTCTTCGGGTATTGATAATTCAACAGCACCTACTTGTTTCATCGATAGTTTTTAATGAGTCCTAGGATATTTCGGGCAGATTAGAATGTTCCATGTCAATATTTGTCGTCTTAGAATATTTCTAAAGATCCACCATCTAGACAAACTAAATATGCCAGTAGAAATTGAAAATCATTAGTTACATTATAGGAAGTTTCAAGTACTCCGAGGAAATAGTAAGCAAATTTCAGAAATACCAACT
The DNA here is from genome assembly GCA_016097615.1 of Eucalyptus dawsonii. Taxonomy (NCBI): domain Eukaryota; kingdom Viridiplantae; phylum Streptophyta; class Magnoliopsida; order Myrtales; family Myrtaceae; genus Eucalyptus; species Eucalyptus dawsonii. The sequence continues at coordinate 1,305,166 of CM027871.1, forward strand.
AACACACCACAACAGATACAGACAAGTCACAACAGATACAGACAAGTAACTTGCAACAACAGTGCATTATAGTACTAAACAACGGACGGTCAGGGCATCAAGATAATGTGAAGCATGTCAAGGGAGAAAAGGTCATCTAAACTATGAAACAAAGATCAAGGCAACAAGTAACAGCAAGATTGGTAACAGCCAAAGCACGGTAAAGCACAGAGAAAAAAATGATCAAGCACAAAGAGAAGAGAGAAGCTTGCAGAAAGGACATGGAAATAACCGAGCAAACATCACATCAGCTGAAGCTCAACTTTCACTTTCCCAAGACTACAAGCACGAGGCAAGTTCTTGAGTACGTTGAAAAGGACAACAACAATGAGACAAACGTCACAACCATCCACAGATTATTAAGAAAAAACCTTTTTATTCTAGAACAATATATCAAGACAACCTCTAATTCGAGGAAGAATTTGTATTTACAACAGTTCAACCTTCTGTTTTGCTTTTTCTTCAAAGAAATAACTTAAGTATTAATTATCTAAACTGAGCCAATCAAACTCTCAAATCATTTTGAAAATTATGCAGCTGACATCCCCAGATAAAACAAAGGCAGACATCCAGATAGAAAAAGAGAAAGCAACACAAAAGCATGTTGCGGCACATCATACAGAAATTAACAAAATGAATGCTTCATTTAATTAATATCAATGTAACGGTAGATGATTGGTTCAGAGGGAACAGAATGAGGAGATAGGATGGAGAAGGCACTTAAAAATGACAATCATGGAACATGCATCAACCAATAAGAATCTGCACCCTCACAAGGCTCATAACATTGTCAGAAGCCAGCAACTTAAATACCTATTAGGTAGCTTATGCACCCAGCAATTATCATCACACAATGCACATTTCCACTTCTGAAGTCAAAACGGAATTGCAAAGACATGCGCTTAAGATTGAAAATAAGTAAGACAAAAATGAGCCCTCAGAGACATGTACACATACTGAGAGAGAGCTATCTTCATGCCAACCAGTTGAATTTTGAGGATGTCAGCAATATCATTCAAAATGAATTAACGCACCTAAACATCAGATACAGAGAGAGAAATTACCTGCAACCATGACTCAATTTTTATTGGCCAGCACCATAACCTTGCCCATGATGGGCACTTGGTGTTGGCTGCGGCTGCTGCTGCTGCTGCTGCTGCTGTTGCTGCTGCTGCTGTATCTGCTGAAGAAGGTTCGCAGCAAATTGCAATGTTGACTGATAGCGCTGGTTCTTATCAACCTCATCTTGTACACCCTGAGCAGTCCCAGAAGCAGAGGACTGTATCTGCTGTGGTTGATTGGAGACATCGGTATATGTTGTGGGAACAACAGTTTGTAGCTGAGAAAAAGGAGGACCTTGAACCTGGCTTGCCAAGCCAGAAGAACTGTGCTGGTGTAATAGTGGTGAACTGTATAACCCAGAAGAAGTGGGAGGAACTTCAACTGGATACTGCTGGATGGAAGCTGCAAACTGTCCACCTTGGGAAGGGATATTAGTAAATGATCTAGAAACTGTGCCATATTGTGAAGCGTTGAGCACAGATTCTTGCATTTGGGTGGAAGCAAGGATGGCCGGCACTTGCATGGACTGGCTAGCGGTGCTTGGGATGGTTGTATAAGGCTGAAATTGGGTTACTGATGACATCGGAGCATTCAACTGACTCCCGGGTTGTTGCACTGAATACCCACCACCATCGGATGCTTGATGTTCTTGCTTCCATGCTTGCAATGAAGATTCATTGTTAGGTACAACAGGGGGAAACATTGGCCTTGAGTTTTGCTGAGAACTTTCTGTAGATGATGTCCGTGCACTTGCAGGAAGTAATGAAGCTAGAGTTGCAATAAGCTCGGGTGTTAAAGCAACTCCAGCTTGGGATGCTGCAGCAGCATTGCCATGTGCCTGTTCGTGAGAAGCTGAACGCATTGCAGAGGACTCACCCATGTGTTGATACAGCAGTTGCTGTGGAAGTTTTGCATCCTCTTGTGCATTTCGAAGAACTTGTTCCTGCTTAGGGGATAGATATCCATACTCGGGTTGGAAAGCAGGCATCCTCTGTGCATCAGCAAATTGGGAAAGAGCCACCAACTCGTGTGGTTGATGTTGCACAGATGCATTGCCAGGAACCTGAGCAAACTTGAGGACCACTCCATACAGACGCTCAGGACCAGTTACCCTTAATACCTTCCTTAAAAAGTCTGATGGAGGGACAAGAAATAGGGTGGTACCATCATCAAGTTTGGCAACACCAGCACGATCTTTGGAGCCCAAGTACCGGAGAAATTCAGTGTAGGAACCAAATTCTTCTTCACTGTCTGGCAAGAAGAAAACAATGTCGAAACCAAGAGCTTCCTTATAGTGTGTTGCTAGCAAATCCAGACTTGTTCTAGCCGAGCAATTGACAACTTCAGGACTGCAAAATAGGCAAAGCAGCGATTGAGAGACCCATCTCAGTCTAACTTATGTAACCATCTCAGGTAGAATACAGTATCCAAACGATGTAGAAATCTTACAACACGACAAATCCTAGGAGTTAATTCAGGCAACTACTAAAGCATCTAAAACCCCTAAATTTGAGTAAGTGCTTTAACCGCAGCACTGAGCTGCTGGCACAATAACATAGAGAATTAGCAATTGCCACAACAGCTGTTCAATAACTAGTATTAAACTTCAGTTTTAGGATTTGGTTTGCCTGAATAATCATAGTCTATGCTTCTTCACGACAACGTCAAAAGCTTTACTAGATATAACAAAAGGTGGCTGCAAAGAAAGAATTTGCTATTAATGGAGCAGTCAGTGAGATAGCTAGTTTCAGGACGGCGTTCCAAAGACTTCATCTGAATAGAAAATTGTAGCCCACTTCCTGGGGCACCTTATATCCACACATACAAATACACAAAAATAGGGTCATAATTTTTCATATAAGAGCAGACACTTACATCTCTGCAGCAAGCCCCTCACCAACAGGCACACATCGAGCATGACAGACAGGTGTTCCACCCTTTGCAATAAGGCCCCGCCAGATGTAATCATCATCAGTGGCTTGACCAGGTCCACATGCAAACCTTGCACCCATTGGACTCAGACGACCATTTCCATGGGAATTTGCATAAGGGCCGGGAATACCTACATCAATTGTTGAACCAGGCCCATGGTCCATCCTCAAGCCACGATCATCCATCTTCCTAGAAGGAAAAGATACCTCGTCGGCAGGTAAAGAAGATTCAATTCTTGACCGCTTGGAATCCCTAGGGAAATGACTAGCATCATAAACATCCCATGAGCCAGTGGCCCTCACAGGAGTCCTAACACCTGAAGCAGGAGAAGGCAGCACACCAGAAGAGGAAGGAGACGACCTCCTCCAGCTTTGGCCCATCAGATTTTTCCCATTGACATCTTGCATGCCATAAGGCAGGTCAACATCATCAAATTCTGAAGAACCATAAGGCCTTGCCGCAATATTTTGACCAACACCATGCGGAAGTGAACCTGGACCCCCTGGATGATTGTGACCAAACATATCCATTTGGGGGTTCCGGAATGGGTGTTCCATTTCTGTCCTTGGCCCTCTAACTCCTGGATGAAACGCAGGGTAATCTCTTCCAGGTGCCAGGTCACTACTGGAGAACATAATGGTTATTCTAGGATCATTAAATAGACGGCCCTGTAATCCTTCCTTGGCGCGACGGGCTTCATCCACGCTTCTAAACTCCACAAATGAATAATGCCTTGAAGGAAAGCTTTTGATTCTCTCAATCTCTCCAAATAATATCATTGCATTATGCAGCATTTGTTCATCAATCTGGACAGAAGGAGGGTAACCTATCCACAAAACTTTACTAGGTTGCCCATCTCCTCTTCTAGACCCTGAAGAATGAGAAGGCTGCAAGAGAGAAGTCACAATATCAGAAACCAAGTAAATAATACGAAGCAATAGGGAACTCTTATCGTCAAAGTTTGGATCGAGTTTCTCTTAAAACAATTTGACAAAACTGCAGTTCATACAAAAGAAACAACCTATTTTATGAATCTGGATCAGCAAACAATTAAGAACTTGAAATAAAATTACATTGAGGAGACAGAACGGCAGAGCCATTCCAGATGCAACCACCTGAAGAGACATGGGACTGTCAAAGAAACTCAGACATCCAAGGCCACAAGATGAACTTTTGACTCACCTGTTGCCTTTTAGAACCTGCATGAACGTCAGTAGACCCCATGCCCCTACCAACAAACTCCCTAGAGTCATGAGTGTCAGCCCAATGTTCCTAATTAGAAAGAAAAACCAGAAACTGTTAAGTCACTTGAACAAGGAAACTTTTCTAAAAGCTATAACATCTTAATCAGACAAGATTCCAAAAAACTGAATTAAAATGTATTAGAAAAATGAAAAATCCACAACAAAGGAGTCTGCTTCACCCCTTAAACGAGAACAAATAATCACATGATAAGTAATCAGAAAAAATTTGTTTCATAGTCAAAATCAAAGGAATATACAAATGTGAGAAAAAGACATATGTGGAATTCTTACAATCCCTTTAACTCCAAATGCCTCCAGATCTGGAGTTACTTAAGGAGATTAGAAAAAGCAAGGAATGTTGCTAGAGCAATCCCTCCAAATCCCTTGATTTCGATCCCTCTTACCAAACAATAAATTCTTTTTTAACCTTTTCTCTTCCTCTCTAATCTGTCATTATTCCTCCATCAAAACAAAGTGTAACAAATATGGTGGATTTATAGTAATTACAAACCAGTTGCATAAGTTTAAAATAGCATGTACTTCAGTTGACTCCTAAAAAGATGCAAACATAAAAAAACTAGCTACGGCTCATTGAAAAAAACTTGTCCAATCCCTCAATTCTAAAATAGAATAGCTTACTCTTCTTGAGGGCTGAGATCGCAGGAAATCCACACGTATTTGATCACCACCTAATTGCTTTCCATTCATGTTTCTCATTGCTTGAATAGCGTCCTCCACTCGGACATACTCCACTAATGCAGTATTGCGGTCTCTAAACAACTTAAAGTCATCAACTTTTCCCGAAATTGAGAAATTCCTCTTCCAGCTCCTCCTTTGAAAAAGCTGGGTTGATCCCTCCAACCCATAATTGCTTGCAAGGTTTAGCCTAAAAGCAACACCAAGTAAGGACACCATGCTAGCAAATTATACAAAGGGAGAAAGAAAGAATAAAACCAGAGAGCATGTTCAACACAAACAAGGTATTGCCAAAAGCAACAACTTGTACAGCATCCAATCCATCATATTCTTCGAATAAGAACGGCATCACATACAAAGAGGTTTGAACAAAGCAGCAGACATTTGAAATGATCAAGCATACAAATACACAATTTTGATCTTTTGTTTGTATACCATCATTTGTTGCCTACACGTCTTACTCCTAGCCATGAAAAACAATTGAAGCTATCTAAGCATTAGCAATTTAGCATCATTCTCTCATCAGCTAACAATAATGGTGGAAAAGTTACTTTAGAAGAATGACAAGGAACTCCAAAAGATAACTGAAAAAAGAAGATGACACACACACACATATATATGTATTTATATAAAGAAAGGAGGAGGAGGAGGAGGAGGAGGAGGTCAACGGTACTGCCAAATTTACATCATCACAATTTAATAAGTATCACCTAAAAACAAAGCTAAAGAATCATGCTTCATATATTCATGCAGGCCTTCTATTGGCATATCTCCTGCTGGATTTCAGATTGATTAACTTAGCCATGTACTTAAGCAATCTTACATTTGTTGGGTTTCAACTTTCAAGCACCATCAAGAACACTAATGACGACAAATGGTGCCCTGGTGTGGCTCAATATTCTGGGTGGCAAAATCCAACACGCTGAATGAAACTTTTAAATTTCCATGTATTTGGCTCTGTCTCTTAATGGAAAAAACAACTTCCAAAGAAATACTTGGCCATAGAGCAAGAACTCTTAGTTACTTCTTTGAAAATAGTCACACACTAGAAGATGCAAGGGTGGAAAACCATATCCTGTAAACCTCTGCCTACACCCACTACCTTGCTTAGAAATTCTAAGAGATGTTACAAGAAATGTAGGGCTGTCACTGGTTGATGGTAGTCATTTGTGCGAAGTGCAAAGGGACAGCATGCTGAATAACTATAGCTGGTACCATGAATAGGACTAAATGGTATGTCAACGAGCTTCACAAATTGCAAAATTGTTTCACTAATATCTGAGGAGAACGAGAAACTTGAGAGATGGTCACTTGCCTAATTTTTTGGATTACACTAACAGAAAGAAGTCACTTAACATTTGAAAGCTGCCAACAAACTACCTATTTAATGATCTTAAGAGAAATATATGATTTAGACAAAATAACTGCATGCACTATGACTGATAAGGAGGTTCACCTATATGGAAGGTCACCAGTAGAATAAGGCTATTGTCAAACTTCGTTATCTCATCAAAAAGTTGTCTATTACTACAGCGGGAGGTAACCGCGATTAAGTAACTTGCTACCCATAGCTTCACTTCATCGTTTCTCAATAATTTAAATTGTTAGAGGAATGACGGACTTTACATATCACCACGTGGAGTAAAATCTACATCTTTTTGCAGTAATATGCTTCCCAGGATGGCTTTCCAAATATTCTATACATCGATCATCAAGACTATTTAGATTTTTCTCAAAAAAAAGGATCTGTAAATTCAGAGTCCCACAGCAAGCAAGAATTGCTCTGACATTCCCTATACTATTCAACGCACCAGATGAGTCCTTAAGGGACATGGCCAGGACAGGAAGCCTATAGCCACATTATTGCAACAGACAAGGTGTTCAGATAGTAGGTATCATCACATGATCACAACTTCACATCAAGATGAAGAGCAGAATGCTGCGTGAAAAAAAAAATGTTGTTGAGGAAAACCCCCTATTGAGGCACTATGTGATGATTCCAATTTAAAGGAAGAAAATAACCAAGCTTGTAAGAAGCTTCCTGTTCACCTCTAAATGGATTGATGTATCATCCAACAATTTACCTTTTTAAGCAGCCAAATTTTTAAAATCATAAACCCCTGTTTGTTCCTTGACAGTAATTCTAGAAAAAGAACACAGCTATTGGCTGAAGCATAGGTTTGGGTATTCAAAAGTCAAGAATCATCAATAAAGTTCCCTGCAAGTTGATAAATTGCCTGCCAAATGATTGCGAGCCTAGCAGCAGTGTGGAGATCATTTCTCCAGTGATCCTGTCTAGAATTGGGGAGGGAAGAAAAAGAAAACAGATTTCCCTCATCTATAAGCATTATCGCTATGCCAAAAATTAAGCTACATCTCCAAATGCGGAGCTTAAGGTTATGCCCTCGGTTCTGTGAAATAACACATAATATAGGATACTACCACTCTATCACTTAGACCACCCTACCTGCCTTCTTCTTTGAGGAAAAAAAAGAGGTGAGAAAACATCAATTATGTAGACAATATAAGTTCTCTAATTATGTGAAACTCACAGTAGACTTGTAACTCGACAAAACGAGTTGAGTTGGAATATACTCACCGGTGCAGAACTCATGGAAATTCTAAATTGACAACATGTCGATGGTGAAAAAAGGCTCAGCCAAAATGAAATTTTCATAGGACAAACTCAAAAATTCAAGATATGTGTTTTATAATGACCTGGACCATGAGGAAAACTAGGGACCATTTTATAGGAATCGAATGACAAGGGCTCCTCCTCAAGAATGTCATAAGTGACAGTAGGCTTCAGTTGCTACTTAAACCATATTTTGAAGCTTTCCTTGAAGTTCATTTACTATATAGTATAGGCATATCATAGTTTATCAGTCATCTTCACATTTTTTGAAAGTGCCAGTTATCAAGTTATTCAACTATGTAAAACCGCAAGTTATCTCATTATTTTCCCATGTGTTCGAAGCCTCAAAAAGAAAATTAAACAATATAGTATGTCTTATTGGTGTCTTTTAGCAGCAGTGTATCATGTGGGTCAACCAGATCAGCAGTTTCGACAATCCCAAGCACAAGAATAACTGAAATTGAAACAATTACCCAGATCGCAGTTCGAATTGTGACAATCTACATTTCAGTTAACCACCCATTTAGATTCTCGAGATTATGTTTCAAAGCACAAATAACCTGTACCGCAGTAAGGCAATGGAGAGGAGCGTGGTAGTCCACTTTTCATTTTTCAATTGTTGCTAGAAAAACTGGCAAAAAGCATTATGTTTGATCCAATTAAACATGCGGCACTAATTGCATTTAACCACATAAACTGAAGCGCGAGTTTAATAAGAGCACCCTCAATATGCAAAGCCTTCATCCAAGAAGATCTAGCCACCATGAGACCTTGCAGAGACATCAAAAGGGTTTCAGCAGAGAATAGGGAAGACCAAAATCTAGTGTCCTCCCTTTTGTATATTTGATAATTGTCGTATTTACGCCACTTGGGCCAAAAAAGAAAAAAGAGCCTTAATCCAAATGCGCAACCTGTACCGTCCAGAACTCAACCCTCTCATAGTTGAAGTATCACGTGTAGCTTTGACACTCTGAAAGTCTAATGGCCATGGACACGACCTTTGCTTTTCTCCTTTAACTTTTCCTTGTTCCTATCAGTCTCCCTTTCAATTTTCGAAGTATGTGTTCCACATGTGATCATACACGCATCAGGATCAAAGGGAACGTGGAATCCTAAGCGAAAACATATTAATTACTGAACGATAACAGGAAGGGGAGCAGCCCCCATTATTCGCAATCGTCGCCACTAAAAGATTTATAATTTTCCAATTTCCTATGGATTTAACCAAGCCCACGCCTCAAAACCAAAACCTAATTCTCATTCCAAGCGCGTCCGAAATCCAATTTGCAGGACATGAGCTCGGTCGTCTTTGTAATTGTATCTTAGCCAGGTCAATCGAGCGCAATCTTATGCCAAACACACCGGACCCCAAGATCGCATAAAAGCACAGCAATTGATAATCGAAACCACGGAAAAAATTGCTGTTCCAGACGGACAATCAACCATTCTACCAAGAAAAGGGAAGCGAATACAAAACGGAAACACGAACGCTCGCGACGGGCCGAATAAATCTACACACGAGGGAGCGGCACGAACCGGTCGAGCGAACTCGATCTTGATCTGGTTCCCCTTGACGGAGGTCCCCTGGAGGGCGTCCTTGGCGGCGGCGGCGTCGTCGGGGCGCTTGAAGAAGACGAAGGCGAAGCTGCGGGCGGCGTAGGAGGTGGCGTCGAGGGCGCCGTACTTGCCGAACACGTCCATCAGGTCCGTGTCGGTGACGTCGCTGGAGAGGTTGCCGATCCAGAGGTTGTTCGACGGCGGAGTGTCGTGGAGGTCCCCGCCGCCGGCCGGCGACTCCTTGGCGGCGCCGTGGTGGGAGGGCCGGATGGACTTGCTCGGAGGCGGCATTGCCGGCGGGGGAAAGGAGGAAACCCTAGAGAGAGAGAGAGAGAGAGAGAGAAAGACAGATTGCGGAGCAGATAAAGAAGAAGAGATTGAAGAGAGCCCTGGAAAAAGAGGGCAAGTGACGATGTCTACTACTCGAGAGAGAGAGAGACAGGGGACGATATATAGTATATATTTATATGTATATGTAAATTATATATAATAATATATTGTTTATTTATTTATATATTTTTTGCTTTGTTTATTAATTATTATATTATATTATGTTACGGATAAAACGGAAGCGGAAAGTAGATTCTAGAAAGCTTGTAGACAGATGATTTTGGTGTTTATATTTTACGTCGGTGATCCACTACATGAGCCTCCTTTAATAATTCTTGATTGTAATGTGTTAAATTTCAAAAAATCATGAAAGAAACTGGGGTTGTGCTACCTTGGGCCTACTGTATGTATAAAAAAAAAATGTAATGTGATTTTAAACTCGATTTCTTAGATGAAGATTCCACAAAAATCTGTATCGGTTGAAACTATATTAACAAGTAAATATTTGAATGTGTGTACTTTACTTCTTCTTTATATAATGGAGAGCATCTTTTCACACGAAATAAAAAGGGCCCATCAAAATATTAAAATATTGATTTGAAACTAGGCGCTCGTGTCAAACATGGCCTTCCCTTTGTACTTGAATTCTACATGAAATGCGATTTGGCTGGAGTTTCGACACAAATGCAAGAACATCGCCAACATCAATAGGGACTTCATCAGAAAACAAAATAAAACAAAAATTGAGATCGTGCTAACTCAAAAATATTGTACGTAAGAAAAAAAAATTGCAATGTAATTTTAAACTCAAATTCTTGCATAAATATTTTACAAATACCCATATCAATCAAAACTATATTGACTAGTAAATTACTTGGATGTAAGCGGTTTGAATATGTACGCACTTTCCTTTTTTTAATATGATAAAGAACATTTTTTCATGCGAAATAAAGAAAGTCCTTAGAAATACTAAAATATTGATGTGAAGCTTTTTTTTTGGTCAAAGATGTGAAAAAAGTAAAAATAAAGAACACTTTTTTTCATGTTAAAAATCATCTTATCTTCTCAGTTTTTTTTTTTTTTTGTCAGATAAAATCGTCTTACCTTAAGTACTTGAAACCTACGTGAAATAAGATCGTACTAGAGTTTCCGACACAAATGCAAGAACATTGCCGACATCAATAATGACTTCATCAGACAAACCTTTAAGAAAAAAAGAAAAAGATCGAGGTGAACGGGTTTGGAACACCGTGCGGGGCCTTTCCTACGAAACAAGTACACGGTCCCTTCTTCTCGTTTATTTGGGGCGCTCGGTCGCGCCTGCCTTTTCGGAACAAGTCCGGACGTCAAGAAAGATAAGGAATAACCCCATAACGAAATCCGACAACCTATTGAAACCTAGCGCGTCCGGTCGCTGCAACCGACAAGCCGTCCCCCTCTTGAATCGAGGCTTTATAATCCGAAATTTGGCGGAGCAATCTGTTAAGAAGGAATTCTAACGTCGCTATATATTACCAGTGCGGACACATTGATGACTCGATTCACCAAGGTGAAAAAGAGGACGTGTTGGAAGCATACTACGGTTTTGCATGTTTCACCTATATATCCTGGATCAGAGCCGGCACACCTGATCGGATCCAGCGTCCTCAACCTGACTCTCGAAGTGTGAAGCTGATGCAGCTTTAAGACGATATCTATTGAAACGTTGTCGTCAGAATCTACTTTGTGTGCTCATAGCACGTCTGACAACGTTGTAAAACTTATTCCTTGCTTTGAGGCTGGTTCAACAGTACAAGTAGAAAAATACAAGAGAGAGAGAGGAAAGGAAAGAGAAAAACCATTGCGTTCCATTGAACAGTTGCTGTTTACATGTCATCAGTGTCTACACCGCCAAGTGTGCTTTAATTGCATCAGATTCAGACGTGTTGTAAAGGACAGGGACAGTCTATTTCCGGAACTTCTCGGAGTTAACGAGACCTGGTTAGAGACTCAAAAGAAGCGCCTTCTAGCTTAATTCTACGATCAATTGCTGTACCTGGATGCAGATCCCCTGGTGAAATTGCTAATTCACTAATTACATTTGAGAGCCGACGCTGTCAAGCTCAGGTGGTGGTCAGTGGTCATCGTTGCAGACGGTTTCTTGCGTTTGGATGTCCCCGTGCTACAAATCTTGTGTGCAGCCATGTGGCGTTTTGGAAAGAGGCAAGAAACTCACCAACCATCCCTTCAAGGTTTTCATTCCGCTTATCAGAACCCTTTTGAGTGTGTCAATCTCCGATTCATATTGTTCGTAGATGAAGAAGCAAGTAAACGAACAGACGAGAGCTGCAATCACAACCGACATCAATTAGGATGAATAAATAACAAATCTAGGACCGCTTTAATCTGTACTTGTGTATAGCCACTAATTCTTACCTGCACCAACTGTGTAAGTCAGGTAATATGATACAATGAGCCTCAGGAAATACATAGTGACAGCGGTCTGCATTAGTTTGAAAAATCATGTAAATGGACTTCATAACTCCAAATGCATTGTTAGCATGCGACTTAGAACCAAATGACATTGAGCATCAGCAACTCAAAAATGCAAGATGAATGCATCTGTCCACTCCTGCATACATTGGATATTCTGTCACAACAAAGGGGGTTCGCCAAGAAAAAATGTTAAGAGAGTGCAGATATTCCTCAGCATTTTAAGATGTTGCTTGGCAATGTATCAAGTTGCTCATTCATGAGATAACCTAGATCTTTTCTTCCTGCTCCAGAAAAGAAAGCAAAGAAAAACTAGATCTTTTCTGTAGCAAAGAGACTAGACAATATGAAGTTAAGCAGTACATGATGCACAACTACAACCAGAAAGGGCAGGGCAGGGCAGGGGCAGTACACTGCAATTATGAGTGGATAGTGCTATGACAATACAGAAGACATCATTCCTGAAGTCTCAAATTACTACAAGAAAATATGTGATCTGAACCTTCATTGCTCAGCCTTGCAAAAGTTGAAACATCACTGTTTACTCAATTAAAGTTTAATTATCGTCAAGTTATGCAGACATATTTTATCATAGCAAGCCAAAAACTTTGTTGCAGGGAGTGTAAACTTGGAAGGCTTGGATAATTCTGGGGAAAGCACCCATAGCAGTCTAGTCACTCACATTTTACACAAACATCTACTTATTGGGATGGGAAACCCCTCGAACATATCATGAATCTACAGGCACTAGAACACCCTCATTGACAATCCTTTACCACAACACATCTATGATTTCTGAACAAGGTGATATCTCATCTAGGGTAAATCTTTAACTCATCCCCCTCTTACTAAGATGACAAATTTTCTGGTTGACTATGGCTGCAGTGATTTCCAATCCAGCAATATTAAGAAAGGCAAATTTGATTTTTAGGGGTGATAGTATAAAAGTTGACCGATAAATGACCCTACCAAACTAAGGGCCGCTCAATGCATCCACAAGTACAAAGAGTAGGCCCTCTTAGAGACTAAAATATTGTTTTTGGCCAAAAGAAACCAGAAGTTTGAATGACAAAAAAGTACTATACTCTATGTAATACATAAAGCATGAAAGTTGACTATCACCATAAGGATGCACATGCCCAGCATGGTGAAACTATTTGCAGAAGTTGGCAAATCTAGTGCATTATGCTTTTAGAAGAAATTATATGACATCAATGGTGATACCTTAAAGAAAATGTTCCAATCCTCTCCTTTTGCCAATGATCTCATAATACGGGCCCCTCTGTTCCACAACAAGATGATACTCCCAAGCGACTCTTCTACTATGCTCTTGTGCATATCAAAACAAGAGAAAGACGCTGTTTTGATATTAGAATCAAACCTGTTACAAACAACCAAGCATATGATCTATCATTTCAGTGAGTCGACGCTAAAACACACCAGAAGATAGCCACTATTCTAGAGGAAGCATAAAAGTCTGAGTACTTGCAAACAAGAAAATATTTCAAATGCAACAGGGATCCCAGGCCTTTATACACAGTGAGACATTTAAAAACTAAGTATAAACCAGTAAAGCCAACAAGTTTACCCTAGAGATCTTGCTAAAGGAAATTATTAATTGCATTCCTGTCTGTGAGGATAATGAATGGTGTTTCCACAATGATTATTAAACTGCATACTGGTGCAGAAAAGAAAGAAAAGGCTGCCGCTACACAGTCACTAATCAAATTGCGAAACAAGAATATTTCATGCTTATAGGTCAAAAGCAAAGCACCTGACAAGCCTTAGCAGAATTCTAACCCCCGAAAGAAAAAGTTTGGCTATAGTACTGCTTATGCATAAAAGGGAGGAACTAAGCAGAGGGAGAACTTGAATTAGTCAACTTTTGCAGGGACACATAAATGACTTTGCTGAAGAGAAACTCTTGCCAGAAGACCTACGAAAGGGTGGTAAACAAAGAAAGATCTTACTTGTGGTAGTAACAAGCATTCATACTTACAGGTTTGATGTCAGATAACCATACCCAACGAGAGCCATCATCAACATGAGTAGTAGATAAGCAGTCGATGAGATAAAACTTCTTCCACTAATGAAGAACCAGTAAAACAACACCACCGAAATCAGAAAGTAGGCAAATGTCTCCTTCTCATCCCTCCAAAGCAAAATGTCCGCTACTGCAGTAGCACAACATGTCAGAAAATTTAGACAGTGATGTTTTGTAATGAAGCATGTATTTGTCACATGCAAGACACTGCATAAGGAGACAAACTAAAAGGACTTTCATAGTGAGACCAGACAGGCCTATTCAATGAGTAGGAATGGCAGCAGTGCTTAGGTTCATTCCAGTATTTTCTTCATCAATTAATCTGATTTTTGTTCAATTAGTCTCTTTTTGCAATAATGATGATAGCAAAGGATAAAAAAGCTGTAAAAAATCAGAGACCAACAATGTATGTTTTTGAAAACATCGCACCATTATGTCACCACAACAACTGACTGCACTTTGTTACTCCACAAAGGTTATGTTACAGTTATATTAGGACATTGAAATTTTTATCAAGAAACAGTTACACTATTATTAATCCATGCAAATAACTCAATTAAGTAATGATCACCACACAGAAAACAGTATTCAGCAACTTGGAGAAGGCATACAGAAAAGGTAGATCTATGTCGTAGATTAAAATATCTAAAGAGCTTTATTAACCAAAGGGCAATTTAGTCTGAACATAATCATCTTCAAAAGAATAATAACGTAGCTTTTCACCATAGATAGTAAATTTAAAACATTGATTTATAGACTTTTAAATTTAGCCAAATTTCCCACTTGAAACAACATAATTAGCACTGGCACCAAAACAGGGGTTAATGAGCTTTAATGCAGGTATTTCATGGGCTGCGGTTTACCTGCCTAAGGAGGATTCCTCGTCATAACATTTTAAAAAAACAGCATTGCGAGAGAAAAAAAGGTCGTTTCCATTTCTTCAGGTAGAGAAATAAGGTTAATTCATTAATCTAATAAAAACCTTCAGCAAAGTTTGACTATGAATCTACAAAAACAAATTTGGTATCACTAAAGAACCAACATTGTATACCATGGAGTAAAAAGAAAATACAACCTTTTCCACTGCCAAGCATCCAATCTGCTTTTGACTGTTCAGGGAATTCACCTTCTCCCCCATAAGATGAGTCTCTGGAATAATGAGAGAATGATGCAATGGTTGTTGCAATGCCATCCTGTTTGAGCAATAACAAGTGAATACCCCCATTCAGACTTGCATCGTTGAGACTAAGCAAGGACAACTCTGTTGTAGCAGGAAAGCTCAAAAAGTATTACTGACATTGCCACAAACAGCCCTAACTGCAAAATGATATGATCCAGCATTTATAGTGTCCCAGTGAAAGTAAAATGAGGGAACAAAAGGTGACTGGCAGCAAATCAACTAAGCAAACATCCAATTTGAGGACAACATCGTAAAGTATAAAAGTAAGAGAAATATGCTGAATAATACCCAAGACGAGGACCAACAATGAAGCAGTTTTCCTGTATGCTACTTAGGGATTGAGTAAAAAAATATGCAAAGTGATAGAAAACTGCTTGACACTGCTAATGCTCACAAGAATTACTCGACAGAAACCAAATATAGGTTGACAAGGGAAAAAAGATGTGTTCCATTGAACCTGGAAAACTACCAGACCCTAAGAGACTACATATCATCATCAAAACTTGAAAGACAATGAGTTTGACATTTTGCATATTCCCTGAGAAGCTAACAAGCTCTTCCACCTAGAAGGAAATCCCACAATGAGATTTGTGAAGCTCACAGGTGCAAGGACTCAATAATGTGAAAAGTGCTAAAAGCAACAGCTTAAGAGGAGGTGCTCACTTTTAGGGTAACAGTCGGTGAGTATTCAAGTTGCTTCCGGGCCGCACTGCAATCAAAGGTTCTATTTCGGGAGGCTACTTGAACATAATGGCGAGCTGACATAATATAACTGTTCTTTGTGATGCCCAATGATTCAAATATCCCTTCAAGAAGCAAGAAAAAATAGTAGACCATGCTAACAGGCAGCTTTATGGAAGGCCTGCAATCGAGAGGCCAATATTCAGCAAGCAAGAAGAGATAAAATTACAAATTCACCAGTTAATAACACTTCTAGGATGACAACAACCAAATACCAACCAGATAATTATATCCAAAATCAAATTAAGCAAATATGAAAGAAATGCAATGTAGCTGAAATATTAAAGCTCAATATCATAGTTATTTATTAAAGCTATTAACTGAGCACAGCTAATCTTTTGACCAAAAAATGCTTAACAAGCATCTATCTCACCTAAAATATACCTGATTATTCCTCCAACCCATCCTCGAAACCCAAAAGAAAATGACAAAGAGAAAAGCCACCACTTTAGCAAGTAAATTCAACACTAAATACTTCAACTAAGTAGTACAAGAAACTCAAACAACT
This sequence comes from Eucalyptus dawsonii, assembly GCA_016097615.1. Classification (NCBI taxonomy): domain Eukaryota; kingdom Viridiplantae; phylum Streptophyta; class Magnoliopsida; order Myrtales; family Myrtaceae; genus Eucalyptus; species Eucalyptus dawsonii. The sequence continues at coordinate 1,321,606 of CM027871.1, forward strand.
GCCTTTAAGAAAATAATCCACATAATAGGTGCAGTACAAATGCATTTCTAATAGTCTTTCAGATTTGAGGAACAGTGGTTCACATACTAACTCCACATTTTCAATAGATGGTGCTAGTGCAATCAACATTTCCCTTCACCTTTGATATCCCAAGCCTTCCAATAAGAGATGAATTCCCAGAACTTCACTGGTTCATTGTTAGTGATGAAGAATGCCTAAAAACAGTCCCAAGATCAGCAACAATAGAATCAGGATAGCAAAGAGATCAGCAGCCAATGATGTAACCAAAGCAATACCTTTCCCGCTACAAAGACAGTCCGAGAACATAAAGCTTCTTCCGCGCAAATATGGGCATGAGCTACATTCTCAATATAGGTGAAGTCGCACAAATTTTCTCCACCTCCTATAATAAACTGAAATGAGAAATTCTGTTACCTTAAAAATGATTCATGATGGAGTTAAAAAAGCAATATGCAACCACAATAAGAAGACTCAAATTTCACAAATCAGGGACAAAAACTAAACTGACATTATCACAGAGTAAATCCACTACATTGCCAAGAACGTTTGGTAGCATAAACATTCAATTTGGTCAACAAAATTGTCATGTAAGGGAAGAGAGATGGGAAAAATAAACACAAGGATAAGAATGAGTTGCTCCAATCATACTACTCAACAATTGTAGTAACAAAATGCAGACTGGCATAAGAGTCAATAACACATACAGACCTTTTACAACATCAGTAATAAAAAATGTGGCTGATTATATTAATTGAGGAAGTGCACGGAAATTTCTCAAACCTTCATCCAGCCGGATTGTGCTAGATTTACAACTGCTGGCACAAGCTGTGCATCTCCGGGACCAAAAATGTTGCTAGGACGAAGGGCACATGTCAAGAGACCATCAATATCGTTTGCAAACAAAACAAGTGCCTCCGCTTGAGCCCTGAGGTCACTCAACATGTCTGCATACTGCTTTACCATACAGACAAGATCATGAAAGGAACTAGTGCATGAAAGGGCGAATGAAAGAAATCTTCGTAAATTGTGGAAATGGCTCCGTTAAAGAAAGATACATGCCTTCCAAGGATATGGCAATGATTCATTTCCACCAATTATGTCCCTTGAACCATCGAAAACAACATCCGCAGAGCTGTTGTAAATTAGCCGTTTGACTTTGCACTCTCTACAAGCGTTTATGACATTTTTTACACCTGCCTCAACATATGAAGAGGCTAAGTCAGCTAACCACCCAACTGAATCAATTCCAAAAGTATCTTTCTACATGGTATTGCTAGTACTGGCGAAGCAATGTCTTACCTTGAACAATGATCATGTAAGAGTTGTAGAAATCTTGACCGGATAAATCCATAACATCCATATAGAACACAGCCTGTGAGCCTCTAATAACTGTGAAGGTAATATAAAAACAAAAATGTAGCGGTCATTCCTATACTATGTTGGAAGAATATAAACATGAAGCGCGAAAATTGGGATAAAAGGGGAAAAAAAATTTGAAAAGTTACATATCACGCCAAACACAGCAGTTGGTACCTCTCTTTCACTCTTGACCCTGAACCAGAAAGATTGCATCTACAACACATTGTGACAATAGAATACTTGGAAATTTTATTTTTACGTTCAACCGGAGCAAACTGCCAGATTGCAAATTGAGCAGCATGAAATTTCCAATTCCAGGTGAACAAGCACAATGGAAAGTTACTCATGCCAGTTAACAGCGATGGAGATAATAACCATTCAAATCATTATTCTGCATCAAACATTTCCCTTGTTCCTTTTCTTTTAGTATGGCAATTATCATACAATAGCCTGCTATTTTGCCATCAAACACCTTCAAACCTGTGAACATAGCGCTACTCATTTTTTAAAATTTGAGATAAAATTGAAATGCAAAAAGTTTCTTCATGACAGTATGCAAGAATGACTACAACTATTGCCTACATGGCAAGGATAAAATTCCGGTTCCTACATTACAAATATGTAAACGCGCCTGTCGAATGGAACTTGCAGGGTCAAAATTTGTCGATCAGCTGCAGAATCCGCAGTAAATCACGACTGCATGAACCGCCAGCAATCTCTCTGGGATTCTCAAACGAACAAAGCCGAACAACGGTAAACAGCTCGATTCAGCAGCGATCTCTCCTAATCTTTCCAACCATTTTCCCGTTTCCAAAAAAGTAAAGTAGCTACGTCACCAGACGCAACACGCAGGACAACACAGCCGAAACGCCGTACATCAACCATTTCCGGCCTCACACTTTCTCATCCGCACACCCACGCCGTTCCAAATTTCTCACGTCCAATCACATGCACAGGCGCTAAATCAAAAGACCGCTCACCTCCGAGCACCGACGATCTGTCGCGGACGTCGAGGTGGTGGTAGGAGGCCTGGCCGGAGGAGACGGCCCGCGCGAGCGCCGCGTCCGGCTCCGCCGACGGATCGAGCCGGAGGGAGGGATCGGAGTCGGCGACGCGGACGATCCACTGGCCGAGCTCCAGGAGGCGGAGGACGAGCCGCCGCCCGACGAAGCCGCGGCCGCCGACCACGACGCAGGTCCGCCGCCCGGGGCTCGAGCCGGCCGACCAGCTGTCGCCGATTGCCGCCATTTTCCGCCGCGGCCGGGAGAGGGAGAGGGAGAGGGGAGAGGGCGTCGAGGCTACGCGTCAAATCGATTGGGCGGTGGTGGAGGGTGGTGGTGGTGATGGCGGGGAAATAACAATACGAAGAGCGAAAAGAAAGAGAAGATGATCGCGAAGTTTAACGGGGCGGTGGGCCCCGGGAATCGGACTTGGGATTTTTTTTTTACTTTTCTTGGGATGAGGATACGAATTTTCCCTGTTCTTCTGGCCAACGTGCAATTAATCAATACGTAATATTATCCTTGAATTTGAAATATAATATTAAACTTTTTCACATAGCTCAGTATCTAATATTAGGCTCCAGTTTAGTGATCATATTGAATAAATTAAAATTTCGGAGTCCATGTTACATATAATGACAAAATTCAAGAATCATTTATATTATTTTCTCTTTTCTTTTTCATTCTTTCATATTCACTTATGTTATTATCTTTTTCAATTTCACCCTCCAATTTCTTCACGATTATTGAAATAAAGAACCATTTATATCTTTTTCCCTTTTTTATTTTTTTTCATTCTTTCAGTTTTACTTATGTTATTTTTTTTTTTTCGATTTCACCCACCAATTTTCTTCATGATTAGTGAAATGAATTATTCATCATTTGCTAGTAGTTACACCATCAAAATATTGATGTGGGCATTATTTGACGTGATAAACACGATAAGTGACAAGAGGGGAGGAGAATGGCAAGGGAGACGACATTAGAAATTATGGCAACCTATAACTTGGCACGATATGATGAGGATTTTATCGTGAGCGAAAGTAAACGAGGGATGTGATCGCATCTAATGCAAAAAAGATTTTTCCTTTCCTTAAGCAATAAGTAATCGCAAGAAACATCCCATCAACTCTAATGCCTCCACCGAATACGTGTAAAAAGAAAAGTGGGATACGGAATTGAAAAATTATCCCCATTACTTTTCCTTTTCTCTCACAAACATTTTCAAATTTTTCATAATTATCCACCCAAATTTTCTTTCTCCCCACCTTCTCTTGTTTCCTAAACATAGCCTGAAAACTTGCCTACTTTGACACGAATTTCAATCCTTGGATTCAAGAGGTGTCTGATCCCAACAACACCGCTCATTCTAAAGGACAGAACATGCTTTAACAGGCTAACGGCACAGTTGGTGAACTGATCATTAATAGATAGCCCCAAAAAAAACACTGAAAAGACTTAGAAAACTGAAATCGCCTCCTCCAGGAGGGTGGTCATGCCAATTGAGTAGGAAGATCACAAAGGGTAGCAGATGAAGAAGTGCCACTTAACTTGATGAAAGCTGATGTCAACCCTTTGGAATCAAGGCAAAAAAAAAAAGAGTGGAGTTGGTTGAGAGAGATTAGAAGCTTCACTGGGTCACTATGAATGAAAACCCAAAAAGTAAGAGAGAGAGAGAGAGAGATTGGTAAACCCATACGTCAACAAAAGGAAGCTTCCCAAATTCCCAAGTATTAAATTGCAGTTGAAGTGCTCACTTCAGTCACCACAGCCAAATTGGTGTCATCCCACCTTTGCTTTAACTTAGAGACTTCTCAAGCTCTGATGTGTTGTTTATACACTTGCACCCTCCCAACTAAGTTATCTCCAATGCAAGCATTGGAAGGAAAATAAAACATCCCGTTGCGCTAAGTTGAAGTGCATATTATGCGGGAGAAGCGTGATTATATCCGTGAAGTTGGTAGAAATCAATTGAATACCAAGACTCTGGAATTACGAGGAGTAATTCATTATGTAAACTATATTTACCATTTCTCTGAGTAAGGGCCAACAATCTTTCACGCGACAAGTTGATATGATACATAGTACGTACTACGTAGTCAAGAAAAGTGTTATTATTATGCCTCATCACATGATGCCCAAAAAAGGGCTACTTTCTCAATGCAATAGTGTCATTTCTAAGCTAAGTCCACAGGAATATTTTCAACCAACTCGACAGAACCCCATAACCCAACAGACCTCAAGGAACTGATTCTTAAAGTTCACACAACCGCAGAACTTGTTACCATCAAGCTCATTAAAAAGCCCGTCGATCAATGCCTCTCCTCGACATTTGATCGAGTCACTTCGGTGGTCAATCTTCACCTATACAGGGCACATTATGGAATGGCAGTTCGAGAGGTGCAGGGCGACAGCTTATTTCTCCGGCACATCCAGTGAAAGCAAATCTCATAATACTTTCAAGTATAAGAGAGTATTCTTCACAATAGCAACACGCCTTTCTTTACCAAGCAATCGCTCGAAGAATCAATCCAGCATTAGATTTCACAATACTGAAGCTACAATCGTTGGGTTAACGACCACTTATGGATGCATTCACACACTCACTCTATACAAAAACTGAAGCTGCTATCGACAAACTCAAAAATTATCCTTTGCTTGTCTAATAACACCCAATGCCTCGGCATCGTCTGCTGTGGCTGGAATACCTAGCGACTGTCGAATTTCCGAGCTCGAAGTGCGAAGGAATGGATTACACATTTTCTCCATCTTTAGAGTTGTTGGGATCTGAAAAAAAATATCCTCACATTATACTTCTAACTATACACATCAACCGTATGTCCACCATTCTAACAAAGAAGACTACGCAATGTCTGACTTGAGTAGAATCTGTGGAATCATAAATTACCCTGAACCTACCATTACATCTGAATAAAAAGGCTTATTCTACATAACTCATGCAATTCAGAAGATTGACTGAGGTAAGAGAAGCAAACAAATCAATCTTGAATTATGCATCTCCCCACCCTAAAAACTTTTCAATGCCCAGAGAATTAGTTTGATCGGAGGTGAACCACAGTCAAATATGACTGCGGACAATATTATTAGCCCTGTATATTTCCCTGAACTTAATTAAGCAACCCAATACACTAAGTTAATTGAAGAGACTATCATAAGCCCAGTAGACGGGCAACAATTAAAAACCAAGATAGCTTCACTAAGCATTTTTTTAAACTATATTTAATGTGCTTTGGGAACATAAAAGTAAGCTTTTCATGTTTCCACATACGACATAAATCATTACATGTTAATCATTTTCGAGATCTCAACATAAAAATATTCTTTATGTATAATTAGCTGAGATAGTGCCCTAAGGGCACTCATCACAGGGACCATCTGCTAATATATGACATCTAGGTAAAGAGGCCTAAAATTGCTATACACCTCATATCTAATACAGGAAAATACAACTGACCGAACATGAAGACATCCTAGACATGTACCATGAAAACATTTTATAAATTAAAGATATGGCCCTTTATGCGGAAACGGAAAAGGCGCTGTTGCTTTACATGTTGATGTAAAAAGCTCATTTTAGGACATCACATGCACAACGCATTGAAAATTATAAGTCTCTTGCTATACGCAAACTCAGCCAAAACCATCAGCAGTAGTCACTGCACCATAAATAAAATGTTTAATGAATTCTTCAAAGTTACTGGCAAATAAAAATTATTCCAAAGGTACCATTGCTACGCCTTTGGTGCGCTGATGAGCAACTCGCGCTGCATAGCTTTTAAGTGCTTCATTGTTGGGTTCTATAGACAATGCAAACTTCGAATTACTCTGCCCAAAAATGACAACCAATTAGAGCTTTCAGAAATTGAGCTTAGCAAGGCTCAACAACCTAAGAAGACAAGTTGACTCACCAATGTATATTCATGACCACAATAAATGTTTGTATCATCTGGCAAAGCTGTGATCTTTTGAGGGATGACGCCATCTGCCAGAAATATCAAAAGTTAAAATCAGCCAACTGACCATCAAAATGAGCTGGCCCATATAAACAGAACAAGCAGGAGACAGTAGCGGTGAAAGCACGGTTATTGGAATGAGAGCAGTCATCATTTGAGTGTAACAAAAAGATATTCAACCCTTCCCAGCACTAAAGGTTGATGTTCCAAACCTCTATTGGATGTGAGGAAGATGAAAGTTGACTCTCAGCCTAATAATGTATTCACCTGGAAATGTAAAAGCTAAACCCATCTCTCCTCAAGACAAAACTGGAAATCTTCTCCACCATCAAAAGGCAACAATAACAGGGGATTTGGTGTAAAACGCATTTTTCCAGCCTATGCAAGAGGCATATCCCTTTAAACTGGTATTTCTTCTTTTTCTTTTGGGCCATAACTGGTCCCCTTCAACAGAACCAAAATAACCAAATTTTCTGACCATGCCATATATTAAAATAGGTCAAGAAAAGTTCAACATTTAATTTCCATAATTCCAGATGTAAACCACATGATCTCTAATCATGCCTTAAACAGTCATTTCTACATTTTCCTCGAGATTCGTCCCACATAACATCACTTTCAACATCCAAAGAAGCAAAATTAAAATAGTTATTTCAAGGCAATATTACCTGTTCAGGAGTCCCTTCAAAGAGCTTGCCACACGATAAGCTAAACAATGTATCTCCAGTGAAAATTACTCCAGATCCAGGAAAATAGAAACTAATGTGGCCTGCCACACAGAATCATTTTGAGGCATTAGAAAGAAGGAGAAAAGATTAAAATGTAATCATGCAATTTGATGCTAATTGAAATATCTAAAGTTAAGATACTTGACCAATTTCCCTCAAAAGCCTCTAAGCAAAAGTAACTGGATAAAAAGCTATGTCCAATGGGCGGTCATGTGAGTCGCATGTAAATCTCCCAAAACAGGCATCCCTTGGGAAATGCAAATCCTCAATAGACACAAAATTTACTACAGATTTCCTAAAAGTAGGCAAAACCAACAAAGTCACCTACTGAAAAGGTCTCAAGCAAATCAGAGTAGTGCTCTGGTTTGAAGAGCTAATGAAAACCATGATTGTATAGGTGTCCATACTAGTTTGCGTCAGCCATGAAATAATTAAAAAAATTTCAGTCTCCTCATGGCCTGAAATACTATATGGTTAATTCAAAGAATCTGATCTACCACATAGACTAGCAGCCAAAGTTTCTCGAAAGGAATAAGGAGAACTCAACCTCGAGTATGTCCTGGAGTTTCAATCACAAGCACCTCATGTCCAGCGAACATCCATTTATCCCCACCATTGAGGGCTATATCTATGCCAGGTATTCTGTCCCTGTCCATTCCTGAACCAATCACCTATAAGAAGGAAAGGTAATATGAGCTAATGCAGAAGTTGATTACACCAAAATGCAAATTTCAGACAGTGTAGCTTGAGAAGGGTATCAAATGATCATAAGTTTCAATTGTCAAATCCTAAATCTTTACATTATGAGACAACCAAATATATGGTCTGCAGCTTAAGAAATATCCTAATCTACCTCAAATCAATTTTTAAAAGTTGGGAGACTATTTTTCTGTGTTTCTTATTCCAATCGTGAATATAAGAACAAATAGCTCATTGACTCTAAAAAGGATCAGAGTAGAGGCCAATACTAGCTTCAGGCACGTTTTTAGGAGGCCATATAACATGAAAAACACTGGGCTGCATCAACATGACCGGAAAACAAGTTGTCGACCGTGCAAAACTAGACAATCACAACCAGAACATTCAATCCACTCTAAATAAAAGAATCCAGTGGTAGGCTACTTCAGACAGCAGGTCGCTCTTTCCTTAGCAAGTGTCAATTACAAACCCATAATGGATCTAGTCCAGCAAGGAGAGCAATTTCTAAGTGCATTCAGTATGAATCTCATCATATGTTAAAAGTTTCCAAATAAACTGTTCTCTCTCTGTAGAGAACATGTGTATTTATGATTGCTTATGTGTAACATAGTTCATTATGCTCCAACTAAACAATGGCTAAACCCTAGTTCATTATGCTCCAACTAAACAATGGCTAAACCCTTTGTCAGAACAAAACAAATGCGTGAAATAAAGATTCAGCTATGTAACTTTGAGAAATCAGATACTCATATCATCCTTATAAAAAATATGTAGACATAACAGAAGAAAGCTTTCACTTGCACACACGTTCCATCCTTGACTTTTTTTACATGTGCGTCTAAGAAGTTTAGCAGAACAGTAGCAATATATGTACTTGATTAACAAGATGATGCATCATATCTTAGCACCGTACCTTGCTTTTAGCTCTACATTGCCTCCAGTATGATCATAGTGATGATGGGTATTTAATATATAGTTGAGATTTCGGTTTTTCCGACTCAAAGCATCAATTATAGGTCGAGATTCAGACGGATCAACCACTCCAACTGTCCCAGTATCCACGTCATGTAAAAGATATGCGTAGTTGTCCTTGAGACATGGTACCTGTGAAAAAGGTCAAAAGAATTATGTTTCCGTGCAACAAAATACAAACGAAATTTCTAAATGACCAAACAGATACACCAAATGCTAGTGAAACTAAAAAAATTAGACGCACAAAAAAACTCCACTGGAAACTTTTAATTTACATACTTCAGAATGTACCAGAAGAATAAGCGTCTGTAAATGTACCTAAAAGCATGATTTAAAATCACATCATGGGAAGAGGACATGAGTAGATATGATTATCCAAGAGCCTCTTAGGTAGTAATAAGACTTAGAATGATGAAAAATGAAGCCACTAGTCACCTTCTGATGACCATAAAGTTATTGCTGCACAACAGGGATGAATAGAACAACAGAAGTAACTCCAACATCTTTCATGAAGTTGCACTCAACAACTATTCCAACAAGACCCAATCATCCATGTTGTCCTCCATCTTCTATATTTTACAAAGTCAATGACATTGATACAATCATACACTGTGGACAACATCCACTGCATAAAAAACAAAAACAACTAAAAACAGTAGGGACAAAAAGAAATTTCTATTTCCATGTAATATGCAACAACATTAGAAGGGAGCAGACCTTTTAGAATATACTCTTTCTAAGTTGTCAATTATCTTTACCCAGGTCACGTAAGTTCTTTTTCATTGCATGAGTTCCTAATTTTCTCCATAACTATTCAGCTATTCTATTTCACCAACGAAAATTCCAGCATCAATTCAAGGATTTATGTTGGATAAGTCTCCTATCATTATTTTTCAACCCTGAGAAGCCCATAAGCATCTCCAGAAGTAAAGCCTTCACTATCCAAGCATCATTGGCTGACCATCCTCAGCTGTACTACATAATTCACTGTTTAAAAAAATCCCAGAAGAAATAACAAATTCAAGTTGCAATTCTCTGCATTTCTATTAGTTACTAGGACTGTGCGAAACAAAAGAAGAAGCTGAATAGAAAGAATGCAACGGTATGCCTGTCAGCCCTATGTAACCGAGGCAAGGCTCACCAATTCGATCTGTAAAGAGGAGGACACGCTTGACACAGTGCAAAACTGAGTAACTTTGAGCGATCTACTGGCACCCCACAAGGTCTTGAAAGGAATAGACAGGAAACGCAACAACCCATACGGAAGTCCTTTCCTCAAACAAAGCTGTTTCATGCCCGGCCACATGCATAGCCCGCTCTTCACCTGAATTAAACAAAGCAGGATCAGCAAAAATCTCATAAGATAAAGCTTGGTGAACATAGCTTGACAAACTACTTTCTCAGGGACCCAAGAGCACCAAATCAACTAAGAGCGAGCGCAACACACAGCAACGGACAAAGCACGGCAACACTCACAACTGTTCACCCAGTAAACACCAATTCTAAGAAGATCAAGAATCCATCCGAAGATTCGGGCGAAACCCGACCGCCAGATTCAGCAAATCCCAAGTGCTGAACCAAACGGCACTCAACTGCCGGACCACACGGCACAGGAGACCCAAGCTGATGCCCAAACTAAAAAATTTTAAATAAAAAAGAGAACCCAAGTTCCGCAATCAGTGTCTCTATTGCAGAGTCGTCGGACACGCACTGCCTAACAAGACAAGGACAGGAATTCTCCAATAATGGACACGTCGCGATGCACCGTCGAAATCGAAAGCCAACCCGAATCAACTACCGTCGCTCAAAAACGCGAAAAGCTACAAAGCGAGGGAGCGAGCAAGCGAACAAGAAATAAACAAATGAACGGTAAGCTCGGTCCACGTGAACCTCCCTCCCGTTGATTCAGGAACCCAGATTTTTCCCCGAAGGAAACGCGCAAATTCAACGGCAACCCAGAAAAAGTAATGGTATGATATTCGGGGGGTCCGATCCGAGTCACCGTGCGGAACACGATTCGAGGCGCGAAACCGAGACCGACCCGCGAGGAAAAACAAGAAAATGCGATCTAGAGAGAGAGAGAGAGAGAGGGACCCTGGAGCAAGGGAAGGAAGCCATGGTGCAGGAGGCTTTGGAGATCGTCTGCATCGCTTCCTCCTCCTCCTTCTTCTTCCTCGCGGAATTCTCCTGGTTCTAGAGAGAGAGGGAGAGGACTGCCTGGTGTAGAGAGAGAGAGAGAGACAGACGCAGTGGGCTGGCGCTTTTTCAGGCAGTTGGCACTTGCTCATGTACTACTTCATTTGTTTGTTGTTTTTTTGTGAACCCCAAAAAAAAAAAAAGGTACTTCATTTTTTTTTTGTTCTTAAAATTGAAAAAACAAATTAATATCTGCTGTGACAAATTAAATCCTCTCTAATTAATTAGAAAACCAGCTCATGTTTATTTTCTACAAAACTTTCTTTTATGAAATTCTACCGTATAATCGAAGTCGAGTGGAGTTCGAGTGCTCGAGACTCAAACTCAAGCTTGGTCGAGTAGTGATTTTTTTTTCTCGAATTAAGACATCGGGATATTCGGGTCTTGATTGCGATGAAATTACAAACAAAAATTTTAAGCGCAAGTTTAAGTATACCTATTTTCATAATCGTAAAATGTTCGTGAATATAAAAGCAAATTACAAGAACTCATTTGACTTACATATATATCGAGTCGAGTATCGGCAAGTTCGAGTCGACATGGAGCAACCATTGAGCTGAGTCCCAGTTATAAGCGTAAATTGCTTGACTTGTTTTTGTTTTCGCTCCATTGTAAAATGAAAAGTGTCCATATTCGAGCTTTTCGAAAAGTTGGAAATTCCACCTCATGGTTAGCACTCTTGATCAATATTCCAACGAGTAGAAAAGAAATAATTATAAATATCGAGAATTTTGCGCATCGATCAATGACCGCTAATTTTAAAATTTGCAAAAATTAATTTATTTTTTGAGGTGGAATGGGACCGAGATGTTGCTGTATAAATGCCTTCTTTTTTCTGGTTCCAAGATGCTTAGAAGAGGGAAAAAAATTCTCGCCCCACTTTATTTTATCCTTTCCAAAGATGCTCCTCAAGCCACGTGACGACCACGCTCTCTCTTTCTTTATTTTCAAGATAATTATATAAATGATTCTTGAATTTTACTCCAATTTATACTATAATCCTTAAACTTTTAATTTATTGATTTAATCACCTCGACATTTAATAAATGTCAAACTCAATTATTAAATTATATGAAAATATCAATTGTTATCATTAAATCGATTGAAGTTCGTAGACGTATTTAACGTTTTTGTATAGGCTTAGGGATTAAATTGAACTGTATTGAATAAATTAAAAATTAAAGGGTGACATTATATATCAGGTCGAAATTTCTGGACGAAATAATTCATTTTCCTTTCATTTTCTATCGCATTTTCTATAGGTAGATACACAACCCCGTCGCACTCAGCCCCACATTCCACCATAAATAAAACCTGATTTTTAAATGTTAACAGGGAAAATGGTCCATAGAAATATTGTTTTAAAGATATTCCACTGAATATCCTTTTTCTAACGATTTTCATTACTGCGACAGTAAGAGGATATGCAAGAATATACCGCGCTATACTTCTTTTGTTATATGGCCATTTGGTACAAAGTCATTGTTGCACGATCAAGGCGTTACGATTACGACCATTTGCTACTGGGTTCCAAAAAAATCAATAAAATATTGTTGTTAAATCAGATCACTAATAAAAAATAATTAATTAATGAAAAATATTTCCATCGTCAATATCAATTTACATGAACAGTTTAAAACGATGAAAATATTATTCGCTCATTCATTTTTTGTAAGTGATTATTTTCGTGAGAATATTTTACACGGTCATTTGGCTAAAGAACGCAAAACCAAGCGCTCTTGTTCATAACTTCTCAAATAAATAGGCGATCCTTATACCATTTTCTCAAGGTTAAAAATTGTCATTTCGTGGTTTTATTTTCCCTTCACCTTTCGAAATTGTCTAATTTGAGATCTGCCGTCTCATTTGTCATTGCCATCGCCGGGCAATTGTTTGTTGGCCCTAAGCAAAAACATTATAAGGTGGTTGCCCGCCTCTGACACTATGACTGCTCCCAGGACAGCCATCGCCACTACTAAGGTGCGAGGTGCTGGCCTCAGTGCTGTCATAGTCCTCACTCTCTCTCTCTCTCTCTCTCTCTCTCTCTCTCTACTCTTGTTTGTTTTTCACAAGGATTATTTCTTAAAATATTCTTTTGCCTACAAGAAATTTGATCAAATTGATACCCATCTCAATATTCATGTATCCACCTCATCATTCACATGAAACATTTTAGGAGAATGACTAGTGATGAACCATTTCGATAAGGATGGCTTTGGTCTAAAAAGAAATGTGAAAGAACAATGTTGTATAAGGACCATTCGTGACGGTTTATCTCCCAAAAAAAGGAAAAAACTTGCAAAAAGTGGAGAGAGAGAGAGGGACCCATAAAGCAATGATGACCAATGTGGACCCTCCACCGACCTGACGAACTAGTGATGTAAAAAATGAACCGGAAGTCTCTCAAGTATTTTTCAGCTGGGTTCGGTTCGAGATTCGATTCAAGTAAATGGAAACCTTCCAACGGTTTGGGACCCGACCACGTCAATCCTGACTTGAAAAGTCTCCGGACCCTAAATTGGTCTCAAGAGTCGTCTCCTTCACATTCATGGCCGTCCCGGGAGACCCGCCATTGATTGAGAGGCCCTAGGTGAAGCAAAAGCACGCCCCATCCTCTCTCGCTCTCTTCGGTGGTGGGAACCATTTCTTGATGATGATGGCGAATTGATGATTCTCAGGCTGCACTGTCAACTGTCAAGTCCTGAAAAGAAATTAATTCCCCTTCCCTTCCCAGCCTTTTTTCTCTTTTTTTTTTTTTTTTCGTTTCGACCTTTCTCCCCTGATTTTGTTCATTGGAGCAGTGCTTTAGGAACTTCATGCCCAAATGCGAGGCATACTTTTGAAATTGCCGAAAGAAATAGGATTAACTCAATAGAAAATTGATACATGTATAATAAATTTGTCTCGGATTAATTTTTTGGACCACCAAAAATTTTAAATTAAGACACTTGTAACAAATTCTTAAAAGTTAATTTTTTAAATGAGAAAATCAAAAATTAATATATTTATGACAAATATACTATTAGTTAAATTGGATTAATACTATAAGAACAATCGATATACCTATAAAATACAAAAGGAAAAAAGAACCCTAAATTGACATACCATAAATTATCATATGTCATTTAACTTAATAATTTAACGGTAAATTTAACAAAAACTAACGAAAAGTAAATTTATTATAAGTATATCAATTTAGAGTAAATTTATCATAATTCTATCATTTTATAGTTATTAAACGGATGTATCAATTTAGAATTTTTTGTGGACAAAAAATTGAATTTAGAATAAATTTATCATATACATATCATTTGAAGTTTTTCATGATATCAATCCAAAGAAAAAGACAACCGAACCTGACACCCAACCCGAACACTTCTGTTTTGGGTATCATGAAATCTGAACAGCTGACGGGCCTACCCACGACCGCCTCATGGTGACCACTTGGGAAGAACGGCTCTTTGAGGTTGGTGGTGGCGCACTACAGATCTTAATGAGAGAGAGAGAGAGAGAGAGAGAGAGAGAGAGCAAATTGCAAGGTGACATTAAGGTGGCTTCTGCGGGCGATTGGGTTAAGAGAGTATCTACGTCGATTAGCCAAAAAAAATTCTAAGTCAACGACTTTTAGGCGGTATAAACGCACGTCAGCGAAATCCATCGTTGACCCGATTCAAAGGACGAATGGTGACACTTTCCCAAAGGTACCCGGACCATTTTAAATAAAAAGGGAAGTGAATGGATGATGTCAAGCAAGAGCACCAGGACTAACTCAACTTAAAACATCAGCACAGATAACGGCAAATCGACTTACTTTTCTTTAAAGTTTCTAAAGCAGCAGATTTTGGCACACTACTCAAAAGACTGAATGTCAAAAAGGAAAGGCAACTCGAATTTCTTTAGTAATCATAAGAATACAGCCAGTAGAATCATATGCAGGTAATGAAGAAAGTTCATAGTACAAGGCTCCAACAATCCTCATATTTAAGCCGAAAGTATGACAGGATTTACTTCCAGGATCCATACTAGAAAATGGAAGCAATTGTGCTCCTCAAATACAAGCTATTGCACAAACAGGGAACAGGTAAATTAACCTTCGCGTTTGTCGTAGTTTCTCACATCAAGGACAGGGATATAATAAACCCATAAGCTGTTTCAGCACGAAAGCATCTCTCCTCTGTTTTATGAGTGCAAAAACGATCGAGGAAAACTGCATGTCATCAGAGCTCGTCCTGCAATCCACAACAGGTGCAAAAGCATCATTCAAGCATGCTGAACAAATTCTATTCATAGCAGCGAAACTATTAGAAACTCAAGTGTGCAACAATATATTCGCCATTCTTATTTTCTCCCTTGTTTTTTCCCTCTCTGTTTCTTTTGCATGGTAAAGTGGTTTATGATCATCCAGGATTTTGGACCCCAGGTGCCAGAGCACTGAATAAATCCTAATCACAATCCCAAAAGCACAGATGGGATCGCCCAAAATGATCTATCTGCTCCATAGAAATAGACCAGCTAAGACTTAAGAGGGTTCAGTGCTCCTCACGAAGGGACCACAGGCAACCCAAGCTGTTGCATTGTCCTGTTGAACTCAGTATTTGGTGATCACTTTATATGACAGATACTACCATTGATTAGGCTAATTAGCAATTGACTCCTACAATGCAAATTATGATTTTGAGAACAGTAAAGGAGAGTAGTCGGAAGGAGAGTGCTTACATGGTAATCATCCAAGTAATCATGCGGGTCATGCTGCGAAAGGACAATAATCAGATCAGATCCCAAATGAAAATAGCTGCAACTTACAAGCAAAAGGTTCAAATCTCAAAGCATCTCTCCTCCCTTCAATAATAAACAAATAGGAGGACCATTGTACAAGCGCATCTTTCATGCAGTACATGAAGGTACGTGTAGTTTTCAATTTTTCTTCTAAATGTTTGTCTTTGGTCTTAAGGCTGGGCTTCCACTTTTGGATCAGACAAAGGGATATATTTTCTTATCCCCAAACTTCAGTATATATTGAGGTTTTATTTTCTCATCAGATGCTGACCCCAGAAATGAGGGCATCCCATGTTGAGCAACAATCAGTGCCCATAACCTTTTCTGAGAGGAGAAAAAGAACTTTCCTAAGGCAAACATAGGAATAACTTGTTCCATATTACAAGAATGGCACTGTCCGTGAAAAAAAGAAATCCACCTAATTTATTCAAGGACGGGAATTTAAGCTTTCTTTGCTATCAACCAGACAGCCTGACTTACACAGGATCTGAATGAACATCAAAATATTTTTCCTCTTCTATTTGCCCAGAGAGCTTCACATGTTTGGATTTCAGAAGCTTATATAATCTAAAGCACTTAATAAACAAAGATGAGATTTTTGAGACTGAAAAAGCAGGGTCTTGGTGGCTCTAATGCCTTAAAGAAATTGAGATATCATTCACAACGTATCTAAAAATGTAATGAAGATGTACTTTAACATTCACTGTTCCTAACAACATAAATCTGTTCATAAATAGACCTTCAATTTCCGAAGCATTTAAAGTTTATTTAGGCCCAACTGCACGTTAGATCAGGATAACAGAGATTAAGACTGACTAGTTAAAGCCGCAACAGATGCACAATTTAATTATGTCGCTAAAAGGGGCAGCTGAACCATGTCCACATGAACACATTCTTCAATAGTAGAAGACCATAAAAGTATACTTCATTGATCAAAAGTACAAGAAATCATGGGAAGATATACAGATTGGCATTTCTCGAGCTTAAAAATCTTTTACCAAAATTTTTAAAGTGAATGAGACAATTAACATGACTATTACCCTTCTGGAGTGCCTCCCACGTCTTTTCTTCCTCTTTTCACCTTCCACTCTGGCCTTTTCATTTTCCTGCAAGTAACGACCAATATTACAAAGTGGCCTAAACTTTAGTAAAGTTTTCCTCTCAGATCACAAAGCCAAGTATAGATGCCACCTCTTCTTCCCGAGCTCTCCTCACTTTCTCAGCTTCCTCAAAGGCATCCTTCTCAGCCTGAAATAGAGAAATAGGTTAATTTATAGAGCTACACAACACCATCGTCGAGAAGATCAACAGCTCACCTCTCTATTCCTTTCATAATAATCTTCCACAATTTGCTTTGCATACTGTGGGTCATCGCAGACCAGTATATTATCATAAACAGAACCAGCTTTCACCTGCAACAAAATTGCTTGGTCAATCTCTGATGATGTCCATTGAAGGTTGATTTAATAGGTGACTCCCCCCATTCAATTATTCCAGATCCAAGATCTTGGAACTTGATTTTGGACATAACTTAGATTCAGAAAGCACAGATACATTGTCTGCTAAATGAAAGAAGATATATGCAGCAACCTGGACAGCTACTCTACAGCAAATTCGCAACAGATATATACAGCCAAAATTTCTCCTACCCTCAACAGCAAACTCGATACGCAGAATTATTGCAAAAGGTTGATTGTTGCACTTAGTTATATGCTATGAGATGATAAAGAGCAAAACAAAACCAGTTGAGGTAAGTAGCAATGTTTACCTGCCAAACTTCTATTCCTACATACTTGATTGGCTTCATTACATAAAGGTCGGGATCATCTTCAAACTCTGCAGCAGTAACAACAGAGAATCATGATATGTAGAATAAATAATAAATGGTATGGCTTAATTGTATCTTCTATTTTAAAAGATAAAGCTACACGGACTAGAAGGATCCATTTATTTGGTCATTCATAAAACAATAGCTCAGAAGTCGACACAAAACACGAGATGCTCAGAACCAAGGTTTTAAATTGTGGTCGTGGTCATGCTGCGATAGTCGTGGATGCAGGCATAGTGGCCGTCCAATATCTCACTGTGGTCATAGCAGCATGAATTTTCATAATGTTTACACAATAATCATAGAATCAAATTAACTTTTGTAGCTTTAATATTACTATATTTGTGACATATGGGAATATTAGAGTGTTTTTCAAAGCATATAAGAGTGCCAAAAGTTGAATTATATGGATTTGAAACTTAATATGTCGAATATTAATCAGGCTAGACAAATCTTTGAGCATGTTCGACTTTTCTACATGGTAATTGAACTGACTTTCTTTAATCTGAGACAATCAACGCTTCCTTTCTTGAATTTTGACTTCAAATGAGATGGGCTGACAACTTGACCCTTGGGTTTATGATTATTCGTAAAGTAAGTTCAAATTGAATGAAAGATCTTCTTCTATATTTTAAGTCGACTGAGAGAAGTGGAGTGGAAAAGTAAGTGTTAAAATTAGACAGACACGAGGCTTGAAAGTTTCTTGGGAAGACAGTCGATGTAACTCTCTCTCTCTCTCTCTCTCTCTCTAGAGTGGGAACTTCTTGTCTTCTTGTCTTCCTCCTTCTTCTTCATACTTTTCTTTTTCTTTTTTTGTTTGAATTATTAGGGTGTGCAACAGCCCCAATAATGCCTGCAACCAGCGCTATCGCTGCGATAGGGGCGGGATTTAGAACTATGCTCAGCACACATTTCTCAAATTAGGATCCATAAATAAGACAAACATATTATAGAAAGGTAGAAAGAATATCCACAATATGACTAGCAGGATCCAATGTTTATGTGGTTGTTTAGGATTATCTGACACATGCTGACATTCTCCCGTCTCTTCCAGATTTAGATTTCAGAGACAAATGGACCAAGCCGGCGATAATTTCTAGCCAAAAAAAGGAAGTTACCTGGGTTATCTATCCAAGGAGTCTTCCATTTACCCTTGTAGTTGGGATTTTTGACTTTCTGCGGCTCAGAAACAAGTATCATAAGTTTCAAAAAAGTGGAAAAGGACTAAGTCTCCTATATAAAAACTTAAGCACCTTTCTTTTCCATGGTCCTTTATATGCAGGATTCGGAATTTTAGGTGGTTTCCATATGCCATCATCTTCCTCATCCCAGTCTGCAGGCTACATTAGCAAGAAAGTGGCAACAGTAATCAGCATTTCATAAGGAAGGAAAAACTCTGCATGTTACATCTCAATAGAAGAGAATGTATAGTCATTTCAACCTATATGCATTTTATGCCAGTGGAGAAGTACGGGAAAAGGAATAAAAAACAAAGAGTAAATATTAGGATGTCATACTCAATCTAGAATGTGTAAAAGCAAGCTACATTAGTTTAAATCTGAAGTAGACATGGCAAAACGATTTCGTTGAGCACTTACCTTTTTAGCTTTTGGATCTGGAATCTCCTTAGGAGTTGAATCGTATCCCTGCAATGTTCAAACATGAGGAAAATGTCCAACATAATGATCTCAACAAGTCCTCCAACTGATTGAAAGCAGAACTTCTACCTCTGGTCTGCCATCATTAGGGTCATCAATGTATTCCCTGTCATCCCAGTCTGCCGGCTGTATGGATGGCATCAGTTATGAATGTTATCACAAGTAGCAACGCAGGAGCATAATAACTAATTAAAGACGAAGTCAAACACATAAAGCACGACATATATTATCTCAAAGACAAGATTGCCTGTTGATTGGCGTGCACAATTATCAGAAGAACTGGTCCTGAAATTATAAATCAGTTTCCCGCACAAATTGGTGTTCAGTGTTAAAGAAAAGGGTGTTTTTCACAAAACCCCAGCCGTGTCTAAACCGGCGATATTACCTTTTTAGCTTTCAAATCCTTAATCTTCTGTGGGGGAAGGATATCCCAATCCGTATACAAACTTCCTTTTTCCCTCTCGCGATTATCAACCAATAGACTGTATGAAGCATCTGGCCTAAGTATAAATGTGTAGAAATGAGTCAACTTGTCAGTCTCACATTGGAGTCCTTTTTGATTGGATAATTCTGCCCCTGGTAGGAAACTATGAGATGAATCTTTTTTGTCTGTGAGCCACATATATCTGGCCCTAACATTAAACTGCAAGGAGAAAGTTGAAATTAATATATGCAGCTTAGGAGTAGTTAACTACTAATGAATTACGATTCAGAGTAGGCATATTTAGAGCAGAAAGTCAATGCTACAGTAAATAACAGGTTGAAATGAACTCATAGAATAAAAAGGCAAAACACATTTCTGTACTTCAAATGATTAGGGATAACCCATTTGATAGATAGTGGGTCTAAGAGAACTACATCAAGAGTGTAACTTTGAAAAACTTCTATTCCAGAAAAGCTACAAGAGCAGCAAAGCCCACAAGAGAAAATAACTGAGCCATCACAAAACATTTCAATTGCTCAGGTTCTGTCTGGCACCTATATATCAGTTTTCATCTTATACTAGAATTATAAGGAAAAGCCACCAGAATATGTAAACATAAAAGATTGCTTTTGTTTGATTTTCTTGACTTTAGAAGAAATTCACCTCAAGGAAGTCGATAGTAGAAAGTTTTATCTTTCTTCTGAAAGAGTAGCAGTATTCATAACTGCTATGATGCCACGCAAGAGTGCAGCTTCAGTGCAAGTGAATAACTGTTTCCCAAAAAATCACCATAAAGGCACCTTACATTCATTCCTTTAAGAGGAGTATGAGTCCTAATTGTAGCTTTTTAACCAAACATGGATCCTTTCGGTTCAATTAATTCTTGTTCAAGCAGGGTGATAAAAACCAAGTCTGATCAAACCTGTTTTAATTTGATGATTGGAAAAGAATTTTATTAATCGACAAACAAGTACTTTATCAAAGAGATTTCAGCGACGCACCCAAGAAATACTCTTTGACCATTGGGACAAATGCTTATACTAGAAGTCACAAAGTGGGACACTTGAAAGGAAATCAAGTGAATTTGTGCTCCTTTGACAACCTTCCTTAAGGACATTGATAAATAGACTTTACAGAAAGTGGACTAGGGGGATGATCAACTACAAACCTATATGGAGTATCACCACCAAATTTCTTCTGATTGACATAACCAGATAGAAGCTTGATGTAACCACCACCGCATTCAATGTCTTGCTCAAGCCGAAGTGAATATTGGACGACTAGAGTCCGATCTTTGTTGCTGAATTCTGGTATCTTTGCCGATATGGCATAATGCTTTGCATCATAATAAGTCTGGATACCTACCAGCAGAAGCAGATCGTCAAAAGGACAATATTATGAGAAAGATTTAATTGAGAGTTACAGCAAAAGGAGTTCAATGAAGCGTAGCAATGGGAATAATTAGATTTAGTAGTAATTCTGGAAGGAAGAGCTGTTTCAAGGATAATTTAATTCAAGCCCATGACCAGACAGCCTGCATGATCTTCACTATATTAAAGAGTTCCATTGAAAAATAAATAAAACTTAATAAAATAAACGTGAAAAGATCTGTTGAGATCGTGGGTGCTGATGGGACTATCTAGACACGGATTCAAAAGGATGCATACTAGCTAATGGCATGCTTTGCACGAATGCAGACTAGCAGATAAGATGGACTGCACACATGGATTGTACACGGCAACTTGCTTTCATTCCTCATAGGCATGTAAGCATGCATTCTCTATGACTTTTATATTCCATCAAACATAACAATCATACTTTCAGTAAAATTTTCCAAGGCTGCAGGGGGTTGGGGGGGGGGGGGGTTGGGAACTGTAGCAGTAACATAAGCTTATACCCTTTACCAATAGGAAGAAAGATGGAAACAACGTCTTACTGACATCTAGACAAGCTAGTAAGCAAAACAAATCAAGTTATCCAGATCCCACTGAATTATACGCATTTATTTCCTTTTCCTGCTGAACTAAAGCAAAATAATTCTGTAGAAGATAGATCAATGATTTACCTTTATCATTAGGATCTCCATGCCATTTCCCAGCTGTATGCTTAAATGTCCCTGCCTTCCCTTCGGCCCGCTTCCAGTCAGACAACACCCACCGATCTTTCCACCCATCTGTCGAAAAGGATCAAATGAAAATGTCAACCAACAACCTTAAAATAAAGAAGAGGACACGAAGACACTTGGACACGAACTAGCGCCGCCCGCACAGCTTCTGCTGTATCGTATATACTAATGAAGATACTCGAATCCTAAAATCGCAACAGACGTGACCCGAGAGTCGCCATCATGACTAGACCAACACGATACTTCGACACTAAATCGCCCAAACAGTAAGTTCTCCGCAATCACTTAATACTTTTTATTTACTTTTTATTCACTTCGAACCTCAACACGAAAAAAAACTAAACCGACCGACGAGCAGAGATGGAAAGCACATGAACTCAAGTTCATTTCCGTACGATAAAGGAGATGGAAAGCACATGAACTCCGTGAGGATTATTTGGATGCTAACTTTCGCGCGAACACCAGAGGACTCGAATTCACCCTCGGCTAATTCATCCTAGGCGACCTCAGTCGATCCTCACAACAAACAGACAACAACCGTAAGACCGCGACCCCGCGCGCTCGCCCGACATTAGTAACTAAACCGACCGACGAGCAGAGAACGCGAAAGGAGAAGCCGCGCAGGACGATCGACAAGCTCACCTTCGAAGCGCTCTTCGAAGAAGATCTCCGCGACGGCGAAGCCGGAGAGGAGGGAGACGGAGAACAGCAGCAGCAACAGAAGCAGCAGTGGCGACCCCATGAGCACGCTCCGCGTCTGACGCCTGATGTTGTCTGAACTCGCCTTCCTTTTATACTCCCATCGCCATCTTCTTCTTCTTCTTCTTCGTGTTCCGTGGTTCAGAATTCCAGCTCGTTTTCAGACGGTTGGGAGTGGCCTTCGGGTCGAGCGTCGTCCACGGGTCGCGACGACTTTGACGCTGGTCTTGACTTGGAAATCCCCGGAGAGGTCGTTGCCCCCCGTTTTCGAGATGAATTACGCTTGTGCCACCGTTGGGGAAAAAAAATCGCCTCGAGGTGGACGGGCTCGATATGTCGGGCCGGTGGCGGAAGCTTCTCGAAGCAGCACCGGGCCGTTTTTTCCTTGCCCGAGCCCGGCCCGATGGCAGGCCGGTCTTGACGAGGCCCGACCCGATTTTTGGATGGCTGCCTTTCGGGGAATTCGATCATGCTTTTCTAACGAAATTAGAAAAGAGAACGAATTCGGATTTTGGAGAAGTACGGATTTCTAGTCTCGACTCCATGGCGTGCCATGCCGCATAATCAAAAATTTTAATAATTTTACGATCTGATATTTATCTAAATTCCGATTATTTGAAAATTCTTACTAGTGAAATTACAATAACTTATAATATCTTGATGTGTCATAACATTATATCATTAAATTATGAATAGATGTCAAAATGTCCGTGGGGATTAATTGTATTCTTGTTAGTTGTGTGAGACTTAAGAATGCCAAAAAAGTCTCGCTAATGAGTTTTTTTTTTTTTTACTACTTGTAAAACATGTTTTGAAAGGAATTGCTGTATTTATCTATTTAGTTGGTCAAAGTTGCTGTGATAGCAGTTATTATTTTTTTTTAAAAACTTTATAAATATGGATTGCGATGCAAATACTACATAAATCTGTGCGAACCTTAACCAACAGATCCGCTTACCAACTCCTAATTTTTCTTCCACCTCAAGTAAGGACAAGCGATAAGTCGGTTTGACTCAAGAGCCTTACTAAATAGGCATCACTGGATCAAGTCCAGGTTGGAATGTACGGAAATCTAGTAGGTTCTAGTTCAATTCCAATAAATCCAGATAGCCACCATTGCTTTAAAAGCTTCTTTTTTTAATTGTTAATTAAATTTAATTTATTTTGCAGAAAATAAATTATTTGAAAAATATTTTTCTAAAACACAACTGCTTATAATACTTACAAATATCAATAAATATATATTTTTTCATTATCTACAAAAATATTTAAACATTCAATTGTCTAATTATTTCAATACGATATAAATGACGCGAGTTTGCATGAAATAAGTAGTCAATAAAAAATAAGTTTATTCTCAAGAATAATGTTTATATATTTTTATAAATGACAAAAAAATCAGTTTATTTATTTTTTACAAGCAATAATAATAATAATGTCAAATTATTAATTTAAGTTTATTTTCCAATGAAAGGCCCGATTTTCGAATTGACTATGGAGACCGTTCAATTCGAATCCTACCGGTTCAATTCCGGTTGGACCGCCTCCGAAACCGCCCGGAAAGAAAGAGAAGACGGCAGCGGCGCAGCGCTACCAGACTCATCCTCGTCCCGAAGGAGCCGAAGCCCCTGCGATTTTCTCTCTCCTAGGGTTCCGCCGCGCTCCTCCGCCGAGCTCGAAAGCCGCCATGCCTCGGTAACGTTCCGACTCGTCGGATTCCCTCGAACGACACCCTCTCTTTTCCGATTTGATCGCGTTCGCCTGATCTCCGCTGACTCGAATCGTCCGTCCTTCGCAGGTACTACTGCGACTACTGCGACACGTACCTGACGCACGACTCGGTAAAGCCTTCCTTCTCCCTCGGCTTTCGCTCTGTAGAGTCGACGATCGATGGATCGGGTTCCTGTTTCTCCTTTCGCAAGTCGTCGTGTTGAGTTTCCTATGCCGTTGGCCGTGTGCCGCGTCCGATATCGCGATCTTCGAGTCGTCCGTGAGCTTTGAATTGATGAGTACTGGGCTTTCGAATGACGTGCGAAAATGGCTGCTAGCTTGTTGAAGTTGCTCAGGGACTGGTTGTTAGCTCTGAGCAGTTGCTATCTTGCTCTTTCCCCTTTTCTCCATGAGATTGAGCTCGTTTTGGTTATGATAATTCCATTTTCATGTTTCTTTTCGAATGACTCGTTACTATTCGACCTTTAAAACTTTGAACCGCTGAGCTTTTTAATCGCTATTTATTGTTTTTGATTCCTCAGCCATCAGTCAGAAAACAGCACAATGCAGGATACAACACAAGGTACTTTTTTATCGTCTGCATCTGTTTTACTTCCCTTTCTTTCTTTGTTTGCTTTATTGTTTACAGTGGGCTCCAGTTTTTTGAACTTGAATCTGTGACTGGTTTTAGGCAAACGTGCGTATTTACTACCAGCAATTCGAGCAGCAGACTCAAAGTTTAATTGACCAAAGGGATTAAGGAACACTTGGGGCAGGCAGCAGCTTTCCAGCAAGTCGGCGCTGCTTATAATCAACATCTTGGCTCCAGAGGCCTCGATTGCCTATACTACCAACGCTATGATGCCCATGGGAGCGAATGCAGATGCCTATGAATTCTCCTTTTAGCCCCCGGAATGAGGCCGCCTGTTTTGCCTAGGCCACCCCCTGGTGCTCCAGGTACCGTGTTGATTATTGCACTGGCTCATGCATGAATTTTTTTGTACACGTGCTGAGAAATGTGGCTGTGTGGAGCTTTATTAGTGACTGGTGGCCACAATATTTTCATTTCATTGTCTAGGCTTCGTTAAGGTATTGAATTTTGGTGGGAATATTTGGCATGAGACTATTATAGAATTTTAGCTAAACCGTATGTTAATGGTCTCAACCTCTTGGTAAACCCATTGCAACCAGTGAGGATATATTCTGAGATTTCCAGGGCATTAACTGTCATTTTCTTCGTGGTAAATAAAATTCCATGATAATGAGATTGTGCATCACCCCTATGTGGAACGACTTCGGAGGGAAGCCACCCATGTAAAACACTAGGCTAGAGATATTGTCTCCAACATTATCCAGAAGTATGAAAATTGAATATACCAAGAATGAAGGGTGTATAATCAATTATTCCAAAGAATCCCAAGAAGATCTGCCAACTTTTTCAAATGCATATTGCTTCTTCTCCCACTGTAACAGAGATGGAGGAATTATCTTAGTAACTTTCTTCTTCCACACGCTAATTTAAGGCCCCTTCAAGGTCAAGTTCTTGTCGTGTGTGCCTGTATGCAACCTGCATTACCCCTAACATTGCAAAAACTGCACTTCAGATCTGTGTTTTAGTTACAATGTAAGTTGTAACAATAGTTGTTGTACGGAAACATCTATTTTTACCTGTGTTTTCTTTTCATTTGAAGGCTGTTATAGGTGATACTACATTCCTGAGCTGCTTCTCTAGAGAAAAAAGCCTTCAAAGGAACCTTTACATTCCATATAGATTCAAGGGAAAAGCTGTTTTGTTGCACTTCCAGTTTTGTAGAGACAAGATTAATGTAGTTGGATTTGATAGAAAAATTCTAGAAGTACAAGAACTCCACCGTTCATTATTGTCCTCTCGCACATCAGGTATCTGCTACAACAGCTCAGAAAAAACTAGAGAAAGCTTGAGCTCCCAATCTTTAGCCCTAATAAACAAGGTCCGCTGCCCACACCACTTCTCCATCGTCAGCCTTCCACCACCTGAACTCTTGTGGTCCCTGCTAATGCAAAGAAACTGAAAATTATCTTTGAAGGCAGCGTCTCTGCACCATCCGTCATCCTGCAAACAAAGTTTAGGTACTATTTCCCACTAAAATGATAACTTTTGCTTCTGAAGTTGTCCCAACCCTACCTTTATATTCTTCCAAAGCCCTATCCTGTGTGCTCCTAGATTAGACATCGCCAAAACTGCATCTTCCAACCAAATTTTGCAATTAGTAACCTCCTTCACAAACTGTCTTTCCCCCACATCAAATATCCACTGCCATTTTCAAAGCAAAAGCTTTGTTGAAAGAAGGGGTATGTTCTTGGTGTGTTTATATTTCATTATCTCAATTTTGTGGATGGTACAATAATGCCTACCCTTTGGAAGTGCTTTGTTGGAACATGCATTGGCTGATGATGTATTAAATGTTCAGTATCCATTTTCTATTTTGTAGAGTGTCTTTCATGAAATCATTAGTATCACTTCATAGGATTGCCTTATCTTCCAGAAAGATTCTGATGAAACAATAAAGTTTAAAGGCTGAAACTTGTTGTACATATGAAAAATAAATTCAGTGAAAGCTCCCTTTAAAGTGAGTTGGATAGGGCATGACAGTGTCAATGCCTGCTAAAGCTGGGTAAATGTACCTCTGTGGGGGCATTTATGTTAAAATATGTAAAGTTGGACCTCCAAGACATGGTAAAGATAAAAAATGTAGTAACGTAGAAGGGTGTATAATGCCGACCTTTTGTGTTGCTTCTTTCATTTATTTTGTTTTATCGAAACATTCAAATAAATGCCTAGTTCTTAGAGGCAAGAAGGATAATTTTGATAAATATACAATTCTGTTTACTCTGAGTTGTAATGGTGAAAATTGTCTAATCAAATCATAATCATTACATGGCAAAGGACATCATATTGTACTTCATTAGTCCTCTTTTATCTGTTTCTAAACCAACGTGAGTCATCTCAGTGGAAAAAATCATTGTGTTCTGGGTATTCATCAGTCCTTATTCTAAGCACAAGTCTAATTTATCTTATTTGCTGCCATGTTTCTTGAGTTATAGTTT